>NW_024121888.1:2778723-2828324 GCF_016745375.1 Pimephales promelas | reverse complement strand
GGGTGCGAAATTGCAGCGCATATGAGGCGACGGACGATCTCCCTTGTCTCAGGCGGTACAGCTGGTCCTGGACGGAGATGGAATGGGCTGACTGTGAGAACACCTCGGTGAAATGGCCGGAGAAAGCAGCGAATGTCCGGGTAACTGGGCCACGATCCTTCCAAAGGGCGTGAGCCCAGTTGAGCGCTCGTCCTCGCAGGAGGGAGATGAAGAAGGCCACTTTGGATCGTTCCGTGGGGAAAGATAACGGATTCATCTCCATATAGAGCTCGCACTGCAAAAGGAAGCCGCTGCACTCCTCCTCCTCGCCTGAGAAGGGCGCTGGTTGGGCCATGGGACTGGCAGAGGCAGATGCAGAAGAAGTGGTCACGGTGGATGTGGCGAGTGCTGGAGTGCTGGTCCGGGGAATGGTAGGAGGAGGTGGGGTCGGTGTAGCGCTGGTGCTCGGGGTAGATTGCTGCATTATGTTGGTCTGGTCTTCTGTCACAGACTAGAAGGACACAGATGGATGAGTGTAACCAGGTTTATTGAGACAGTGGGTATGATAGACAGCAGGTAAGTGAGTAATGGATAAAGTTCGGTTCAGGAGCGGGAAACAGTCTGATAGTGGATTTCTTATCTTAAGCAGGGCTGGAAGATGGTGAGCGGAGGCAGCAGACGGATGACCAGAAGGATGACCGGGGACCAGGAGCGGATGAGAAGCAGACGGGCTGAAGTAAGCGGGTAAGTATTCCTCAGAAGAAGGCAGTAGTGTAGCGGGAGTCTGTAGTCGATGTGTCGACGAGACCAGACGGTGAGTGACTGTGAGGAGTGAGTTTATAAAGGGAGGATGATTGGGACGGTGATTGAAGCGGGCAGGTGACAGTGATTAGTATGCTGGGGAGCTGGAACGAGTGGGCGGAGTGAAGGTGTCTGGTGCTGACGCCGATGGATCCGTGACAATAGCATTGTATTGTATTATATTTTATGCTATATAAGTCAACGCATTCTCACCCAAAGGCGTCACCTTTGACCATGCTTCAATATTTGACACTTTAGGCGCCCTTTACAGTTACAGTTACAGATC
The DNA here is from genome assembly GCF_016745375.1 of Pimephales promelas. The sequence goes on along the minus strand of NW_024121888.1, from coordinate 2,827,258 downwards.
CTACGGCGTCATCTAACTGACACTAAAGGAAAAGCGTCAGTTTGATGAAGCGGGTAGGTTTAGGTCTGGGGTAGGTGTAGGGTTAAGGCCAATTTATACTTCTGCGTAGGGTGTGCGCAGTAGGTACGGCGTAGCATATGCACAGACGCGTCCCATACCGCGTACCCTTCGCCGTAGCCTGACGCGCACCTCCTCAAAAATGTTACTACACGTCGCGACGACGCAGAGCGCAAGATCGGTGATTGGTCGGCTTGGTAGCATCGCATTCCTTATAAGCATTTCCGCACGTACCTTCTCACGCATTTCCACACGTACCATCTCCTCCGACGTCTTCTCTCATTTCTTCCTTTTAGTTTTAGTAATTTCACTAAAATGAACTGTTTTTCCACCTCAATAAGCTCCAACTCCAACATGATCCACTCTCTTTCAGTTGCTATTGCTTGTAGTAACCTAGCCGCGAGGAATCTAAACACAGTGGAACATTAAAACCCTCCGCCGCCAACTAGGGTTTTCGGAGCAGTACTGCAGAGCAACCAAGACTTGAACGCAGAAGTATAAATGCTCACAACGCCGTCGCCTACGTTCATAGCCGACGGCGTACACTATGGTGTACTTTCGACTCAGAAGTATAAATTGGCCTTTACACGCGATCCTAGGGCGTCATGTAACGTCAGTTAGGTGACGCCTTGGGGGGGAGAATGGGCTGTTTAAGTGGTGTTAAAAATATTATGCACATTAATGAGCCAATTTGTTATGATGTGGGATGTGGTGTTGCAACTGAATGAAAACGCATGTAAATAGAATAAACACCTGCAAATTAAGAAAATATCTTCATCAGTTTCACAACACACGTGTGCACCAAATACTCACGACACCACCCAAATACAGAAATGCGCAAATAACCCAGACCACAATGGAATTCTTTCCAGGGGAACCAAATAAGTGACTAACCCTTACAGCTTAAAATTCTACTTTATGTATTTATTTATTTATGCAAAACGTACAGAGATTACATTTTTATGACATACAACTTGTATTCAATATTCAAAATGTATTAACAATATGTTCATTGTCATCAGAATACAAATAAGAAAAGAACAATGAGCTGAAAACTTAACTAAATAAATAAAGATAGAGAAGAACATGAAGGAAAGATATTTATCTTTAATCCATTACACTGGAAAAATTGTTTCATGTTATGTTTAAATTTTTCATAAAGAAAAGTTTCATACGAAATATTAGGTAATGTAGGGTCCAAAGTTTTAAAGTTAAGACACACATGCACACATATTTTAGCGCTTCGTCACTTAGGCCTATTTGGTTTACCTGGAAACATTTCCGTTGTGGTCTGTGTTATTTGTTACTTTTGCAGTGCATTTCTGTATTTGGAGCACACATGTGTTGTGACACTGATGACGATGTTTTTTTTTTTTAATTTGCAGTTGTTTTTTTCTATTTGCAAGTATTTGCTTCAGTTGCAGCACGTTGAGGTTTCTCGGCCACCGTACGGTGGGCTGCTGTGGGCCAGAAAGTCCAGGGCCACTTTTTGGTCCCAGTCTGCCCCTGCCTAGTATCCGCTGACAAACCACACCAAGTGGGAGCTACTTCCAGAAGTTAGCCAGAGAAGGTGGTCTGTCATAGCCTACTTCAATGACAGGATGCCTCTTAAAGTGGGACCCAAGTAAAGATCTGGGTCTGAGCCACATAGAACTTGTTTGGCTTTTTCAGTATGATTTGAGTCACTCCACTGTTTCACAATTTATTGCATTACACAAACATAGTTTTAAAGTTCCTTCATAAGTCTGTCTATTAGAGGAAACATCTGAGCATGTCGGCAGATATACTGAAGTCTTAGTTAAACTCTCAGGGCAAGACATTCTGTTACTGTAGGTCAAAAATGCCTACATGAAGCAAAATATAGAAAATGCCTTTCAATAAGGCAATTCCTCTTAGGAAGGACACAGACGTTGTTCTTGCAGAATGGGTAATGGATCAATTTGCTTTGCTCTTGAGCTGTTGAGACGAGGAGGAGATAAATCACAATACTAACCTTCATTGCTAGAGAGTTTTGCAGAGGTGGATGAGTTTTATTTATTTACTTTATGTATTTACGAAACTTGGATTTTGTCAAGTAAGGAGGCTGACGATGACTATTTTCTTCACTATAAATATTCACTTATAACAGATCTCCAAGTATACCAGTACTTCTCCTTGTAGGGACACATTTTTTTCTAGTTCCCTTATCCATATAAGGCGAAGTGAATTTAAAGTGAATTGCCCAATACTCTGACATCTCCCCATTTGAAGAACTTTCCTTTTGTAAACAGAAGATCTGGTATCCCAAATTACACTCTAAAAAATGCTGGGTTGTTTTAACCCAATTTTTGGTCAAATATGGACAAACCCGAAATGTTGGGTTAAAAATGTAATGTAAAAATTTAACCCAACGGCTGGGTTAGTCCATATTTGACCCAAAGTTGGGTTAAAACAACCCAGCATTTTTTAGAGTGTACTATAACATATTACCTCTAAATCCATGGATACTATGTTATGTTTTAAGTATTCACATTATGTTCTCTAAAACACCCACTTATTATTTTTTGAGGCTCAGTTTGTTAACCTCAGTTCACGATTTAAAATAACACAGATATAATGAACAAACAATGAACAATTTGTTTGTTTGTTTAACTGTTTGTTTTATAGGCTAAAATTAGTTTCAACTTATATTAATGTATTTTTACTGTAATATTTCAATTTAACGAATTAACATTAGTTCATGTATTATAAACAAACATTAAATAACAATTGAACACTCAGATTTAAACATATAGCCTAGAATATCAATTGCTGTTTTTGTGTATGTGTGTGTTAACAAACTGAACCTTATTGCAAAGTGTTTCATTAAAAAACGGTGTGATTACAATATGACTTTTTTATTTTTGAATTGTCATATTGTCACAAACTGCCTGTTTTTGTTTCAGTTTCATGAACTTTCCATTGTTCCAATTTCCCGCTCCTCGGTTGTTACCATGGTTTCTGATTTTTGAGTCATCGTCAGTTCGTCATTTGAGTTCAATCACTATATGTATTTAAGTTATTTTTATTCATTCAGTTATTGTCTGGTAGAGGTCCAGACAAAGGAGAAGGAGAAGGAGAAGGAGAAAGAGAAGGAGAAGGAGAAGGCAAAGGCGAAGGCGAAGGAGAATTAGATGGTGGAAGAGGAAAAGTAGGAGTTGTTGCCACTCTAGTTGCCCATGTCTTTGTCCATTGTATGTATAATATGATGGAGTCTGGGCAACGAGTACCGCCAAACTTGAGTATTTAGTATTTATTTATTTATTTGAACATAAAAATTTAAAAAATAATCAATCAAAGAAACTAATAATAAAAAAAACAAAAAACAAATAAACAACAAAGTAAAACTACATACTTTCAAAAACTAAGACTTCTATCTATTTACATGCACAAAAGGAGGCAGGAAGGAGTAAAAATCATATACTCCTACTCCTTTATACAATTTCTACCATATTTAATGACATAACTACGAAATAATATGTCTACAGAGATATTAATCTATAATCAATTAAAAAAACATTCAAAAGTTCTAATCACATAGCAATATTACACATACATGACAATAGTTACAAATACTACAAATGATTCAATATAAGCACACTTTATTATTAGCACTGTATCTCTCTATACCTCTGGAATATAGTTTCTTTGAACATCTTGGAGTTTTAAAATTTTCTGGGAGTTTTAAAATTTTCTTCTCTTTCTTCTCTCCACCTTCTCTTTCAGAAAACCTTTTCTGTATATTGCCAGCAGGCAATAAATTGTCTCTAGCCTTGAACATAATGACTGCTGTTTGAAATTCAACCAAATCAAATAATTTTAATGCTTTTATTGGTGTGATCCAAATGTCCAGTGTTATGAATTATTCTCATTGCTTTTTTTTGAAGTATAAATAACGATTGCAATGTACTGTATGTTGATGTGTTGCCCCAAATCTCTAGACAGTAATTTCAATACAGGAACACCAGTGAACAATACAAAATGTGTAGTGATCTGTAATCCAGAATGTACTTAGCTTTAAACAGGACTGAACAACGCAAATACTTCTTGACAATTTTGTTTGAATGTGTTTTGTATGAGATTTACAGCAAATCTTGTCGTCTATAATCACTCCAAGGAATTTTAGTATTTCAAGTACTATATTACATAACGTCTCGGTTACGGATGTAACCCTCGTTCCCTGAGTAGGGAAACAGAGACGTTACGTCGGAATGACGGAGAATGGGGGTTTCGCATAGAAAGCCAATCCTCTTAGAGTATTTAAAAACGAGCCAATGGCATGAAAATGCCTTGGGTCTGCGGAATTTGCATACACTGTAAAAAATTTCCGTAAAAATACGGTACAATGTACCATATAAATGTGAAGGATTTTTTCCGTATTTGCCTTTTACGGTTCTTTTACCCTTATTTTGAATTACGCGTTGCATTGTGGGAACAAGATCCCGGCCACGCGAAAAGTTTAAGACGCATCCGCCATTACACACGCAGATGACCGCGGGCAAAGTTGCTTTTTAGAGGCGGATTTCGGGTGTGTGGAAGCCATTCTAACACTTATGTGGTAAAACTTAAACTTAAAAACGAAAATTATGTTTTGCTTGATGTCAAAAAAGCTGTTAACGTAACGTTATTTTTAGTTACCATCTGGCATTAACTGTTAGGCAAATGAATGTCGGAGCCGCCACGTTTATCATTTTATGCATATCGTCACACATTGAAAGATTTAGTTAAGACTCGTGGAGGTTCTCGATTGTAGTGTCCTTGTTGTAATGGGCTTATTTACTTTTATTTGTTGCGATGCGGTTTATTTCTTGCCGAGCGAATCCGTTAACCAGTTGTGATAGTTCTAACGTTAGCTAGTGTTTTTAGAGCAATTTAATGCCTTCAAACAAAAGCAACCAGAGGAATCGTCAAGAAAAGTAAACGCCATTAAGACTTGCTTGATTTGAAAGGCATGAAGACACAACGTGAAGAGTGTGTGAATATGCAGTAACTTAACCGGTACAGCTGGATCAAGGAAAACACCAGCACCTTTTCTACAAAATGAGGTAAGTTAACGTTATGTTTATGTTAGACTTCATGTTTTTGTTTTAGATGACACACACGACTTTAAACCCCAAATAATGAAAGATTAATTTACATTTAGCATGTCTGCTATTATCTAAACTTCTGCCTGTAATGTTAGTCATTCTTTCCCTCCTCAATTGTTTATTTCATAATGTTTCTGTTTTCTTAACTATTAACAGGACTTTTCTGCTGTAGTTTACATCCCAAGCACCACCTGCATGCTTCTTATGGGTTTGTATTTTGTTTTATTAGCATTATTATGAATTTTCAATACTGGCAAAACACATTTGAATTTAAAGTCTGAAGAATAAAGTCTGTTTATAGAAAAAGTTGGTTGCTGAATACTCCCTTCAAAGATATATGTTTACATGGTCAGTAGAAATACAAATTGTATAGGGAAGATTTAAACAACTATGTTTAAAGCGTTTTTTTGAAGTGATCGTGTTATGTTTTTCATTTTGTAATATCTTTTTTTGTTTCAGGTGGTGGACATTCAGGGTTGCTGTCATTCAAGAAGTTATTGACCACATTTCCTACCCTATTGAGGCAGTAAGATGCAAAATACCTGAAGAAAATGGCACTTATCCAGGAGTTCATATAAAGGTAAGCAACACATTTTTAATGAAATTATTTATAGAACATGTTATTGTGATTCTGTTTATTTAGTTGAAAATAATTAAACATATTAGAATGTAGCCTATAGTTGAGCATGCAGACAAACTGACATGACATGCAATTGGAGTCCACTGGAAAAAAAGTCTTAGCATTTTTTAAACAGTGTTTGAATTTGAGAGAATTAGGGATGGCCGATAATTTGTTTTTAGTTGATAATTTAGTAAATGTAAAATGCTGTTCATTTGTTTTTCAACCTCAACCTGGTCTACATGATACTTTGTAGTTAATTTTCCTTCATTTAATAGCTAAAAACATATCCGTTTTTTTTGTTTTTTTTTTCATTTCCATATTTCCTGTGTAGAAATCCTGAACGAAAGGTTGAAAAGGTTGAGATGAAGGAAACGTCCCCATTCCTCCAAAACTGCTGAAGGTCCTGTATGAACAACTTCGAAAAACCAGGTAAAGTTTCAAACTTTTGTCAGATCTCAAAATGGAACTTTAACTGAACATACCGAAAAATGAACGTTTTTCATGCAAGTTGTTAAGATCTTAAAGGTGCCATATGGAATCATTGAGGTAAAAATATCCAAAAAATGAGCTACACACATCAAAAGAATGAGAAGAAATAAGTGCAATGATATCATTAAAAAAATGACAAGTTATAGTGCTGCCGAGATATAAGCTAAATTAGCATGCTAAATTATTAGCCCCGGCCCGGCAGGTGTCATAATACCAGTTTCGGCCATGGGTGGCGGTATGCGGGCGGGCAACCTTACCACCAGCCAAACTGCAGTAACCGCGAGTAAGTCGCGCCGGCTGTGTGTACTTGAACAAATTTGAACCTGATGTCATGTCGTGATGTCGTGTGGAAATACAGCCCACTACTAAATTTCAGTTCAGGGATGAGTTAAATAAATGATTGGTCGATATTATGCATGAGGAATACTTTTTGGTAAGTTGTAACATATCTTTCAACAGTGTTCGTGTTCTTTTACCATTAGTAGAGATGATCGGTTCACGTGCGCTAGGGATCTGTCGTCTAACATTTACAAGCGCCAAAACTGCATTTATTGTTTGAATTGCGTAATAAAATGAACAGAATCTGAGAGCTGAGATCGGTCTCTGTGTCCTTTTCTGTGCATGACAAAATGGATGTGGCGTGAGAGTGTGTGAAAAGTTGTGTGTCTCACGGTGAATTTGTGAGAGTTGGCAGCTCTGAAAGGCGCTAGCTTGGTCCACATCAGGGAATGCTGTCTGTCAAATTAATTCAAACAAATGATAACAAATGTAACAAGAGCAAAACGAATACCATAAACTAAAAATGCCTGGGCTTTAATTTTCCCATATCGTCGAAATGCACCGGCTTGTCTATGAGACGGCCTTAATAATTTAGTATTGAGATGTTGTTCATTTAGTCTCTAATCTCTGAAAATCTCCAAATGAACCACGTGAAACTGTGGTCTTCCAACCTTTTACTATTAGTTTTACTGACTAATATGCGCGTGGGAGACCCGCTCGCCCGTGTTGTTTGAAGACATGAGTGCGCGCGGCCGCGGAGGTATTTTTCTGGAGGTATACTGCCTCCATCTGGTATGGAATAAGGTGTATGATTCGATTTGTTATCCCAGAGGGCACCTTTAAAGGGATAGTTCACTTTGAAATACATTTTTGAAATCTTTTATACCTCAAGGACATCCAAGATGTAGGTGTCTTTGTTTCCACAGTATTTTCAAGTTTGATATTTTTAGGTCAAACCGTTCTTGTCTGTCAGTCATATAATGGAGGTTTATGGGGTTCACCCTGGGTCCCCCTAAAGAGCATGCACAGAGAAGTCCAAATTAAACATGATTTAATGACTCGTGAACAGTGTTGGGGAAAGTTACTTTTGAAAGTAATGCATTACAATATTTAGTTACTCCCCAAAAAAGTAACTAATTGCGTTACTTAGTTACTTTTTATGGAAAGTAATGTGTTGCGTTACTTTTGAGTTACTTATGCGTTTCTTTTTCTTACCTGGCTGAGGCTTGATCTCTCTCAGGTCTTACAGGTGTTTTTTCGACAGAGAAGTTATTGTACTAGTGTTTAAAGCAGTAATATATTCAACAACAGCCTATATAAGCACCTTAATGTTCTTTTAAAAACACAAATATATTGAATAATAATATAGAGTAATATTATATTCGGAGACCTTAATGTTCTTTTAAAAACACATATATATTGAATAATAATATAGAATAATATTATATTTGGAGAACTTCCTGATCCCAGAGCTATGCATGCTATATAAAATATCAATAAACATTACAGATTATGGAAAGTAATGTGTTTTTTACTTTTGTACTTTTTGTGTGGGTAGACTATATAAAGTGAATTCACCATCCATTGTAATAATAAGGAGTGTAATACTAGCAAATTGCCATTATGAAATAAGTTATATTAGGGTAAAAGACATATCTCAAACATTTAAAATGTTTTATTAACTTTATAGAGGACAATAAGATGATACTTGAGAACAAACAACATCACCAATTAAACAGATCTGTCAGCTTTCTATTAAGTGTCCTCAAAACAAAATTATTTTATGCACAAAGTCAGATCACTTCTGCAATACAATGCAGAAAAATGTAGTCAATGTAATATTAGAGTATTATCTTAATAAGAGTTCACTACTTCATCTGGTTTTTTTTTCAAAGTAACTATTGTAGCGCAGCAGGAGTAGTTTCTCAAAACCCTGCTCTGTGAGACGGTTTCATTAACTTATTAGAGAACAATAAGATGATACTTATGAACAAACAACATCACCAATTAAACAGATGTGTCAGCTTTCTATTAAGTGTCCTCAAAACAAAATTATTTTATCCAAAAAAAAAAAAGTCTAGATCACATCTGGAATACAATGCAAAACATGTATTCAATGTAATGTTAAGTATCGTCTTAAGAGGTCACTATTTCATCAGGGTTTTATTTTCAAAGTAATGATTGTAGCGCAGCAGGAGAAGTTTCTCAAAACGCTGGTCTGTGAGACGGTTCCTTTTTGGGGTGAGGATGAGACTTCCAATACTAAACAGCCTCTCAACTGGTGCACTGGAAGGTGTTGCTGTGTTGGCTTTCAAAAAGATCTTCAAAATCCTGGGGAAATCATGTAAATTTCCCATATTAGCTGATTTCAGGTATTCACATATCTCCACGTCCACAGTAATTGCTTGGTCGTCATGTTGATTCTCATCTTCAGGAAATGCAAAGAAGTCATTTTCATGGTCTCTGCTTTCAGGAGACTGCAGTGGCCCTTTCTGTGGTATCTCAATGGTGAGAGCACGACACTGTGCTGCCAGAATCATCTTGATGTTGTCTTTTCTTGTTTCATCCCTCAGCCACCGCAGCTTGAATTTTGGCAGGGTTACCGCAGCAATCAAAGCTTCATCGCTGTCAAGGATGGAGCTAAAGCGTGTCTTGATAGCCTGCAAGAGAATTTTAGATGAGTTACACAGTTAATACTCTAATAGTCAAGTCAAGTCAAGTCACATTTATTTATATAGCGCTTTTCACAATACAGATTGTATCAAAGCAGCTTCACAGTGATAACATGTAAGTAGCACAACACAGATCAACAACATTGCTAAACACTAAATAAATAACCCCAACTGAGCAAGCTCAAAGCAAGCCAAAAGCAAGGCGACAGTGGCAAGGAACCAAACTCCATCAGATTGGATGGAGAAAAAACCTTGGGAGAACCCAGGCTCAGTCGGGGGCCAGTTCTCCTCTGGCTTACATTCATATTGTTTAAATATAAATATTAAATATAAATATTGTTTATGAATCAAACGGCGCCATAACATATCGCAGGCGTTGAGTCGTCTCATCACAGGCGTTGAGTCGTCTCATCACAGGCGTTGGGGCATCCGAAATCCCCGTGAGAGGCTGGACACAAAACTGGACCTGACGAACGCCATTTTTCTCGGGACAAGCGTCCCGAGATAACAGCAGAAAGGCAGATGGGAATAGACATTAATTCATAACAGAATAATACAATTTATGTCAGGAAAATTTTTGAATTAAGAACTAAAATAAAAAAAGTAGAAATAAACTTAAAGGTTGTATCAGAACTGCTTGATAGCTATATTGAACTCATTTCATAGTTGATGAACTACACTATTATACTGAACCAAACGAAATAAACGCTGAACTGATTTGAACTGTCTAATAATTACTATTTACTTTTTTTCTTTTTAGAGCTGCTTTACAGCTAAACTGAATTCTGTTATTATTGCATTATTCAGCTAAATTGCATTATTGAATCATTGTTTTCCTTGTATCCCTGTAAATCTGCTTTGAAACAATCTATATTGTATAAAGTGCTATAAAAATACAGAAAAACTCCATCAGGTGACCAAATAGAGAAAAAATAAAAAACATTGGGAGAACCCAGGCTTAGTTGGGGGCCAGTTTTTCTCTGGCATTTATGAACTAGAGGCCAGATTTAACTGTAAAATTAAAATATTATATGAATGCCTGGTTGAAGAGATGTGTCTTTAATCTAGTTTTAAACTAGATTATTGAATAATAATAATAATAATAATAATAATAATAAGACCATATTGAACAGAATTACCTGAACTATGAGGTCTGGGAGGTCAGCCATCATATGAGAGAGGTCTTCTTTCAGTGCCAAGATTTTGGTCATCAGGATTTCAAGGGTAGGTTGAAGGATGCCATAGAAACATTCATCTTCACCTTGAAGTATATCCAGTGCCATACAGACAGGCTTCAGAACCTTGCAATATTCTTTAAGGAACTGATACTCTCTCTCCGTAATGCATCTGATGTCCAGGCGAGTGCAAAGTTGATTGAGGTCAACTGTGCATGTCTGTGACTCTGCTAAGAGCATCATAAAACGAGTTCCACCTTGTAGATGAAGGGACCAGCAACTTTCTTTTGCTAAATTCTTCCAGGCTCTCTGATGCCACAGTCGATCGACTAACTTTAGACCACAAAGCTGAACATTTTCCAGTTGCACTTCTGTACAGTGCTTTGCAATCTGCCTTCGCCGTCAAAAATTTAACTATGTCGTTTGTGCATATAAGGTTAAGGGTATGCGATGCACACCGGTGATGTGGAGGGAGAACATACCGTTCGCTGGACTCAACGTCATCTCGTAAAACTGCGTGCAAGTCTGTAAAACTGACCTCGTCTTCATCATTCTCTGTTTCGTTATCATCTTCAGCTTGAAACATTCTAAATGCCTTAACGAAGTTCGAGCCATTGTCAGTGACCGTGGCAGTTATCTTACCACAAAGAGCAAATGAGCTGTGAATTTGCTCTAACTCTGCTGCGATGGTATCGTACGTGTGTCTCCCACGAAATCGTCTGCAGGCGATTGCAGCTTTTTTACGATGCAGAGTAGCGGAATCTATCCAGTGTAGGGGTGGGCGATATGGAAAAAATATCATATCACGATTTTTTTAGGAAAATCACGATCACGATTTTTTATCACGATTCTTTTTCAAGTTGGTTTTAATATTTTTAATTGGTTTTAAGTGGCTGTTCATAACAGCCAAACTAATGTCCTTATGTTAAAAGCAAAGCCTTAGGTAACAAAAGAAAAAAGAAAGCCACACATTTAGGCCAGTGGCGAAAATAAAAATCTTTGTCATTATTTTCTTTGTTATTAAAAAAATAAGACAAGATAAACATTACACAAATTAATATTCATATTAAATAAATAGTGCTTTATTTTTTCAGATGCAGTAGGTGTATTTAGCAGTTGCAATGAAGTAATTAAATGAACAAATATGAAATTAAAACACTACATAGAATTCTTATTAAAGATATATTTAAGTTCTCAGTCAGTGAGTGATTTTCTCCTTGTGTTTTTTTTTTTATTAACACTAAAGGGATAGTTCCCTCAAAAATGAAAATTGTCTTAATTTACTCTCTCAAGATGTTTTAAACCCGAATAAGTTTCTTTCTTCTGTTGAAAATAAAAGTTATTTTGAATAATGTGGGTAACCGAACAGTTGCTAGTCCCCTTATAGTTTTTTTTTATAGGTTCTCTCCTGGAAGTTAATAGGGACCAGAAACTGTTTGGTTACCCACATTAAAAAAAAATTGTCTTTTGTGTTCAGCACAAGAAAGAAATTAATACAGGTTTGGAACAACATTAGAGTGAGTAAGTAATGACTTAATAATTTTTTTATTTTTTTTAAAAAAAATTTTGTGAACTATCCCTTTAAGGACAAGCGGCAGTAGGCTACTATTTATTCCTGTTGCTTTAGACCAGCACGCGACGCGTTTAATATAGACGCATATTACACCAGATATTCTCTCAAATGTTTGCTTTCACTTTAGACATAGCCTGTTTATGTAAACATTGTGTGTATTTAACAGTACTAGCTTAATAAGACTCGAGAGAACTTAGTCCAGTATTCAGGCGCTGTTTGACAGACTTTTAGTGCCTGTGAGCGTCGGGGGGTATGCGGTCAGGAAAGCGCACGTTAGAACAGCGGATCAGCGCGTGAATTAAATGTTTAACCGGCAAGGCTTATGCAAATAATGAACTTTTGTGAATTGCGGTGTCCCGTACCTATTCCTTAACGTGTGATCATGTGTAGGCTACGTCGCGTTGTACAGTTGAGAGACGGAGGCGCCAGAACTGAACTGATAGAATGCACTGTAACACGATACTACGATATTTCTTCAAAAGCAGATCGTGGAGACATTTTAATCGTCCACGATTAAAAATCGTCATATCGCACACCCCTAATCCAGTGTACTGTAATGCCAAGAAAACTTTTATTCTGAGCAGTCCATAGATCTGCAGTGGTTGAAACATATTCCAAATCGGCAAAAGTCTTCTTTAGTTCGGTCTCCATTTCCATATATGCATTGTCCAAAAAACTTGCAAAAGTTTTACGATCGGGCAGCACGGCTCCCGGCTTTTTCCCTGTCACAGGGATTTTGCTGACGATATTTCTAAAAGTGGGCGCCTCCACAGTAGACAGCGGCTGCATCTCCTCAACAATAAAAGCAGCAACCAATTTGTTGAGTTCAGTGGAACTAATTGTTTTAGCTGGTGATGATGAACTGAAATCAAGCTTTTGTTGTTTAGCTTGAGGCGGGATGCAGGTATCATTCGCCGGCGCTCTCTCTTCCAACTCTGCAGTGCTGTGCTTTGCGTGCAGATGTTTTTTTAAATTTGATGTGGTGTTTTTTGCAGTTGACAAGAGCTTTTCACCAACACATAGTTTACACCTAACGATTATTCCCTTCTCCTTTTCTTCGACGATTTCAAAATAATGAGCATACTTCCATCACAGTAATGTAATCTGGCCTGCCATATCTCCGTTTCTGAAAAAGCAAATTAATTAAACTGAAAAGTAACGCACATTACTTTTATTAAAAAGTAACTCAAATATTAATGTGTAAATTTATAAAGTAATTCATTACTTTACTCGTTACTTCAGAAAAGTAATATTATTACGTAACGCACGTTACTTGTAACGCGTTACCCCCAACACTGCTCGTGAATGTAAGTACACATTGATGGCCTAAAACACGAAACGAGCAGTTTGTGTGAGAAAACAAACAGTATTTATATTGTTTTTACCTCTTGTAATCACAGCCACGTCCAAGTGATCTGAAGGATCACTTCCGGCGCACTTGCGCAGACCACTTCGCCTGTGCCTTCAGATCACTTGGACGTGGCTGTGATTACAAGAGGATGTCTGTGTAGGCTATATAATTTAAACCTTGTTTGTATAGTGTGTAACCACATGTTTATATATATTTAAAGATATTGTATTAAAAACTGGATATATGTTGTTGTTCTGTAAGTTAGCCATCTCCTCACATTTGCCACAGAAGCACCTGTATGACAAGTAAACATGACGCCACAGGTCCCTGCATAAATGTAATTTCGCTTGTAGTAGCAAACTTTATCACAGAATGTGTATGTAGTTTCAAAAAATGCGCCAGCATTAGTGTTTGTGTGTGTCTGTGTGTTGCACATCCATACTTGCAAAAAGACGCAATTACAAAAACTCTATAAGTACACAAATGTATCAAATAACCATACCGAGACATAGTGGTCCATTCTCATTTATGTTTATTCTGCTTCGTACTATTTATATATTCCGATTCAAACGTACGGCTGAATGACATCCAAAACAGCGGTTTCTCACACTCTCTCAGTACCGACTGCCATTGGTATCAAGTTACGCCCTCATCCAAAGGCAGGGCGGGCATATGCAGCTCATTTGCATTTAAAGCCTCCGAAACAGCTCATTTTTAAGCAGGCCCCAAAATGACATTTTCAAATGGTTATAATAAATTAACTGTGGGATATTTTTAGCTGAAACTTCACAAATACATTCTAGGGACACCAGAGACCAATTTTACATCTTGTAAAAAGGGGCATAATAGGTGCCCTTTAACTCCAGGAATGGCAGATGGCTTGCCAAGGGAAGACACATGCTCAGAGAGGCTTACAGTGGATAATACACATGTGACAGTTACCAGAGGGAACCGTGCACACGGAGGCACCTAGCCGGCATCCAGAGCAATGCATTAGTGCCAGCATCAGAAGTGCTGAAGGACTCAGGGCTTCAACAGAAGACTCAACTGAGAAACATCGCGCTTATCCACTCCGAGGAGTGGAATGGCGAGCAAGCGAAGACACCTGAGTGGGTCCAGTACTGGCGGAAGCGAGTACACAAGAGGACAGAGGCTCCACTCGCAGATTATAGAATCTTGCAAACGTGTTCGGTGTCTCCCAGCCTGCAGCTCTGCATATGTCTGTTAGCGAGGCGCCATGCGCTAAAGCCCAAGAGGAAGCCACACTCCGAGTGGAGTGGGCCGTCACACCAAGGGGGCACGGTCGACCTTGCAGTTGGTAAGCCAAAGCTATGGCGTCCACTATCCAGTGAGATAGTCGTTGCTTTGAGAGAGCCCTTCCCTTCTGGCTCCCCCCATAACAGACAAAGAGCTGGTCAGAGGTCCTGAAACACCGCATTCTGTCAACGTAGGCGCGGAGCGCACGTACCGGACAGAGCAGTGCCAAGGCTGGGTCTGCCTCCTCCAGGGGCAGCGTTTGCAGGTTCACCACCTGGTCCCGGAAGGCAGTAATAGGAACCTTGGGCACATATGCACATATGGGTCTCAAGATCACGTGAGAGTCAGCCGGCCTGAATTCCAGGCACGCTTCGTCAACGGAGAATGTATGCAGGTCCCCTACCCTCTTGATAGAGGCCAATGCAACCAGGAGTGCAGTCTTCATGGACAGAAACTATATCTCGACCGATTGCAAAGGCTCAAAGGGAGGCCTCTGCAGAGCACTTAAAACTACTGAGAGGTCCCAAGAGGGCACGAGGGGAGGGCGAGGAGGATTCAGTCTCCTCGCTCCCCTCAGGAACCTGATGACAAGGTCGTGCTTTCCCACAGACTTACCTTCCACTGCTTCATGAGACGCGGCAATGGCCGAGACGTAAACCTTAAGGGTGGAGGGCGACAGCCTACGCTCCAACTCTTCTTGCAGGAAGGAAAGCACGACACCGATCGGACATCTCCGGGGGTCTTCTCCACGGGAAGAGCACCAGTTGACGAAGAGGTTCCACTTCAACACGTAGAGGTGTCTCATGGACGATGCTCTCTAGCGGAAGTGATGGTCGCCGTCACCGCAGGTGGCAGCGAACTCAAACCTGCCTCGTCCCGTCCAGGAGCCACACGTGTAGCTTCCAGAGCTCGGGATGAGGGTGCCACAGGGTGCCCCGTCTCTGAGAGAGTAGGTCTTTCCTCAGAGGAATAGGCCAAGGAGGTGCTGTCGCGAGGAGCATCAATTCGGTGAACCACGTCTTGGTGGGCCAATAAGCGGCTACCAACAAGACCTGCTCCTCGTCCTCCTTGATCTTGCACAGAACCTGTGCAAGAAGGCTCACTGGGGGAAACGCATACTTGCGTGGGCCCCGCGGCCAGCTGTGCGCCAGTGCAGATAAATAAAACAGGGCACAGTGGGATGAGTCCCGGGAGGCGAACAGGTCTATCTGTGCCTACCCGACCTGGTCCCAAATCAGCTGGACCGTCTGGGGATGGAGTCGCCATTCACTGGAGATTGGACGGACCCGTGACAGCTTGTCGGCTGCCAGGTTCCGGTCTCCTGGAATGTAAACGGCACGAAGGGACCTTAGGTGCTTCTGACTCCATAACAGGAGGTGGCGTGCGAGCTGCGACATCCGACGTGAGTGTAGACCACCCTGGTGGTTGATATATACGCTACCGTAGCAGTATTGTCCGACCGGACAAGTATGTGTTGACCCCGAGCAGTGCTCGAAAGCGGTGCAGGGCCAGGCGTACTGCCAGCAGCTCTAGGCAATTGATGTGCATGAGGCGCTGGGGTCCTGTCCAGGAGCCCGCGGCTGCATGACCATTGCACGTGGCTCCCCAACCCGTGGTAGAGGCTTCCGTGGAGACAACGACATGCCTAGAAACTCGCAGAAGAGGGACCCCAGCCCGTAAAAAGCTGAGGTTCGACCACGGGAAGAAGGTTTGGCGGCAAGCCGGAGTCACTGCGACTCTGAGCGAGCCGCGATGCCATGCCCACCTCGGGACTTGATCGCGAAGCCACAGCTGAAGCGGTCTCATATGAAGGAGTCCGAGCGCCGTCTCCGCGGCTGCGGATGCCATGTGCCCCAGGAGCCTCTGAAAAAGTTTCAGTGGGACCGCACTCTTGCCCTCGAACTGTCGAAGACAAGTCAGCAGTGAGTTCGCGCGCTCGCTCGTGAGCTGCGCGGACAAGGAGACCAAGTCTATCTCCATACCGAGAAAAGAGATCCTCTGCACGAGGCAAAGTTTGCTCTTCTCCCGGTTGACCCGAAGGCCCAGATGGGCTAGGTGCCGGAGCACCAGGTCTCTGTGTTCGCAAACCTGTTCTTGAGAGTGTCGAGATAGCCAGCCAATCGTCGAGATAGTTCAGGATGCGAAGCCCGTGTTCGCGAAGGGGAACAAGGGCTGCCTCGATGATCTTCGTAAAGATGCGAGGTGACAGAGCTAACCCCGAATGGGAGAACCGTGTACTGATATGCCTGGCCCTCGAAAGCAAACCAAAGAAACGCTCTGTGTCAAGGCAAGATGGAGACATGAAAGTACGCGTCCTTCAGGTCTATCACTGCAAACCATTCCTGAGGCCGGACGCATTCGAAAATGCGTTTGGCTGTGAGCATTTTGAATGGCAATCGATGAAGAGTACGGTTCAAAATGCGAAGATCCAGGATCGTCGTAACTCACCGGTCTTCTTGGGGACAATGAAGTAGGGGCTGTAAAACCCTGACCTCATCTCGGCTGGAGGGACCATCTCGAATGCACCCTTCGCCAGCAGGGTTGCAATCTCCGCTCTCATGACCGGGGCATTGCCACCGACCACAGTGAAGCGAACTCCCCTGAAACGGGGAGGAGGCCGTGCGAACTGAATCGCATAGCCGAGTCTGATCGTTCTGGTGACCCAGCGGGTCACGCCCCGTGGCTCAAAAGGGACGCAACAAAATTGGGACACACGAGAAAGCTGAATTTTTAAAGAAAAGTATTTATTAACATAAAGGAAATTATACAAAACTGTGTAATGTAGCAGTCAGATATCAGTAGTGTCATGCTAGGTGAATGTGCGGAAATGTAGTGTGCTGTAGTGTCGTGATGCATGCAAAACAAACAATAATCAAAGCAATAGCATCAAATCAAATGGGTCGCCCGCCATCTGCCACTTTGTCTTGCTTCTCTTAAAAGGGGAAAAGGGAAGTTGGCAGCAGGTGTCCCGAATGCCATCAGGTAGAGGGCGGAGAAATCCATCCAAAACAGATGAAACCCACAATTGAGACACAGGACGTCACACCGGGGAGCTCTAATCAAGCTCCCAGGAACCGATCCAGTGGGGTCATACGAACCACAGACGTCCCCCCGGAGGGGCAGCGAGGCAGGGAGACCGGCATGCGCACGGGAGTTACCCCGCGCGGGTGCACAGTCGAGCCCCGGTCCCCGACAGAAGAGACCAGGGAAGGACCAGCGTTCCACGGGGGTCTGTTCTGCTGGGGGCCTGGCGATAGTGGGGGAGGGGAGTGGCGTAGTCGAGGGACGACACACGCTCCCTTCCGCACCCTCAGAGACAGAGGGGAATGAGTGGGGAGACACACTGGGGCGTCGAGCACACTCATTCCAGTCTGTGTGCTCAGTGATAGGGTCAAGTCTTTCTTTAACCAACTCAGGGTGCTGCCCACCCGTGGGTGAGCAGCGGGGAGCTGAGAACAAAAGATTCTCCCCCGGCCCTCCACCGGGGGAAGGAGGGGGCCTGCTACCACCTCCCGGGAAAAACTCGACTCCATCACTGAGCAGCCAATCTCAGGGAAGCCGTTTCGCCTGGTGCTTAGCGGGGCGCGGGGCCTGAGGGGGCTGTGACGCTCTCCTGCGGCCTCCTCCACGACGCAACCCGGATGAAGGACGCTGCTGGGGCCGTGCGGGAGGGAGGGAGCCAAAGGGGGGCGTCCTCGGCGGCGAGCAGGCTGGGGCCGCTGAACCGACCGCTGGGTGGAGGCAGCAGCTGGCTGTCGGGGCAGGATGTGTTTTATCGCCTCCGTCTGCTTCTGAGCGGTCGAAAACTGCTGGGCAAAATCTTCGACCGCGCCGCCGAAGAGGCCAACCTGGGAGAGGGGGGCGTCGAGCAGACGAGTCCGCTCGGCGTCCCGCACGTCTGCCAGGTTGTGCCACAGATGACGCTCCTGGACCACACTGGTGGCCATCACCTGACCAAGGGAGCGAGCGCCCACTTTCGTCGCCCGGAGAGCGAGGTCGGTGGCAGCTCGCAGTTCATTAAAAGCCTCTTGGTCAGTCCCCCACTCGTGCATATCCCTGAGCAGCTTTGCTTGAAAAACTTGAGCAAGGTGCTTATGAGCAAGGTGCTCATAGCATGCAGGGCGGAGGCCAGTCCCGCCGCTCTATAGGATCGCGCCGCCATAGACGACGAGAACCTACAGGCTTTGGAAGGGTGCTTCAGAGTACCCCGAGAGGATGCGCTCTGCAGACACAGTTGCATCGCAACAGAGCGCTCCACTGGGGGAATCCCAGCGTACCCACGGGCAGCCACGCCGTCGAGGGGATGAAAAGGCGGGGAAAACTGACTAACGCTCTCGGGAGGTCAAAGGAGCCTTCCAAGTCCTCGTCAGTTCCCCATGCAGCTCGGGGAAAAAAGAATTGGGGTCGGCTGTGGCCGTGAGACAGCAGCCTAGCCCAAAAACCAATTATCCATCCGTGAGTGATCGGGGCAGGGCGGAGGGTTCCACTCCAGCGCGATGCTCACGGCGGCCCAAGATAGCATGGCCGTCATCTCGGGATCAGACACGGGCAATGCTGTCACTCCCGAGGGAGGCAACGCAGCCGCATCCTCACTTCCCGAGGAGTCTAGCCCACCTTGTGTAGCTGCGATCGACATCGCATCATCCTCTGGAGCACCGAACGAAACAGACGGTACCTGCGAAGAGGCAGATGCCTGATGTGATTCGGTGCTCGCTGGCTCCAACACTAGTGCGGTGGGTGTGGCCCGAGGAACCAGCGTTGGGGGTTTATTCCACACAGTCACCGTCAGATCACCCTGTCCGCGAGTCGAAGAGCTTCTAGAAGAAGAAGCAGAACGAGTAGCGGACACGGGAACTCTTGCTTTTGTCAGATCACTGAGTCTGGATCTAAGTGTTGCGATGTTCATATTCCCACAGAAGGAGCATGACTCATCCATAAACGCCGCTGCTGCATGCTGAATGCCCAGACACACAAAGCAGCGGTCGTGACCATCAGAAGACGACATGAATCGACCGCACCCAGAAGAACACGGGCGAACCATCTTTAAAAAGACGTGCCACGTGCAGATCTTTCAATAGAGAGGAGGAAATTCACTCTTTCAGCGTTGAGGCGACCAGGGAGAAGCGCAAAGTCTGGCAGACCACTGCTCAGATCGCAGGCAATGCAGAATCTTGCTGGGTACCGCCGTCACACCAACACTGAAGAGGACGCTCGTCTCGAAGAGTTGTACTCAGTGAAAATGGCTTGTGGAGTGAAGAAGTCTCTTGGCTCCGAAGCGAAAACATACTGCGGTTGCGTTCACTTCCACCTTTTATACCCACGAGGTGGGGCGGAGATACGCTATGCAAATTCCGCAGACCCAAGGCATTTTCATGCCATTGGCTCATTTTTAAATACTCGAAGAGGATTGGCTTTCTATGCGAAACCCCAAGTGACTACGAAAGGAAACACCTTCTTGTTGCCAAATTGCCAAATAACATAGGCTACATTTAGTTTTACTCAAATTTAATTTTGACTTATTTGTGTCAAACCACTTTTTTATTTTTTACCGACTGGCTGTCGGTGAGCAGTTTGTGTTTATCTGATTTTGTCCAATCTATATCATTGAAGAGTTTTTTCTAGAATTTTCGAGAATTGAGGCAGTAGAGAGACAGGCGTGTAATTTGTGATGGTGTTTATCTCCAGTTTTGTACATAGGTAAAACTTTAAGTCACTTCACCATCACCTCTATCATAAGAACCTTCAGGGAGATAAACAGGTACAGTAGATCTACTTCAGACTGCTCTCTGTAACTTTGGAGAGCTGTATGTGCTGTTACAATACATACATGTACTGTTGCCCTATACTGCTGTAATAAAAAGAAATGCATCAAATTGCCTCACATACAGAGAGTTTTCTGAATGCTTCCATTTTGTAAAAAGAATGTGTTACAGTTACAGTAGTCAGTACTTCTATTTTTCTAGGACACAGAGATTAAAATTAAAGAAGCCTGCCAAATATTTTAGTTGAGCCGTGCCAGTGGGGAACAGGCATGCAGGTGGATTTTACCCCTCTGCCTGGATAGGGCCAATTTAGCCTGTGATCCTGACAAGATTATCTGGCCTGTCCTAGACCAAAGACAGGATGCTGGGGCAGATTATTTTTGTTTGTTTGTTTGTTTGATGTATTGTATTGTACAGTACATTAAGAAATAAAAAAATGTGCCAATGTATCCATTGGTTGTGTCTTTTGTGTTCATCATGTGAAAAGTACGGTGGCCGAGAGGTGCAAAACAAATCACAATTATGAAAACAAAAAAACAAGTCAGAAAACACAACGACAATTCAGAAAACAAAATAACAATTTAGAAAACACAACAACAAATCTGAAAACAAATTAACAAATCAGAAAACACAAAAACAAATCTGAAAACAAATTAACAAGTCAGAAAACACAACGACAAATCTGAAAACAAATTAACAAGTCAGAAAACACAACGACAAGTCAGACAAAACGGAAAAGGTAGGTATATGTGGCGAATGGAATACTGATCCCTGATTGGACGAGACATCTGTCAATCAAGACATACAGAAAGTACAGCAGACTGCGCCTGCGGCAGAAGAAAGATTGATTCGCATGTGTATGTGTAAATATTAGCTGTCTATTTAGCCGGCTAATTTAGTGATATTATGGAGAACAAAACTTTTCAAATTAAAATCTTCCTACCACTAATTAGTAAACGCAACTCCTTTAAGCTTGCGTTCGGTTATCCACTGGACCGCGCTGCCTAGTTCAAAGTAAACTAGTGAAACAACTGAAACCAGCGCTATTTTGTTCTCTATTTGTTCTTACTGACCGAGAAATCGCTTCAGATGATTCAGTGACAGAACGGTCCGAACGAATCCGAATCGTTTCCTACTGTTATGCACGCGCATTTGGCCAATTCGTGAAAAGGAGATAGGAATCGAACCAACGAATGATTAATATCGCTGGTTCAGTCGACAGAAATACGGGACACACATATTAACTGCTGAAATATTGGGACTGAAAACGTTTTTCTCAGGTCAGTCGGAGCGCTCGTGGTACACACAGTGCGTATACAGCTGCACGCGCCACTGCGGCCACGCGCATATCAAACCAAATTTAGCCGCACCACCAGAAAATAGGAGGGGGAGGTTGGAGTGCTCTCGGGCCGCATGGAGATGATTGGCGGGCCGCACTTGGCCCGCGGGACACCAATTGAATAGCCCTAGCCTAGACGATACAGCTAATATTTACACATGCACACGCGAATCGATCTTTCTTCTGCCTGTATGTCTTGATTGACAGATGTCTCGTCCAATCAGCGATCAGTATTCCATTCGCCACATATACCTACCTTTTCCGTTTTGTCTGACTTGTCGTTGTGTTTTCTGACTTGTTAATTTGTTTTCAGATTTGTCGTTGTGTTTTCTGACTTGTTAATTTGTTTTCAGATTTGTTTTTGTGTTTTCTGGTTTGTTAATTTGTTTTCAGATTTGTTGTTGTGTTTTCTGAATTGTTATTTTGTTTTCTGAATTGTCGTTGTGTTTTCTGACTTGTTTTTTTGTTTTTATAATTGTGATTTGTTTTGCACCTCTCGGCCATAACTTACCAGTTTTGGAAATGTTGTTTTGAATTTATTGCACCAGTGCATTAGACTATGTTGTAGTGTGTGTGTTTTTGAGGGCTTGTGTGTGCTGTCTGAGGGCAAAGGTTGATCAGCAAGAGTGAATGGTTTTGAAAGTAAAGCATTTTTGACCTGAAAATAGGATGTTTGGGGAATTGGGTGACACTTCTCATTGGGAGAATGCGAGGTATAGTTTCAAGAAATGTGTTTAAGCAATCGAGAAAAACTGTAATATCATGACTTTTTGGACTAGCTTCCTTCAAAAATTCTATAAAGGGATTCCAACCCTTACGAAAAAGAAGTTTATTCAAGTGTGCCATTACTTCTTTTAAACTAAAAATAAGAAAGTATACTTTCAGTTTATTTTTCCTGTACTTCTCAGAAGTATACTATATGTACTTCTCTGAAATATACTTCAAATTACACTTAAAGATGAACTGAACTGAAAAATTTCGACGTTGAAAACGTGTTGTTTATGACAATTAAAAGTAAATTACACTAAACATTTTTTTTAAAATATATATTAATATAGCTTTTTTAAGCAACGCAAAATTGCGCTTGTTTGCGCTGGCAGTTCCGATGACGTCACTGGCATGGTAGGACCCGCGGAGCGCCATAGACAACAGCTGTAGGTCCTGTATACACAGACGAAAATGAGCACTTTTAACGGCATGGATTACGCATTTGAGCCCGTGAGGGACAGGCCGGTAGTGTCTGACTACCACCACATGGAGGACGATCAGTTTCAGGCTTCACTTGCAGTACAGGATCGTTTGGGGGAAAGTGACTGTGGGCGCGAGCGCTGTGGAGCATAGACACTGCACGGAGACGATCTGTTGCAGAGAGGTCAACATGGACATTTATTGATCGGCGAAAAATGCATCACCATGCACCGTTCATTTCGGATGCTGTTCGGTGAGAGAAACGTGTTGAAGGAGGCTATGCTGTCTATGGATGTCCGAGCTGAGACGCTGGACCGCCCCATAAGTAACAGGGTATTTTACGAATAGGTGACGGCTGGGCTAACTTGTTATACTTTTCTCAGATTGTTTAGATTAACAGCGTACTGGCAGTTCACTCTATGGGCGAGGGTGCATTTATTTAGGAAGGAGAAAATCCCATCCTTTACAGTAAACTGTATCAGGGATCTTTTCCCCCTCACCCGAATATCAAGGATTCGAGTAACGTTAACGTGATGCATTGAACTTGTAACTTGTGTAAATAAAACATTTCATGCATTGTCAGACGTTTCATGTACTCATTGACGAAAGTACACATCTCTAAATAGTGTGTCGCTAAAAAATCTGTTTCCTCAGCCATGTCAGCTAGCCTCAGACTGTTTACAAGCTACGGCTGTTCTGCTGGTGCGGGTAGGCAACGGAGTGGCTTACCATGCCAGTGACGTAGTCGAACGTTGAAATCCAACATGGCGGCGCCCGTGTAACAAAAACAACACTTTTAATGTACCATTTTATCCCTTTTAACAAATTCTGCCATTTTAAAAATCGTACCAATGAGAATAAATAAAATACATCTGTTATATCACCTTTTCTCAAATTTCAGTTCAGTTCATCTTTAAGTGTACTTGACTTATACTGAGAGAAAAGCAAGTATATTTGTCCTGTTCTTGTACTCAATCTTTTGATCCAGAAATACTTAAAAATATAATTAAGTATTCGAAGTATACTTGTATAGGTATTACAGTAAAAAAGTAAACTACTAGTATACCCATAAATTCACTTGCAGTACACATGAGATACATAATTATGAACTAGTTGTGCACTTACTGTTACACTTATAGTACACTTAAACATATACTTTTATGTACTAAAAGTGGGCCAATTTAGTCCCAAGCGGTATTAAAATAGTACACTTACAAGTTTACTACTAGTACATAGTGACATTAGTATACTTACTACATAATGTATACTTAAAAATATACTTGAACATTACTTAAGTATACTACATAAAATGAACTTGCAATATACTTTTTTTCGTAAGGGAAACTTTGCTAAAATTTCTAGGTTTTTCCTTAACAATATGGGAGTTTTTCCAAAGCCAAACAATAAATTTCTGTATTCTTTGTTTGTCCAAATACAAGCGTCAGGATTCCATCTTCACCACGATCATCATCACCGCCCACTCATTCCCTTTCACCCAATCAGACACTTCCCCGTTCATTATCCCCTGATTACTAATCACCATCACCTGTGTCCCACCATGGACTATAAAACATTCACTCTCACTGTCACTTGTCTGGTCTCGTCATTCCATGGCTCACAGACAGACTCCCCGATTACCTACCTGTTACAGGTAGCATTCTGTGGTGAGCAGGATGGCCGAGGGACGTGAGAGAAAGTCGCGAGGCCGGTGGTGCGATTGCTAATGAGCAGCACCTGCGAGGCACACCGGTCTCGCATCTCTCGAGCGGAGCCATAAAGGGGGAGCGACGGAGTGGATGATCGAGAGAGGAACAGGCCTGCTTTTGTTTGTATTTTATATTTTATTTGGTAAGCCAGCAGTCGTCCGTGAGGGGCTGCTGGCCGGTATTTATGTTTTATTTTGGGTAGTCAGCAGTCGTCCGCGAGGGGCTGCTGGCAGGTAATTTGTTTCTTTATTTTATTTAAATAAAGTTTTATTTTATTATTATTATCCGGTTCCTGCCTCCTTCTTCCCTGAACTTTGTTACATTGGTGCCGAAACCCGGGAAGAGGGAGGAACGCGCTGTCCGAGGGTCCTCGCCGCTGTGGGGAATCCGCGGTGCCATCGAGCATGGTGCGCGAGTCGCCGCCGCCGCTCGCCGTGGGCCGGAGCCTGCTGCCGTCCGCCGCAGAAGGGGAGGAGCAGGGAGCGGGGGACTCGCGGCCATGGACGCTCGAGGCGGGGCGCTGGGATGAGTTGCCGGGGGGACGCCCGAGCTCGCCGCCGACCGCCTGGAAAATGGAGGGGCGGCTGCCGTTCGGGAGGGAGAGGAGGAGTCATCGCCGCTTGCCGTGGGCCGGAGCCTGCTGCCATCCGCCAGTGAAGGGGAGGAGCAGGGAGCGGGGGACTCCTGCCGTCTGCCCAAGGCACCCGAGGAGCCGTCGCCGTCCATCGGGGGCGGGAGAGCGTCGAGGCGTTCACCGAGGGCCATCCAGCGTCGCCGCCGGGCACCGCGGAGGAGATCGCCCAGCTGGTGAGGGACAAGATGGCAGTGGGAGCCGGACTATTTTTTTTTTTTTTTTTCCTCTCTCCCCTCTCTCGTGTCCGTCGCTCCTCAGGCTTCCGTCTCCGTTTCCCTCGGCTCGTCGATCCATAGCCCCCAGGGATCGCCGCCGCCGGGGGGGAAGTAGGCACAGTCTCGGGTGTACCCCCCGGCCTGTGAGGGGTGATAGGGGTATGTGGTGAGCAGGACGGCCGAGGGACGTGAGAGAAAGTCGCGAGGCCGGTGGTGCGATTGCTAATGAGCAGCACCTGCGAGGCACACCGGTCTCGCATCTCTCACGAAGGAGCGGAGCCATAAAGGGGGAGCGACGGAGTGGATGATCGAGAGAGGAACAGGCCTGCTTTTGTTTGTATTTTATATTTTATTTTTTATATTTATTTTATATTATTATTTTATTTTAGGACATTAACTAATGCCGAGTTCAGACTGCATGATTTTCAAAGTAGTCGGGTCGCTGTTCTTTTCACACTGCATGACTATCTTGGCCAGCATTCAGTCACTGCTGTGTTCACACTGGACGATTGATCGGTGACAGAAGGTTTCACACTGCATGACTTTACCATAGGAAAAAACGCCGACAGACTCTGTCTAGCACGCTGGGCGCAAACTACTTTCCCAACAAACACACGTGAGATGTGAAAAGGAAACAATGCGACACCACACGTGCAAGACCGAAGTTCTCACGTGAGACTTTCTTTTTTTTTCTTCGACCCGGTTGTGGTACAGCTGGTGAAACGTCAAACAGACACGAGTGCTCCTGCCAAATTTTTACTAATTTTTCTTCCATTTATTGTGTCCAAATAGACAGAGAAGAAGCTTTTTTTCTGAAACAATGCCATATCATGTTGATATGTGATCTATAACTCCTCCCCGAACTCCCTGCTGCTCTGTATCTTGTATCTCACTGGCTGCCGGTGATCGCCGATGTAGTTTTCAGTCAAAACACTTTTCACACAGCAGGATTTTGAATCGTCGACAGGTCCAGATATTTAGCATGCCAAATATCTCACGGGCGTCGGCGACTCGTCTGTGATTCTCTCAGTTCGTGTCTTTGCTCATTCACACTGCGTGATTGTCACTCACGTGAACGAGCACCGATTTGCCTGTGATTTCGGGCATTTGTCGGCGATTTCTCAACCTGTCGGCGAGCCAAAATAGTGGCTAAAATCATGCAGTCTGAACTCGGCATAAGCTTCATTCATGTTTCTATGTCATTGATTTCTCACCTGTTATCTCAGACTGCGATCCTTATGCTGGGCTTACACCAAAGGATTTTCACAGTCCCAGACTAAAGACTGGCAGTGTTTAGGAATCTCACTGGAATCTCGACGCGCTCCCGTCATCTCAATCTTTAAATGTGAGCTGATAATCTGCAGTCGACGACCTGATTTATGCCAGTCTTTTTCTAGTCTTTCATATCAAACATGTTTGATATTATCGTAAGTCCTAGCGTAGTCCTAGTGATGTAAAACAATCAACAACCAATAAAATGGAGGTTAGCGTGTCCGCCTCTCACACCAGAGACACAAGTTCGAGACCCACTCGGGAGCTGTCTCACAGGGAGCCAGCCGGCTGGATGTGATTGTGATTACACATTGTTTCCTGATATTGACTTTTTTCCTTACCAGAAAAGTTTTTATATCTACTAGGGCTGGGCGATATGGAGCAAAAAATTATAGCTCGATATATGATAGAAAGCAGAACGTGGGTAAATATATATAGCCGTATTTACCGCACTTAAGGCGCACCTTCAATGAATGACCTATTTTAGAACATTTTTCATATATAGGGCGCACTGGATTATAAGGCACATAAGATACTACAGTCACATGTTTGACTGGGTTTACGTTATGCATCCACTAGATGTGCTGGGAATGTAGCGAGTGCGCGGCGCCGGAGGTGAGGCGTTTATTAGTGTGAGCGCGCTCGGACGGGCACGTAACTTACATTTGCAACAGCTGGCTGCTTTTAATGAGACGACCCTGTTCCTGTGAACTGGGAGCGCTTGATGAACATTCTGCAACGCGCGAGCAGCGCCGGGGACAGTGTGTCTGTTCGTGTGTCTGTTAAGAGTGAGCGCTCGTGAGCGGGAGACACACATAACGTCTCAGGTTACGACTGTAACCTATGTTCCCTGAGAACAGGGAACGAGACAATACGTCGAATGACGCAATGGGGAACGCCTCAGGCGTGACAGGTGTCTGAAATCAAATATCAACTCACAGTAATCAGGTTGACCGGCGACAGCCCGTGCATCATCAGCTTGAATGATGAGCGCGTCCATCTGGATGTATAAGAAGGGTGCCTTGAAACCGTGACAACATCCTATCGTCTGAAGGGACTGTTGCAGGCAGGCCCCGAGGCATGGCAACGAGACGTATTGTCTCGTTTCCTGTTCTCAGGGAACATAGGTTACAGTCGTAACCTGAGACGTTCCCTTTCGAAGGGAACGAGACAATACGTCGAATGACGCAATGGGGAACGAAATACCCACTCCGCCATGCTGAGGGGAGTGCATGTCGAAAAGGCAGTGACAACTGTCAGAACCAGTAATTCCAAGGAACACTGAAACCACTCACCGTATGTTACATCGGGCTGTCAGTGACAGCACTCCCTACCACCCTAGCCCAAGCTAATGAACCAAGAAAAACCAGAACGTAATAACGTGGGTAAATCGGGGCCAGCTCAAAGGCTTTAGGACCACCACTTCAAAATAGAAGGGGTCCCTTCTAGGGAGTGTGGCTAGGGGGCCAAAGGGACCCCCACCATACGAAATGGATTTTAGAAAGTACACAAGACATCCCGTCATGTGATTTACCACAATAATAGGTGAAGTATGGGTTTGTGTACTTCACTCTGAATTCAGGAAGGCCGAACTTGAGGCCTGTAACCTGGCAGCCACAACAAGTGGGAACCCATAATCAGGAAGGCCTGACAAGGCCCAACACCCGATAGTCCCAATGCATGGGGAGCTCACATTCAGGAAGGCCGCTGAGGCCTGCAGCCTGACATGTGAAGACTCACCACTACAACTTAGCGACCACGAAAAGTGGGGGTTTCACATTCAGGAAGGCCTGGTGAAGCCTGCAACCTGACATGTGACAACTCATAACCAGGAAGGCCAATGAAGCCTGAAGCCTGGTGACCACAGAGTGGGAGCAAAGTGCTCAGGAAAGGTGGTGAGGCTGTAGTCTGGCTACCGCAGCATGTGGGAGCCCACATTCAGGAAGGCTGGTGAGGCCTGTAAACTGACTAACACAGTATGTGGGAACTCATAACCAGGAAGGCCCCTTTGAGGCCTGTAACCTAGCGACCACAATGTGTGGGAGCTCATAACCAGGAAGGCCTGGTGAGGCCTGTAACCTGGCAAACACAGAAAGTGGGAGCTCATAACCAGAAAGGCCTGGTGAGGCCTGTAACCTAGCGACCACAATGTGTGGGAGCTCATAACCAGGAAGGCCTGGTGAGGCCTGTAACCTGGCGACCACAGAAAGTGGGAGCTCATAACCAGGAAGGCCTGGTGAGGCCTGTAACCTGGCGACCACAATGTGTGGGAGCTCATAACCAGGAAGGCCTGGTGAGGCCTTTAACCTGGCGACCACAGTATGTGAGAGCTCGTATCCTGGTGACCACAGTATGTGGGAGCTCATAACCAGGAAGGCCTGGTGAAGCCTGTAACCCAGCGACCACAGCATGTGGGAGCTCATAACCAGGAAGGCCTGGTGAGGCCTGTAACCTGGCGACCACAATATGTGGGAGCTCATAACCAGGAAGGCCGAGGTGTGTAGATCGTGGAACAAACCAGTGTCAGCTAGAATTTTGACACACCAGACCACGACTTATTCCAATATTGCTGGGTCTAGGAGGCAGGGTTATGGGGCGATGCCGAGGATGGAGGAAGTTTTGGCGAGCCATCTTTCTCCTGAGACGGCATCGTCTTTTAAAACACCGGCGTTGCCCACCAAGCCACTCAGAAATACTTCGGTTTTGGTGGGCAAAGCTTATTCAGCGGCGGGACAGGCAGCATCTTGCTTGCATACGATGGCCATTCTCCAGGCGTATCAAGCAGATCTGCTGAAGGATATGAGCGAGGGGGAGGTCGTCAGCACTGACGTGATTAAAGAGCTGCGTCAGGCGGCAGATATTTCTCTCCGTACCACCAAGGAGACGGCCAGATCAGTCGGCCGGTCTATGGCAGCCCTGGTGGCCACGGAGAGGCATTTGTGGCTAAATTTGTCTAATATGAAGGAGAGAGATAAAGCTTTTCTCCTGGATGCGCCGCTGTCGACCGAAGGTCTTTTTGGTGGTTCTGTGAACGCAGTAATTGAAAGATTCCAAGAAGGAAGAAAGCAGGCAGCGGCGCTCCAGAAATGTCTCCCCCTCCATACTCATTCTTCTGGGGCTGCTGGGCGAGAGCAGCCCCGCCCGTCGGGTTCCACGCATAGGGCGCAGCAGAAGAAGAGCGTCGCGTCTCGGGCTCCTCCCCAGCAAAACTGGGCCGAGACGCGGCGTTCTCAGGCGAGGTCTTCCCGGGACAGAACCGATCTGAGGACGGTTATTGTCGCCAGGAAGGCCTCGTCGAAGAAGCCCTGACGCCACTGGTGTCAGGCTACTGAGGGTGGTCCCCACCGTGAGACAGAGGTGTTCGCCGCTGAATCCGGCGCCCGCTCTCTCTCGGTGCCCTCAGGGGTCCGTTCTGCCAACCCTGCCTGTAATGGGGGGCGCAGACGGTCCCAGCGAGCGATTTCCCGAGGGACGCTCGTTTGCTTCGAGGAGCGATACAGAACGGTCGTTAAACCCTGCCTGTGGGCGGTCACAGGGCGCTGTTTCTGTTTTAAAAACTACTCCAGAGGCCAGTCTCGAGAGACTGGTACCCTTAGTAGAATTTCTGGTAGAATGGGGAAGTCTTCCAAATATATCTCATTGGGTCCTGCAGACTATCGAACGTGGGTACGCGATCCAGTTCAGGTCGCGTCCACCTCGTTTTCGGGGGGTTTTGCCCACAGTGGTGACCCCCGAGCAGGCTCTGGTTATGGAACAAGAGGTGAAAGCTCTGTTACTGAAGGGGGCGATAGAACGAGTTCTTCCTCCCGACAGAGAGCTGGGGTATTACAGCCGATACTTCATTGTTCCAATGAAGGATGGGGGGCTGCGTCCGATTTTAGACCTGCGCCTCTTAAATCGGTCAGTAGGGAAGCTCAAGTTCAAAATGCTAACTCTCAAGCAGATCGTGTCACAGATCAGGTCCGAGGACTGGTTTGTCACGATAGACCTAAAAGACGCGTACTTCCATATCTCCATCCTTCCGCAACATCGGAAGTTCCTGAGGTTCGCTTTTGGGGGCGAAGCGTACCAATATCGGGTCCTTCCATTCGGCCTAGCGTTATCTCCTCGAACCTTCACGAAATGCATGGAAGCGGCCTTGGCTCCGCTGCGTCTCCAGGGCATTCGCATTTTAAATTACATTGGTTGATTCGGGCTCAATCGGAGCATCAGGCGATTCGGCATCGAGATGCCGTCCTCGCCCACATCAGAAGGTTGGGGTTGAGACTCAACGCCAAGAAGAGTGTGCTTTCGCCAGTTCAGCGGACCACTTTTCTAGGCGTGGTATGGGATTCGACGACGATGCAGGCACGTCTGTCGCCGGCTCGTATAGCCTCGATTATCTCAACTGTCAAGCAAGTGAAGCTAGGCCAGTCACTCACTGTAAAGGAATTCCAGAGAATTCTGGGTCTGATGGCAGCAGCATCCAACGTGTTACCGTGCGGCCTGCTGTACATGAGACCACTACAGTGGTGGCTCAGGACCAAGGGGTTCTCCCCGAGGGGAAACCCGCTCCACAAGATCAAGGTCACGCGACGTGGTCTCCGTGCCCTGGCTATGTGGAAAGAGCCTTGGTTCCTGTCCCTGGGACCTGCGCTGGGAGCCCCGTGTCGCCGGGTAACGGTGACGACGGATGCCTCTCTCACGGGTTGGGGAGCGATCATGAGTGGTCGCTCGGCCCGCGGGCTGTGGCAAGACCATCATCTCCGATGGCATATAAATTGTCTAGAGATGATGGCGGTGTTTCAGGCTCTGAAACACTTTCTCCCAGACCTCAGAGATCATCATGTTCTTGTCCGGTCAGACAACATGTCTGTGGTCTCTTACATAAACCACCAGGGGGGTCTGCGCTCACGTCCATTGTACAAGCTGGCGCGCCAGATCCTGTTGTGGTCCCAGGGGAAACTTCGGTCACTGAGAGCGATTTATATCCCAGGATACTTAAATCGGGGAGCGGACATCCTGTCGAGGCAGGGGCCGAGGCCTGGGGAGTGGAGACTTCACCCCGAGGTGGTGGAGCTCCTTTGGAGGCACTTCGGTCGGGCCGAAGTGGACCTCTTTGCATCCAGGGAGAATTCACACTGCCCGCTGTGGTTTTCCCTGAGTCCTCCAGCTCCATTGGGGCTGGATGCGTTGGTACAGGAGTGGCCGAGGGCACCCCTGCACGCATTTCCCACGATTGCTCTGCTCCCAGGGGTTCTGGAAAGGATTCGCCAGGAGGGGGTCAGTGTACTTCTGGTGGCCCCCCACTGGCCAACCAGGGTATGGTTTGCGGACCTGATTTCCCTTCTCGAGGGTCCTCCTCTGGAGATTCCGGTCAGGAGGGACCTTCTGTCTCAAGCAGACGGGGGGATACTCCACCCCCGTCCGGAACTGTGGAGGTTGTGGGCTTGGCCTCTGAGGGGGCCCAGCTCATAGATTCAGGTCTCTCGACTGAGGTCGTGGAGACCATCCTCCAGTCCAGAGCCCCATCCACAAGGAAGTTGTATGCCTTGAGGTGGAAACTTTTCACCTCTTGGTGTGGAGAGCGACAGTTGGATCCAGTTAACTGCCCGTTGTCGGCAGTGCTGGAATTCCTTCAGGAACGCTTCTCCACAGGGTTATCGTACTCCACACTAAAGGTGTACGTGGCGGCCCTATCCGCTTACCATGTTCCTTTGAGTGGAGCTTCTCTTGGGAGACATACCCTGGTAACCCGTTTCCTTCGTGGTATCCTGAGGCTGAGGCCGGTAGTGCGTACGAGGGTACCGACCTGGGATCTAGCGGTTGTGTTGGAGGGGCTCTGTTTAGCCCCTTTCGAGCCCATTGATGAGGTGCCTGAGAAGTTTGTTACTCTCAAAACCATCTTTCTCCTAGCCATCTCTTCCCTAAAGAGGATTGGAGATATTCAGGTGCTGTCGGTTTCCCCCTCGTGCTTGGAATTTGCTCCGGGTATGGCGAAGGCTTTCATCCTCCCTAGACCGGGGTATGTTCCGAAGGTTCCAACTACGGTTGTCAAACCTATAGTGCTACAGGCCTTCTGTCCTCCTCCGTTTCGGACACCAGACCAGGAGAAACTAAATCTGCTCTGCCCGGTGAGGGCCTTAGACGCGTATGTCCACAGAGCTGCCCTGTGGAGGAAATCAGAACAATTATTTGTCTGCTTTGGGCCTCCTAAGGCCCCGGTGAGCGTGCCCAGACTCCTTGCCCTGCCGGCCCCGCCTCTGCGCCTCGCTCTGCCGGCCCCGCCTTTGCGCCTCGCTCTGCCGGCCCCGCCTCTGCGCCTCGCTCTCATCTCTGGGTGGTGAACCTGTACCCGTTCACCACCCAGAGGCTCCTCCCGTGAATTTCCCCAAGTATTTTTTTGGGGGGGGGGCAGTAGGTACTCTGTGGGGGCCATGGAGGTGATCCTGACATGGACCTCTGAGTCTGTGAGGGCCATGGAGGCGAGGCTGTCATGGACCTTGCCTGTGTCTGCTCCGCCCTCGTCTCTGTCTGAGTCTGCTCCGCCAAGGTCTGCTCCGCCCTGGCCTCTGCCTCGTCCTGCTCCGCCCTGGCCTCTGCCTCGTCCTGCTCCGCCCTGGCCTCTGCCTCGT
Source organism: Pimephales promelas (assembly GCF_016745375.1). The sequence goes on along the minus strand of NW_024121888.1, from coordinate 2,793,948 downwards.
CCTGCTCCGCCCTGGCCTCTGCCTCGTCCTGCTCCGCCCTGGCCTCTGCCTCGTCCTGCTCCGCCCTGGCCTCCGCCTCGTCTGCTCCGCCTTGGTCTCCGGCCCAGTCTGGTATGCCCATGCTCTGCGGCCCAGGCCCGCCTTGGCTACCTCCTGGTCCTGTTCCCCTGCACGGGCCTGGCCCTCCGTCCCTCCCCCAAGACTGTCTCCGCTTCACCGCCCTCCTGAACTTTTTGTTGTTTGTATGGGCGTCGGGAGCCGCCCATAGGGGGGAGGCTATGTCACGAAGTGGTTTTGTGTGTTTTCGTTATTAGTTATTGCCCGTCTATTATTTATCCCAGGTGTTTCTCATTTCTCACGCCCCCTTGTTATCTTGTCTAGCTCGTTTGTCCTTGATTATTTAAGCCCTGTTATTCTGCCCTGTCTTTGTTGGTTGTTTGAATTTATGTGTGTTACGTTGGTGCTTTCATGATTCTCGAGTCCTGCTTCTAGTCTTGTGTCTTGTTTCTAGTTTGTTAATAAAGCTACACTGCGTTTGGACCCAGCCTCAGCTCTGTTTCTCCGCACAACGTCGCACAATGCAGGCAAGCCCCAATGGAGTATGAGCCAGAGCCCACCACAACAACAGAGCCAAAGTATGGGCTCAATAAAGAAGGCACAGATGTACTTTAATGGGACAGAAATAATATAGTGGCGTCAGCATATAAAGCTAATTTTTAAAGATCAAAAATAAAACAAAGACTTTGGTTATTGGGTTTATAGGTTAAGATTAAAAAAAAGAAGAAAAAAAGAGGGGCGTTGAAAAGCATGGCCATTCAGCCACCTGACTAAATTGGAACTCCTGTCGTTGTATAGTAATTTGTATTTATGAATGATTATTCAGTCTTTCTTGCATTTTTACATTTTATTGATATTATGTTATATAGGCTAAGTGATTCAATCATTACAAATATGAATATGTCTCATTAAAATTTCGTTGCTTTTACAGCCACACTAACTCACTGCCTGGTAAGGACATGTTTAGACAAATTACTTTGTCACTCCACATTTCATGCCTATTACATCAAACCACCCTCAGAAATCTATTTTAGCTTAGTATAACCCCTATAATATCGAGGCAGATGTTTGTAAGTGGGAAGTACTAGAATAAATAAACAGTGGGGGTTAGCTGCGGGGGCACCTACGTGCAGAATTATGCAATATTCCCAGTTTGCAGGAACATTTATCACAAATGGAGACAGTAGACATGACATGAGCTAATAGAGCAGCATTGCAAGTGGCAGGACAACCTAAAGGAGAGACTGTGTCCCAGAAAAACTGCAGAAAGAAAACCTCAACAAAGCCCCTCCGGATGCGGTTAGACAGATGGAGCAGGATAATGTGACTAATGAAAACATGGTTATGGGAACCGTAGCTGTTGGTAGACAAATGTATTTTTTATTGCAGATATTGCATAGTAGTTTCAAAAGTATAGGGACATTTCACTGTTTGTATGAATTCAGCATTACATGGTCACGTTTTTACAGTAATTTGTACTGTAAACTTTCATTACAGCAGTGAGTGATTGAATCACTCAACCAACCAAAAGGTAAAATAAATAAATAAAAAACTGAGTAATCCAGTAACAAATACCCACTACTGTGTGTTGCTCAGAGACACCATGCCTGGTTGATTATGCTTTGGATTTGTTTGGAACTATTTTTGTTTACAAACCCTCTTAGCGTTAATGTCTTGCTTATTGAATTGTTGGATAAAATTATAATTTTACTTTCCCAATTCAGTTGAAGACAGAGCATTTACTTTACAGAATATATTATAGTTTTTAGAGCTTTGTTGGCTCAACATTTTTGCTGACAAACGCAATTTTTGTGGTGGAAAAAGAAATTACCTAAAAGTTGTGTTTTTAATCCTATGGAAATATGATTAAATTCAACCCCAAGAGTTTCTCCAAACTTCAGTGTGACAATTACACTGCCCAGTGAATATAATGACAAACTGCATGCTTCTTGCTCTTTACCCGGTGCACCCACAATATAAATAGAGGATTTGGCAAGTATACACAAATTGGCAAGTATAAAACTTCTTCTCTTGCCAAAAATATCCCATGTGTGGATCACAACACTACAGCTTATTGAAAACAAAATAGGCAGATGGTTAGTCTGGTGTGGAATTACAATTACTATTTATTTAGAAATCAAATCCAAATGAGTGTGTACAGTAAAACAAATTTTTTGACATATGTTTAATAGACTGTAATTTCCAATGATACAATGAAACAGCTTCGGATGTGTTTGGCTCCACAGCCTCCACTAATCTTTGCAATATTCTAAAAATACAGTCAAGTGTGTCTATTCTCTTCTGTTCTCTAAAAGTCTTTCTGGGAGAGCTGAGATTGACTAAAGTTACACATTTTTCAGTCCTCATTTTAAAGAATTACAAATATATTGCCTTGTTTTAAAATATTATTTATTAACAATATTAATCGTAATTATTATAATCACAACCTTGTCTGATTACTGGTACATATTTTCCTATATTAAGCATTTATTACAGGGTTTTTCTGCTACATATTTTCTAAACTTTGCCTCTTTTTTAAAAACTTTAAACACAGATCCAAGAATTGCACACACAAAATGCTAAATGCCTCACATCTCTTACAAAATGAAGCACCGCATTCAAAATATCACAATCACATCTCAAAAGAAAACATTTGTCATTTGTTGCAAACACCTTAATATTATACTTTTGGATCTATCAGATACCCTACCATAAGAGCTCTTCTTTCATGAGCTCCTGTACATTTCTGGACAAGATTGAAAGTAATTGGCAGAGAGATGTTGAAAATTTAAAGGTAAACTCGAAAGCAAGATTGAAACCAAACTATTTATTTTTTACTGTAAGCATTTGTGGTCGTGAATACACATTTACCTATTTATAGGCCTATTCTAAAGCCATGATTGGTTGGTGTTAAGTAAAGCAATGAGTGTTTGCACATGTGAGAGGGTAGTGTGCGACACTGATGAATTAGTGTGGCATTTTTATAGGTTGTGTTTGAAGAAGGAAATCAAGATACTTACTGTTAGATTTTTGTGTATTACATAGAGAACTGTGTGTTGTGGTTTGCAAAAAGTGTTTTATGAAATTGAAAGCAGAGCCGAAGGCAGAGAATTGATTTATGGTTTTGTAGATTTGGTGTGTGGTTCTGGTGTTTGATTGTCAGGTTTCAGAAATTGTGTGACAAGTAAGGATTTTGTGTGTGTTGATTTTTTTTTTTTTACATTATTTCTGTAAAGAGCTTTTACATAGTTTATTTGCTCTGAGAACATGGACGTGACTATTGTCAAGGATCTGAGGAACACTCACTCCCTCTGCTGGTGAAGGGAAGATGTCCTGGGATGTTTAACGGCTCCACACCAGCTGTTTTTATAGCACAATTTTTTTCCAAAGTAACTCTGACACTCCTTGCAATGCAATATCCATGTTATTTGTGAGATCTACATATCCAAGCTAAAAATATCAATTCATGGTCTTATTTCTGTGTTGGCAGGTCAATGCTGATCCATTTAAATTCATGCAGTCTGAGTCTGCCACAACTGTCTTTAGACTCCCCTAGTTTTCACAACACATATTCAGCGCAATGTAATTCTGCTGCAGTAAAGGGCATCAGAGTGCAAATGTCATAAGTGTGATTTTATTGAAACCCACCCCTCATGCACACATAAATACACAGGGGGGCATTGAAAGGTCAGCCTTAGTCAGACGGGCCCTGGCATTGATCGCTGAGTCTAATAAAAGAAATGGGCCCCCGCCACCGTCTTAACTAACTGTCTGAAGCTTGACAACCAACAGCTCAACACCTAGTTTATAAGAACAAGGTGACAGACGTGCGGTTGAAGGCTCGGTTATGTGCAAAAGAGTGAAAAGACAGCTACAGTTACTGACACATTTCTATCAAGCACCTTTATAGATATTTGATAACACATGGGACTCTGGTGAAGGTTGATGATGATGTCACGGAAATGGAGGATGCTGATTGGAGAGACAGGGATCCAGGGGAATCTATAAAATAGTTATTAAAGGGATCGAAGCAAGAGGGGGAGAGAAGAGTCAATATTGAACCTTCATCTTCTCGGTGAATCCTGCTGTTGAGAAAGGTGAGGAAATGTAGGGATGTGTTTGTCCACCTGGATCGGTTTAGGATGAGGAAACGGCATCATCACCTCATGATTTATATGCTAGTGCCTATTTGGTGCATTGTACTTAACTTTTAACTTTGGATTTTTTTTCTTGATCTTAATGTTTTTTTTCTTGTCTAATGTTTTAATGTTTTTTCTTGTCTAATGTTTTAATCTTGTCTGAAGCTTGGTCTCCACTTAACACTAATAGTTGATCTTCTGTATAGTTTAGTGTCATAAGTCTTTTTGCATAATAATTGGTACATGATTATAAATGATAGATTTAGGATGTTTTAAATATGTCTAGTTATAACAGAAATACTCTTTTGCTTCTTTCTGTTTTGCATGCAGCAAATTTTAGCAGTTCAATAAATTGTAATCATATCTTTGCCGAACATTTTCATTCTTAATCACAGACTTTGTAACTCTTTTTTTAACAAATCAATTTATTAACAGACTATTCCGATTCAACTTTTTTTTGGTCGGGCACTTAGTTTAGGTGATTAGTTACCACATTATCCTTATCCAGGATCAGTGAATAATGCATTGATGACTGGGATAATTTGCCTGCTATGAGAGTTGGTCCTCACAAGGGGACTCTCCTTGGGGACATGGTGCCCCCGTGGTCAGAAATAGCTACATTATTTCCATCTCTTTGACCTTTTCTAAGGGGACATCAGTGGTGAACATGTGCCACAGTCTGGCAGGACCATTCCAGTGAATCCAAAGTCAAATCCTAATCAAAGATCTCCTATTAGTCTGATTATGTTTACTCACAGTTATGCTAGTTCTGTGTCCATCTTTCAGATGCAGATTTGGATGTGGCTGATTCTGTCTGCTGTGTTCACGGTCACCTTGTCTTACTGCAGTGGCTTAAATCTTCAACAGAAGGTAAAAGAGACCAGCTGTGAATGATGGTTTCCGTAAGTCCTGATGAACCTTTCAAATGTGTCACTGGTAGGAATTAATCAAAGTGATGATTTTATTCTTTTTGGGGGGGTTGGTTTTGACCTTAGAATCGAACTAAACTCTTGGCCAGAGAGACTGATGTTGCTGATCAAGGTCAATTTGAGAACGGAACAAAAGTGCAAGGAGTTCACGAGAAGACCCCGGGCTTCGGAACACCCCTTGACCCCCTTTCCAGGAGTTTCATGAAAACGAAGAAAGATAAAAAGAGGTACTATCCAAAAGGGATTTCATGCTTTCCTCTGCAAGAGTGAGTGGTTGAAATTAACATGGAGAAAAGATCAACTTCCGGTCAATCAGCTGACCGATCTTACTGTTGTGGAGAAAGCGTTTCCTCGCAACTTCTGTCATCCTCCATTAATAGAGTTATCACTATGGGGATTTTAGACGAGACAGCAGAGACAACTGCTTTGGTCTATGAATAAAACAATGGATCAGTTTAATGTGATCTAATTATCACCAGGGTACATATCATCTACAAATGTAACAGGGCTCTAGTTCCTTGGAAACAATGGAAACATGTTCTTGTTTCCTGAGCTACAGTACAACAGAATACAACAGTTATTACAACTGCAAGGCATATTGGCACTGAGTGACCTTAAATAATGATGTTAATTAAGAATGTCAAATATGTAATCGTATCAAAGTTTTTAATATATCATTTTGGTTTATACAACTTCTCAAATTTCATTTCATTCCTCTAGGCAAAGCAAAACTCCTCAAAAATGGCTTGGACAAACAGGTGCTGTAGAGAAGATGATGGCTGGAGAGAGCAGCACTTTTACAGTTATCAGGCCAGAAGACAAAGGCTCTATTGACAAGGCTCAGCTTGGAGAAAGCAGTCCAGTGCAGCCACCAAGGACCAAACCCAACGGCGTTTCGACATCTGACAGAAATCCCACTGACCATGCCAGAATAAGAGGTTCAAATAAAAGAGGCCAGTCAGGAGGATTTGGTCTCCCAATTGATCGCATAGGTCTGGGACGTCATGGAAGAAGCTAGAACAATACAATCTCAGTGTTTTCAAGAAGTGTCTTTTTTTTTCTGCAAACGTCTATGTGATGTGTAGGCCATTTCTAAATTGTCTGAATGTGGATCTGGTCAAAATAACCTGATATTATTATTGTTCATGAGGAACAGTAAATGCTGAAAATGAAATAAAAAAAAAACATTTACTTCATATGCATCCTTGTTATTTTTATGTTATTTTTATGTATCTTTCTTTTGTCAATCATCACCACACACCAATTAGAAATTTCTGTAACGGTCACCAGGTGGAGTGCCCTTGAGAGTCACCAGAGGGCACTCCACACCAGAGCCGTGTCTGAAACTGCTCACTCGTTCACTCCTTCACTAATCCCTATATAGTGAATGGCAGTTGAGTGCACTACATCAGCAAAGAGGGGGGCTGCGTTCCAAACCGCATACTCAATGAGTAGGTACTTAATTTCAATAAGTACTTACTCATCGAGCGCTAAAAGAGTAGGTACTTTATAGCCAAATCTCGTTGAGTATGAATGCGAACCGGACATCTGCCATGTTGACGTTATCATGTGACCTACTACGCGTTATCACAAGCGCAACACCTTCATGCAATAAAAAAAATATGAACGATACGTTTAATTAATCTACCTATAAATATCTTGATATTGATGAAACTTGCTCATTTTTGTTGTGGTATTGTTGAAGAAACAGCTGCCTATTTATTTTGTGAATACATTTAGGGTTGATTTAAGTTGTTATATTTTAAACCCTATGTGACCAACAGTGTTATTCTAACGATATTTTTTTTTATTAAGAAACCCCAAAATCATCATCTCTTGATTATGTTGTTAATTTCTTTATTTTATACCCAAAAAGTTTCTCCTTTAAGTTTTCCTCTTTTTCTTCATGAAATTACCTCGTTTCATCCCTCAGATATAAAAACTTTTTTTTATGTATTATAAAGAACTATAATGAAGATATTTAGCCTTTTTTATTGTTCTTATTTCCTGTGTATAAATATAATTTTATGTCATATTATGATGTACACAAACCAATGATCTTTATATTTTCTGTTTTGTCACTATGATTGTTACATAAACTATAGTATCTTTCCATGATCTTGCATATAATAAGTTTAAATTATATGAGCGACAGGTGCTCTAACACTTCATATCAGTAACTTGACAGCACAACCTAGAACAGCGCTTGTAATGTCTGCACAAAGGAGACGGGCAGCTGCTTGAAGATCTCTTTTGGAGAAAACTGTTGATTTTATACTCAAAAAATTAGTATCAAAAAGTAATACTCAAAAAGTATCACTGCTTAAAAATTAATATTACCTCAGAATTAATTTCATTGTTAGCCCACCCCAAAACTTAAACAAAATAATAATATTAAATGCTGACCAATATTATATAACTTTTTCTATACTAAAAATATAATTTAATAAAACAAGCAAAATGTAATTTGTTTTGTAATATGACAGTAATGCATGAATTCATTTATATTGCTAATTGCAGTGAAACATCTTAATTATCAGTCAATCGATGAATTAATGCATAAATTAATTACATTTTATATACTGACAACAATAAGAAACATGAATAAATGAGTAAAAGAACAAATAAAAGTAAATAAAAGTAACCATCACAATAAACAAATGCATATACAAGTCAACACATGAAACAGCTTTATTCAAACAAGCATGTATTTACAGGTGCTGAACCCCAAACCCTACTGCCGACTCAACACAGCGGTTCCCATTCTTTGATGACAGCATTCAGCATCATGAGCCTCTCTCCACCGGATAAACACACGCGTGCTCTTCTGTCCCTGTAACATACAGACAAGATTCACATTACGAGCTCAACACTGCACTTACATGCTGAGGTTGATGTGTTAACTCACTTTTAATCCAACTTAAATCTTCCTCAATATATCAACACCAATAAGGGACAAATTAAATATATATCATGTTTAGTTACTTTATAGATGTTTTTTATTGACAGCACATAATTTGTCTAATGTAAGCAGTGTTGACAACAGAATTATCCTACATAATAAGCACACACATGTATTTTTCATGTTGGGATGTGCTCACCTGCAATACTTACACAATATTTTCCTTCCTGATGTAAATAGACATTTTAAATAAGCGTATTTAAGATGTATGGTTATGTAAATACACGTTGGAAACGTAACGGTTACTGGAGCTCCCCTGTTAGCTATACATAATAGAACATGTGTTTACAGCAAAATCACAACTATACTATACTGTCTAACTCCTTTAGACGTTCAACAGTTAAAACGTTTACTCTATAGTAGTTTAACACATCCGATTTAAACACAAGGAACCGTATTTACTCACATTTGAAAACCCCCGCGTCGCTGATCTCCTCGATGTTGATATTGACGTATCCTCTCGCGTGGCCTCCTGGGATAGATGAGTATCATGAGTAGCCGTGGAAAAGCACTCAAAAATCTGGGCGGAAGCAGTAAGCCATCCGGGAACTTCTCGCCTACTCTTTTTATGAAAACGAATCGGTTACCTAACGTAACCTCGGTTCTCTCTAGATGAGGGAACGAGTATTGCGTAAGCTAGCTTACGCTACGGGAAAGATTCATCTTTGCTGAGAAGTTGAAGCCAAAAAATTATTCCATAATTTTGTAATCATTGTCAACGCAGTCTCTTCTGAGGCAGACCATGAGCGGGCTAGCTAGCGGCTCATTGGTTCGCTCAGAGAGAATGCACGAACCTATGGGAGAGCGGCGCTGAGTCCGCGGCCAATGAGCGGACGGCGCTCGCTCACTGCGTCACAGCCCGCCAAAAGGGGCGTGGCTACAGTGTATAAAGGTCGCTCTCCCAGCTCGTTCGTTGATTCTGTAGCATGAAGCGAAACGCTAGTGGCGCAAGCACGGCCGGGAACGCAATACTCGTTCCCTCATCTAGAGAGAACCGAGGTTACGTTAGGTAACCGATTCGTTCTCTTACGAGAGGTTCTCTCGTATTGCGTAAGCTAGCTTACGCTACGGGAACACCTGGTCAACGCCGTGCGCGCTAAGTAACCACTAAGCATCCCAGGGGGAACACCGGGGGAATCTATAAGTGGATGAAGATAATACGGCGGCCAGCATAGCGGCCGTTATCATCTAGTGCAAAAACGCCCAAAGGCGGCCGGCGAAGCGGGCCGTGATGTGTAGGCTAATGCATAAGCACATAGGAGAACACAAGGGGTGAGCCGGTTGTGATGGAACTCCCGATAGTGCGGCTTCTATAGGAGGGCTGTGAGTACTAGACCGCCAGAATTTTAGCCTGTAAGGCTGGAACTTCCAAGTTATAAAATCTGACAAAAGTGGAGGGGGAGGCCCATCCCGCAGCCACACAAATGTCGTGAATGGAAATCCCGCAGGACCATGCCCACGATGAGGCCATGCCTCTGGTGGAATGAGCCCTGATGCCCAGAGGGCAAGGCAGGTCTTTAGCGGCATAAGCAGAGGCAATCGCGTCTACTATCCACCTGGATAGGGTCTGTTTCGAGGCGGCTAGTCCCTTGGTGCGGCCACCGAACGACACAAACAGCTGCTCCGAGCGTCTGAACGCGGCAACGCGTGTAGTGTACACTCTGATAGCCCGAACTGGGCAGAGGCGGTCAGCGTCACGTTCGTGTGACAGAGCGGGCAGAGGGGGGACACGCGCACGGGCTCGTGGGCGTGCTTATGTTCTCTGCTACTGGAGCGGATAGTGCACACTCCGTGAGAATGGGCTCTGTGAGAGACCCTGGGCATAAAGTGCTTGTGTGTGTACGTGAACACATGCTTGTGGGCACATTTTTTACACTTGAGGCTTTTATGCTCTTTTTGTGAACTCTCTGGGTAGCCGTGAAAACGGCTTTTAGTCGCTCGCAAGCGGGCAGGGAAACCGGCTTGTTTGTGGCGGTAAACACTACTGCAGTCAGCGGTGAGACGGGGACTAACAGTGGGCGAAGCTTTGACGGCGGTCCGGCCGCAGCGGGAGAAAGCCGTCTTTTTCTCAGCTGTGCTAGGCAGACTTCTGTTGATCGGGCTTCAGCGCGATCTTGGGTCGAGGCCCCCGGGGAGGAGGCTGTCTGCGGCGGCTGTCTGAGCGAGAGCGAGGGCGGCCGCCCTGTCTACGCTGGGGCTGCTGAGCTTGCTGAGGCGGGCGCTGCTGTGGGGTTCTGGCAGGCGGCTCGTGAGAGCGGCCCGTCGAAGAGCTCGAGCGGCGGGGCAGGAACAAGTTCATGGCCTGAGTCGCTTTTTGTACCTCGGAGAAGCGGTCAACGATGCCCGTGACGGCAGATCCGAAGAGCCCGGGGGAGAAATAGGCGCGTTGAGGAACACGGCGCGTTCTGACTCTCCCATGTCGGTAAGCGTGAGCCATAAGTGTCTCTCGGCGACACAGAGGGCGGCCATGCATCTCCCCAGAGCTTGTGCGGCGGCTTTAGTGGCGCGAAGGGAAAGATCCGTAGCGCTTCTCAGATCCGAAAGGACGGGCGGTTGCCTCCCGCTGCTCGCCATTTCGCACAAGATGTCGCTCTGGAGCACCTGGAGGACAGACATCGAATGCAGCGCTGAAGCGGCCTGACCGGCGGCGGAATAGGCGCGGGCATGGAAGTTAGAGGTCGCTCTGCACGCTTTAGAGGGAAGCGTAAGAGAAGACCGCCATCTAGCAGAGGGCGGGCAGAGATGAGCGGCGACCGAGTCCTCGACGGGCGGCATGGCAGTATAACCCTTCTCGGCGGCTCCGTCCACTGAGCGTAGCGAAGCGGACACATCAGAGCGATTACGAGCCGAAAGAGGAGCATTCCAGGATTTCGTGAGCTCGCTGTGAAGCTCAGGCAGGAAGCGATGATTCAGGAAGGAGATTTCTGATCCTGAATGCGGAGGACGACTATAACACGTTGGAGGAGGAAGATGAAAAGTACGACGAGATAATGATCAGAGCACCTATGATCGAAGTTGCAGGACACAAAGGTCCAATCCTGATTCACAGACCATGGACACAGGCAGATATCAAAGAAGCAGCCTGCCATCTGTCTGACCTGGATGCAGGAGGAAAACAGCTGGGTGAGGAAATTAAAGCATTCTGCAAAGAATTTAGACCCACCATTGATGAACTGATAAAGACTTTTGAAGCTGAAACATGGTCCTACCAAATTGTCAAAAATGACTGGCCGTTGGCCCACAGACGCACGTCTGGTGAACCCAATCTGGGAAGACGAGACCAACTCTACCTATGTGAACAAAGTCAACGAGCTAAAAACCACACTTGAAACAGTGTTTCCAGCGCACGTCCACACAGACAAGATCAGAGCATGTAAGCAGAAAGACGGAGAGGACACCGAAGATTTTTTTCAAAGACTGAAAGCAGTATTTGACCGGTGCAGTGGTTTGACTGAACCAAGTCCACCAGCCGGGGGGGCTGCGGTTCCAACTGGCATAAGTACGTATGAAGAATACTTAAAAACTGTTTTTCTGGATAGCCTGGACCATGAAATAGGAAAAAGGGTCAAAATATCTTGTGTGGGCTACCATCAAGCGCGCCTGGAAGAAATCCGACGACACGCAAACCATCAACAACAGCTGCTGAAAGATCAAGCCAAGAATAAGCAGAAAAAGACTGAAAAAGACACTCAACTTGCTCTGCTGAAAATGGGAGGTTTGATAATGGAAAATCATCCAAGAGGAGGAGGAGATGGAGGTAAAAGAGGAAGAGGACGAGGAATGGGTAACAGGGTCCTTTACGACCCTGAAGTCTGTTTTAATTGCAGACAAAAGGGACACTGGAAAAATGACTGTCCACATCCTCTGAATCAAGTGGAATTTCAACTACAAGGATTTCAGAAACATCAACAACCAAATAAGCAAGGAGATTGAGAGGGGGAGGGGAGCGACGGTGAGAGGTCTGACTCCCAGGTGGTAACTATGTCTTATTTCTATTTCTGCTTCCTGCAACGAAGAAATCTTGCTTGCAAACAATGATCAAATTTATAAAGCATTCACAAAACTACCAATGATTGAAGTAAAAGTTGAGGGCAGAAAAGTTAAGTTTTTAATAGATTTTGGAGCAACAAACTCTGTAGCTAAACATACTGAATTGCCTGATTTAACTGTATTATCTGGTAAATGGGCAACCTCCAGGAGTGCCACAGGGCATCTGGTGAGGGAACCATATACTGCAGATTTGTCTTGTCAGATTGGTGATCACTCATTTGCGCATGCTTTTCTTTTGACAAAAACTTGCCCATGTAATCTGCTGGGTAGAGATTTAATGTGTAAATTGAAGATGAACTTGTATTGTGATGACAATGGCCTCACTGCTGATATGACTGTGATACAAATGCCTGCTGAAATATTGTATGTGCTTGAATGGAGCACTCCTCAAAGTGGTTTAAAAACAAAAGCCACAAATAGGATGCCTGCTGACCATGATTTCATGGAAGAAAGTAATTTGCATTGTACATGTCATATCAGCAATGAGCCAGATGAAATTTTTGCTGTAAAATGGATTAAAATGGAAATTGAGGAACTGCAGTCCTCGGTGCTATTTTGGTCAAGTTGTGTGCTGTAAAGATTGAATTGACTGATAGGCAGCTAGCGCTTTATGATGTGGTGGGGGCCGTCCCACACATCTCCCTTACAAAGCCACACAAAGTGGGAAGATTTGGGGCCGTTTGTGAAACACTGTGACTCATTAACAGATTGGTTTCTGACCACTAATGTGTGGCAGTCCAGGAGTACAGGGTTTAACAAACAGTCATTAAGTAAACACATTAAGGGATTTAGGACAGTTGAAGTGTTGTGTGACTTTGCAATGATAAAGAATGAAGAAATGTCTATTCCCGAGGGTTTACAGTAGAAGCAGTTCCACAGGGACTCTGGGCACGTGACAAATATGATGTAGGTCTGATTAAAGGGATCCCGTTAAGATCACTCCAAAAATTGATTACAGACCTAAGAGAATGCAATATGCTCTAAAACAAGAGGCTATTGATGGTATCACCCCTGTATTTAATTCATTACTGGAAAGGGGCGTGTTTGTGCCGTGCCCAGATTCACCTGTCAGAACACCTATTTTTCCTAAAAAAAAAATAAAAAAAAATAAAAGAAAATAATAATAATAATAAAAAGAAAAAGAAAAAAAAAATCAGAAGGCCAGAGCTCCGATCCTGCCAAATTCATATCCGATACTGTCTCAAATTTCGCCAAAGACAGTCTGTTACACTGTGGTAGATATTTCAAATGCCTTCTTCAGTGTACCAGTTGATAAAGACTCTCAATTTTGGTTCGCTTTCAATTTCAATGGTAAACCATATACATACACACGATTGTGCCAAGGTTTTTGCAAAAATCCAACAATTTATAACGAAACGCTGAAATGAAGATTAGAGCCATTACACCTGCCAGAAGGTGTTGCCCTGTTGCAATGTCACATTCCAGGTATGTGGAGAGGACCTGATGGCAAGCCATGTTTAACTAAACATTTCTTTTCAGCTTATGCTAGGTTGACGCATGGATTGGACCATTCGTCAAAAGCGGGGATGCTGAAATGTATGCAAAATAACTGGTTTACAAAAGATTTTTCCACAGTGGCCCAGGAGTATTGCAGCAGGTGCATGATTTGTGCAATAAACAATGGGGGTAAGGGTCAGGCAATGAAACTAGTGGGGTATCCCAGCCCAGACAAATCTTTCAGTCACGTCATGATTGACAACATTGAATTAACACCAAGTGAAGGGAAGAAATACTGTGTGGTCGCAGTAGACATGTTTTCAAAATGGACAAAAGCATTGCCCATAGCACTCACATACATGCGAATGAGACACAGAGGGAGGGTAAATCTCTCCCCATTTGAAATCCTTTTTGGAAGACCACCACACATGGGCTGGGAACCACACGATCAAAGAACATTGCCTGACACTGCTTTGTGTGAAAAAGATATGTTGAATTATTGTGTTGAACTGGATAAGGTTTTCTGTGATATATCTAGACAGGTAAAGGCAACTGTTCCGGAGGTAGCAGTCAGACCTCTGCAGTCCATCCGTCCAGGGAATTTCGTGGTCATCAAAGACTTTAGAAGGAAGCACTGGAGACAAAAGAGGTGGCAAGGGCCATACCAGGTGCTACTGGTCATTCACACTGCCGTGAAGGTCGGGGAGGAGGTGCCATGGATCCATGGAACGCACTGTCAGAAAGTGCCGGAGCCATTAACGGGAGAGCCATTCCCCACACAGCCCGAGAATCCGGGTATTCAAAGCAATTATTTTGGGCCTGTTCAGTGGCTGATTTTTCAACCCAGCACTAAGGCCACTGGCCCAAGGATTAAGGATTGTGTTTAAACGACCCAAGCATACTAGGGGTGGTGCGAACACATGCAAAAGAACTTTATTCAGTCGACGGTGAAGGATTCGGAGTGACATTTTTTAGCATAACCACTCAACCAGGACTCAGATCTCACATCTACAGACCAACTGGAACATTTGCATTTACACAAGAACACTTTTTGGCCTGGCATGGTAATGCCAGGTGGCAATATGTTACTAAATGTTATCCTCTTAATTAGTGGGTGCCTCCAGGCAGTCGGACAGGACGGCATCCAATTGGGTATGGTAAAAGGGAAAGGATCAAAACTTACAATAGTATGTGACCCCATCACAGCATTGGGAAATGCACAGGAAGAAGCTATTAAAGAGTGGGGTAAAACTATGTATTTCTGTAAGGAACCATGTGGCTGGAAGGATGTTTATGGAGGTAGATATTTTGTGTGGTGGACTTCAGGGAAAGGCACATTTCTCCCACTTACTATAACAATGATTGATCAACCATCTGAGCAAGGGAAATTTGGCCCAGTGCTGAATAGCAAAAGCATAGAAGAAGAAGAACATGGTTAGAACAACAATTTGATCTGAATCATAAAGATAGGACAGTTCTGCATGCTAGAGCACAATGTGGGGGTAACAAAGCCTGTATGTTGAGTGTTTTTGCAGAGACAATCACTGGAGATAAAGGAATCATGTTGGTGGTGTCTACAGATGGATAGAACTTGGAAAGCACACCCGTTTAAAAGCCAACACCTGAACAA
>NW_024121888.1:2726485-2778223 GCF_016745375.1 Pimephales promelas | reverse complement strand
CACAAAGACTGCAGGGCAGTGCAAACATTTGCCACGTGATATGGGTCTCATCAAATAATAACACGGTTATACATAACAATTAAATATTTCTATATTTGTTTTTAATGTTTTTTTTTATTTTATTACTTAAAACACTTTTGTTGACCATTTCAAATACAGTGGCAGTAGAGGATGCCACAAAGGTCCTCTTGTTAGACCACCAAATTGTGCACATCAGCTCTAGATCATGCTGGCAAAATGTTATTTACAGAATCGTGGTTTATTAAACCATGTAGCGTTTGACTGGTATGGCACGTTATGACGTCAGGATCATGGCTACATTTTGTGTGCAAAAAGTCTACTGGAGAATTAATACAAATCATTCTGATCAAACATAAATTTATGGTGCTCGGGAGGCTAACAGCAAATTCTAAACTAAATCAGCCATTTCAACTGATGATGAAAAGGCTGTGATATTAATGGTGTTCCACAAGATATGTTTTCAATTTGAATGGGAAAAACTTTTTTCTTTTTTTTTTTTTTTTTTTTTATTTACATAAATGCATTTGTATAATATTGGCAGTATAATTATAGGCTTGAGATTTGTGGAGATTATTAAATGTTTAACTTTTATAGACTCCAATAACAAATATTTTTCAAGTTTCCTTACATCATTAAATATAGGCCATTTTTGTACAAAAAGCACATCATAAATTTCAATTGGATTACTAATCACCCACATGGCCTATATTGCTTTCCAATGATTATATTATTACATTTTATTAGTACATTTTATTAACACAATTCAAGCACAGAAATTAAATGTGTTTAATATTGTTATACTCCCTGTAACAGAGACAGCTGTAACAGACGCTCTTTGTTTGACATTGTTTGACACAGTTTAGGAATCCATGGCAGAATTTGTAGCAGATTAAAAAAAAAAAATACTGAGTCACAGACTTTTAAACAAATTGTGTTACAACACTCACTCATTTTAGCAAGTGGTCCACGTTTTATAGTACAAAAACTTGCAGCCTTCCTTGCGTTTAGCCTGTTTAACTGTGAAGACTTCAGCTGGGGGTTCAGCATCATTCTCCTCCTGTCTTTTCATGGGACCTGCATCTCCGTCGACGAGAGTTCCTCTGAAGCGCATGTTATTGTCCTGTTCGGTATTCTTTACGTTTGAGAGGAGTATAAGGAGTCGTGGGATGTAGCCTTCAGATAGTCCTGTCTAATAGGAAACACAGGTTAATATCTGCCCCGCCTTGAAAAACATGGCATAAACGTTTAGCAAAAACTCTGAAAGTATGGGCTAAAATATATATTTGGATGCCTAAAACAAAATATCCGTTTAGATTTAGATTACATTGAATTCACACTGACAGTTTCAGCACCTTGGAGAGGGCGCTAAGTTTACAGGAGACTCACTGAGTTTCAACACTAAAGCCTACCTGTGTGTCTGCTGAAGTTTCCATGGCTCTGTTGGAAAACACTGGTTTGACAGATGCACCTCCGCATGGCAGCAGGAGGGAGAAGAAGAGGAGAACAAGAGCAATGGGAAGCATTCTTCAGTAATGGTGAAGCACAAGCTATTATGTCTCTGTTGCAGTGAGGTTATTTGTTTTGCAGTATGCCCTTTTAAATACACTGGGCACATATTGTGTGCGTTTGTTCTGACGTCATTTGAACTCATTTTCGAGTAATGGGAGTAATAAAGACTTTCCCAAATCCATCTGGCACAAGCCCTGAAGAGTGAACTATGTGTTTTGTAGACTATACTTTATCCTTAAAAAAGAAGGGAGAAAAAAGGTTCATGAAAATGCATCAGTTTTTATCATGTATTTATTTATATTAGTCTACTTTTATAAATAAATGGATGGATGGATGGATGGATGGATGGATGGATGTCCATGTGACTAAATAAATAAGCATGCCATAAACTAGTCTGATCTAGTCGGTCTAAACAGGTCACCTCATCACTCTCTCACACAAACAACCATGTCATATTTCCATATCTAAATTCACTTGTATTGTCTTCATTCCTGGGCAGACTGTGTTCAGTCATGTGAAATAAATGAGCAGTTATAATCTAATGTGCCTGTAGGTAATGGAAAAAGTAACTGGGGAAGTTCATAAACTGTGGCGTAGGCTACACGTTTACAAAATGACCAGTGGACGGGTGAAGTGACTTGATGTAACTAAGCTCATAAAGCACTTAACATTTTGCTGATGTGGCAGTGACTCCCAATACAGTTGAAATGTCTCTGTCTGTCTGTCTGTCTGTCTGTCTGTCTCTCTATCTGTCTGTCTGTCTATCTATCTATCTATCTATCTATCTATCTATCTATCTATCTATCTATCTATCTATCTATCTATCTATCTATCTATCTATTGTCTAGATGCATCTACTATCTATCTATCTATCTATCTATCTATCTATCTATCTATCTATCTATCTATCTATCTATCTATCTATCGTCTCTGAGAATGCTATCTATCTATCTATTGTCTCTGAGAATGCTATCTATCTATCTATCTATCTATCTATCTATCTATCTATCTATCTATATATCTATCTATCTATCTATCTATCGTCTCTGAGAATGCTATCGTCTCTGAGAATGCTATATCTATCTATATCTATCTATCTATCTATCTATCTATCTATCTATCTATTATCTATCTATCTATCTATCTATCTATCTATCTATCTATCTATCTATCTATCTATCTATCTATCTATCTATGATTCTGTCTATCTGTTTGTCTATCTGTTTATCTATCTATATGAATATATCTGTCTGTCTGTCTGTCTGTCTGTCATTTATCTGTCTGAGCTGTATGAGCTGGATCAAAAGTCCTTTTATAAATATTTTATTTTGAATAGCAGAAATAAACTGCAGTGCAGCGCACACTAATGTCAAGAGGACTTTTATTTTGCGAACGTATGGTTGAACCGGAAGTACGTTCGAGCTTCGTTCCACAACAAAAAATGGAAGTGTAACGTTAGATGTTTGCTATCGACATTAGGATTGTGGGTTTAAAATAACCAATTGTAACATAGTATAATATAGCTACAGCCTCAACAACATGGGAGGTGGTGACCTTGTAAGTACAATTTGTTTTGTCAATAGCGCAGTCGTGTTAACGTTAAATTAAGCCAGTTGCTAATGATAATCTGCGTGGTTTAGTTTAACGTTAATTCGGGGTTAAGTTTAATTTTGCTTGTTTATTATGGATACCACAAATTTAATTATCTCAACGATGAGGTTTCGGTCCATTTAAATAAAATTCACTCCATATCTTTTATCTTTACCTCAATCTGACTTACTTTTATTTATCTCCGGCGAATCTCACCAGAACTTGAAAAAGAGTTGGCATCCGCAAACTCTGAAGAACATCGAGCGAGTGTGGAAAGCAGAGCAGAAACATGAGGCTGAGAGGAAGAAGATCGAGGAACTGCAAAAGGAGCTTAAAGATGAGCGAGCCCGAGAAGAGATGACCAGATATGCGCAAGAGACAGGCGCTGTAAAGTGTGTAACATTCAGTCAACCCCAGCACCATGCTATTTCATTACAGAAAATATATTATAACACATAATCGCTCACTATGGGCTTTATGTACAGCTGCAGTATTTCCTGAACTTAAGCCAGCTCCTTGTTTCCTGTCTACCATTATTGGACAAACTTGATTAATTCAGGTGTGTCTGATTATTGTTGCCGTGACTACTGAGGTCAGGCACACCTGAATTAAACAATTTGTCCAATAATGGCAGACAGGAAACAAGGAGCTGGCTTAAGTTCAGGAAGTAGTGCAGCTGTGCATAAAGCCAATTGAGATGTTACATCTCAAGGGGCTATCCTTTAATAAAAAATTCAATAATTAGACAAAATAACAACAAACTCTGGTTTTTGTAGCCTGTAATGTAATATTAAATTCCTCTCTATTGCAGGAAGAAAGATGACCGTCTGGACTGGATGTACCAGGGTCCAGCGGGACAGATCTCTCGGGATGAATACCTTATGGGTCGCCCCATTGATAAGCAGATCACCCAGCAGTTCGAGGAGCCTGAGAGCGGGCCATCAGCTGAGACGGGCCTTCTGCCTGGCTCCATATTTAACCCCACAAGTTCTGCCTCTACTAATGATATGGCTGCTAAGATCAGAGAAGACCCTCTTTTTGAGATCCGGTAAGCTGGAATGGTGTAAATGGTGTATTGTTATTTTTACCTAAAAAAAAATTACAGAGTCTAGTCCGGCAGAAGAGTGACCTCTTACCCAATGTCTGATATAAGCTTAAGCCCTACTCGGGTGGGATTAGTTTAACATGGAGAAGTGGGGTAAAGTATTAATTATTGCTTCTCCGTGATATTCGGACGGGACTAGAGTGCATCTCCATTATCAATACGGGCAATGTCAGTAAAGATTACGGCAACTTTTACCTTCTGTAAAAAGGTCCTGAAAAATTACCTCAGGTAACACTAATCCTGTGCGAATAGACCCGCTGTAAATATGTACGTAAATATTCTGTCATTTCTTATTTAAAAGTAGTTTTCTGTGTTTTTTTAAGTGTGGAGATGGTGGCAAAACTCAACT
The DNA here is from genome assembly GCF_016745375.1 of Pimephales promelas. The sequence continues at coordinate 2,773,649 of NW_024121888.1, read as the reverse complement.
GTGTTCCATACAGATCAAAAAAGAAGGTTGAAAGCACTTATGATGCTTTTCCACTGCATGGTACGGCTCGGGTACAGTTCGACAGTTCGACGATTTAATTTTTTACGTTTTCGTCTTTTTGCAAGCAAGTACTTTAAAAACAGGTGCTACAGCGTTGGTTGTAGCCGCACCGTACCATGGAGTGGAAAAGCGCGCCGTACCGAACCGAGCCATACTGTACCATGCAGTGGAAATGTGCCATAAGTGAGCCATACCGAACTGAGCCGTACTGTACCATGCTGAGGAAAAGCACCAAAGTCTGCCGTACCGAGCCTTACCATACATTGCAGTGGAAAAGCGACATTAAAGGAACACTCCGACTTTTTGGGACTTTAGCCTATTCACCTTACCCCCCAGAGTTAGATAAGTCCATACATACCTTTTTCATCTCCGTGCGTGCTATAAGTCTGTTTGACGCACCCACCGCTAGCCTAGCTTAGCACAAAGACTCGATGTGACTGGTTGCAGCTTTCATACTAATCCAAATGAGTGGCAAAATAACGCAAACGTTTTCCTATTTACATGTTGTGATTTGTATAGTCACATAATGTACAAATAACAAAGTCAAATGAGACACAGACATCTTTTAACCGTATAAAACCTGGGAACTATTCTCTGAAGGCGAAGCACTGCTACTTTGACGGCGTAATAACCGCATCACCGGAGACACGCCGTGGTGAGGAGCGGAGAGTTCGCTCGGTGTTTGGCTAATAGAGTCAGCAATTTATAAATAGTAAAAGCGTAGTTTAGAGTCATGGGTTTTCGCTCTATTGTAAATAGCTGCGACTGTAAACAGGGGAGGTAATACCATGCTTCACAGAATTCCAACTAAAAACGCTGACTGGATGAAGAAATGGCTAACTTACTCTGGATATTTATCCAAACACACCTAAGATTATCAAGGGACATTATGTTTGCTCGGTACATTTCAATGAGGACGACTATTTTGAAAAAATGGAATTTGCCACACGGACCATAATGTGCTGAAGGATACGGCTATCCCATCGATAGCACAGACAGGACAAGTGGACCTGCGGCTGAGGTAAGTGTTCCGTTATGTTTTTAGATGACCTACTGTAACAGTGCCTTTAGCCAGATCTAATGTAACGTTAGTGACACTATTATATGATTAGGGTATGAATATGTTTTTATCTTGATGCGGTGCGGACGCGCTTGGGAAAAAAAAACGAGCGCGTTGCGCGCGTTGAACTTGCACCCTGCGAGTGGCGCGCCTAGTAGCCTAAATTTGAAATAACCATGGAAATAACGAACTTGAGCGTGCAAAAGGGTACGATAGGCTGTGAGTTCATTGTGCAAAAACAATTTGTGCTATTACTTTCCCCTTATTATATCCTATAGTAATGCAATACTGTATATTAGGCTACTGTTGAATACATTTGGTTCAGCTAATAAATTGCATTTAAAATATATTGATTCCTGTAATAATAATTATTTATTCATGTGATATTTATAAATCTGGGTGCGTTTTTGGTTGGAAATCAATGAAACATGGTACTGTATTACCTGGTCTCCCCTGTTTATTGTCACAGCTCATACAATAAAGCAAACAAACACCCATGATAAACTATGCTTTTCTATCTAACGTTAGTAATTGCTGACTCTTTATTCCAACGCTGAGCGAAGCGAACTCTCTGCTCCTCGTCACGGTGCGTCTCAGGTGATTGTTATCACTCTGCCCAAGTAGCAGTGCTTCCCCTTCAGAAAATATAGTATTTATACGGTCAAAAGATGTCTGTGTCTCATATGGCCTTGATATTTGCACACTCTGTGACTATACAAACCACAACATGTAAATAGGAAAACGTTTGCGTTATTTTGTCACTCATTTGGATTAGTATGAAAGCTGCAACCATTCACATCCAGTCTTTGTGCTAAGCTAGGCTAGCGGTGGGTGCGTCAAACAGACTTATAGCACGCACGGAGATGAAAAAGGTATGTATGGACTTATCTAACTCTGGGGGGTAAGGTGAATAGGCTAAAGTCCCAAAAAGTCGGAGTGTTCCTTTAAGAGGCACACAACTTCTTTTAGTGTTAATGTAAGTGCCTATTACCAACATAATTTAATCTGAATTGAATTAATACACCGTATGACCAGATTTAACTGTTTATATATACAGTATATATATATATATATATATATATATATATATATATATATAGGATATATCTATTTGTGCACATGATAAAATGAAGCAGCGTAATACGCACGTGAGGAAAGGAAGGTGACGGCGGTGTGTAAATCGAGTTACACTTCCCACTTCTGCTAGTTTTACTGAGATTTCTTATCCCGCGCGAATTGGCCATTATTATTACAGACATATCTCGTCCTAACAGGGCTTTTGGTGAGAGTAGACGCTTACCCGTTATTAAAAAAAAATACGGCTGTTAATGAAACTCAAAGAAAAACGTGACGGGTTAAAGGTCCCGTTCTTCATGAATTTTTGAAGCTTTGATTTTGTTTACAGTGAGCAATATAACATGTGTTCATGTTTCACTTGTAAAAAAACAGTATTTTTCACACAATTTACTTATCTGTATACCGCTGTTTTCACTGTCCAAAAAACGGGCCGATGACTTCCTAGCTCTATGAAGTCCCTCCTTCAGAAATACGTAATGAGTTCTGATTGTGCCAGGGGTTCCTGTGTTGTGTTTATACAGCAGCTTATTGCATGTTGCCCAGAAAGGTCACGCCTCTTACCATAAATTTGAGATGCTTGGATAAATTGGATTTTTATGTGACTGCAAAAAAAAAAAAAAGTAAATTATTACTGCCTCACATCAATACATAGGTTTGTTGAAGAATTATCGACAAACGATACTCTTCCTCTTCTCCATCGGAGCTCAACCAGACCACGCCCCCTTTTTTGTGTATTCCTGTGGGTGGAGATCATTAGCCAAAAATCTGTTCTAATTATGTCATTAAAAAAGGAAGTAGAGGGATGTAGTCCAAACCGGACGTTCGCTGTAGGCTTTGAGAGGGGACTTCTGTAAAATAAAATATCTCGCTAGGCATTTAACTTTAAGCTAATTTTACAGGTATTGTTTATGCTCTAACAGTAACACACAAACTACACAATAACAACTAAAGTTTGAAAAATGGAATCGCAAAGAAAGGGACCTTTAATTATGTGTAGCCTGAGCTTATAATATCTGGGTCTGTAAATATTCCTTCAAGTGCTGGTCAAATAAAATTTTCGAAGTAAATAAAATCTATGTTTGTTTTCAGCAAACGGGAGGAAGAGAAGAAGAGAGGAGTTCTTACAAATCCTGTTAAAATGAAAGAAATACAAAAGATGGTGAGTAGTATATTTTGCATGATATTTAGTGGTCAGAATTGAAGAGTTATCTCCCTTTTAATTAGTTGTTTTTAGAATTTTCACACTACAGGCCCGTACACACCAGGACTAATATCAGCGCTCGTTATTCGTCAGCGTTTTTCAACGCGTTTTTTGTGTTCACACCCAAGCGTTTTTCGCTGACGATGAGCCGAGTGAACATGCAAATTCATTACCTGACGTTAGATGGTGCTTAATGTAAAACAGAAATAATAATAGAATACTATACTAGGGTGATCATATTCATGTCTCAATGTTTTATTATGACAGATAAAAAAAACGAATGAAATAATGATAGAAATAATGTCTTCTGTATTAGAAAAATAAATATATAAATAATAAATAACTAAAAGAAATGCCTCCAAATGTAACAAAAAATAGCTCTCACAAACTTACAAAAACGAACTAACAAAATCTATTTATATCTTTAGTTTTCATCCTCTTTATCTTGTTTTTCTTCCTCATCCACCTTGTTTGCCGATCTATATTTTGCTGTAGAACTGATCTTTTCCAGCAGTTTTTTTTTTTTGAAAACCAGGACATTTTCATCACTTAAAAACAGCCAGGACAGGACGTGGAAAGAGGACATGTGTAACGCAAAGTTGAGATGTTGCCCAGAGATAAAAACATAGCACTAGTTGTCGGATGAACAGATCCACGAGAGACGAGAGTTGTCGTATTTCCCCGCGTTTAATAAAACCACTCAAACGTTACACTCGTCCTCATACATGGGGATCGAGTGAGAAAAAAAAAACACAAACAAACATCTGGTCACAATAGAAAAATAAAAAGAAAGAATACAAAGAGTCGGCAGAGGTTATCTATCTCCTCTCCTCACTTGTCAAAATCTAACTGACACTACGCACACTATGCGCAGTTCTCATCTCAACTCAGATTTCTATAAAGCACAAAGTGACCGTTTTACACATGTCCTACACATGTCCCGGGAAAACAGGACTGTTGGTCACCCTATACTATACTATTATTACAGAAATACAAATATAAATATTATCATATAGCTCTTTGTGCTCTGAGACCAGCAGTTCAACATTCATCTTGCCCATAGGTATCTTATCTCTTCTTCACCATATGTGTGCTCGGCAAGACCGTTTTGTGTTTGAGCGCCCCCAAGTTGTGTTTTACTGTAACTTCAGAAGTACCAGACACATGAGCAAACCCGCCAATCTCGTTGGTCGGATAGGTTTTGACGCGGTCAAAACCAAAAAAATGAACCCGAGGCATTTTTTAAAAAATGACGCTGTTATGTGTGGCGTTTTTCGCGTCGGTGTGAACAGGCCTTAACTTGTCACACATTTTGCACTGGAAGTTGAATTGACAAGAATAGGAATTTACCCAATTACAATCCAAGAAATTCATCAGTTAATAGATTTCTGGAAAATTAAGTGTTATTTTCACTTGTCCACAAGATAAAAGTTCATTTATGAAATATATTGGGTTTTTTTTAATAAAAAAAAAAAAATAGTCTCAGTGAACTTTTGTGATCTTTGTTGTCTTGAGTTCAAATTCAGTATATGAATTAAATGCCTTTTTTTTTTTTTTTTAATTTTGTGTCAACCATGACAAGGCTGGTCTGTTGTTTTCTACCCCAATAGTTGCGTCACAATCTTGAGAAGGAGAAAAAGAAGAAACGGAAGAAGGACAAAAAGGAGAAAAGAGAGGAGAAAGAGAGGAGGAAGGAGAAAAAGCACAGGAAGAGGAGTTCAAGCTCTGATGAGGAGGACCGGAAGCATAGGTACAAATTACATTTTTAATCAGCTTGTAAATTGTTTTATTTACTGGCATGAATCTCTCCTTTTTTGGTAGCCTGGTTAAAACCAGACCATCTCAGTTTGTAACTGAGTTATGGTCTGGCAAAGCTTCATAGACAAATCATTTCCAGAGGGGCGTCACCAACGGACGTAGCTCAAATGCCTCAAAGGCGCAATTGGATAGACCTAAAACCAATCAGAGCGCTGAAGGAGATGAGGTATGCAGAGCGACGTTCGTCTGTTTGAATAAACGAGCAGACAATCTGATTAGCTACTTGCTCTACGTTTATTTAAAATTAACAGCAAGACAACTAAGTGAATGTGCTTTCCATTATCACACACAGTAAACAAAACCTTAACAAAAAAAAAATAAGACTTTGCAATGAACTTTGCAATTTAGACACACCTGTATGGTGAGACCTTACTGTCTATGGGTGAGACTTACATGCTCGGGCAAATTCGGCTTGAAGTCGTTCATTCTCGGACGCGGCACCGCTACAAAAAAAGCCATGCACACAGCTAAGGGAAATGGGGTCGGTCTTGCGCACCAAACGCGTCATTTTTGCCGCGCACCTTCGCGCTCGTGTGGACGCGTCTAGTGTAAACAAGGCTTTATTCCGTGTCAGTGTGTGCTCTGATCGGTATAAAGGTGCACAGACCTCCTCCGTATCATCTTTAGCGGTAGCAGTCTTTGAAACACCACTAACTCGGCCTCCGCTTCCCTCGTAAGCTGATATTAGTATTTAAACATTCTCTCACAATCATAAAAAAAGTTTGTGAAATAAATATTTTAATAACATGGTTTTTGCGGTTATAAAGTTCTAATGACAGTGTTCAACTATAACCGTCACACCCCTTTGTAAATGTTCAAAATCTGCGTCGCTGTGCTGTCATCATCGTGTAAAGCCCGCCCCAACGTTTCTGATTGGTGCCGTGATTTCGGTGGATTGGAAATGGCCTTGAATGAGCTCTTTACCAGACTAACTTTCAGTGTAAATCTAAATTTGCCGGATGTTGTCTGGGTTTTCCCAGGCTACTTTTTTGGGAGACAGTGAACTTAATTTAAATAAGCTTTTTCAACAATATGTGCGTCTGTTTGGCCAACCAGGTCCAAAGAAGAACGATCAGATCATGTGACAACCTCTAATGGACATCATAAATCAGGCTATGGGCTTCAAGTAAGTGATTTCTACTTGGCTTTCTCACTGACATGTTTATTTTGGATTGTTATTGTTAACTTTTATTTAATTTTAATATTTAACCCATTTAATCCCAATTTTTTCTCGGACACAAAAATATCCAAATCATGTGTCATTACTATCCCTTTGAAACAATCAATCATCATTTTTTGAAATTTTCATGGAAAAGTGTGTGGAAAAAATGAGTTTTATGATCGGTCACAATTGTGACCGGTGGGATACTGTGTTGCATCAACCATTGTACAGGTCTATTTGACATTGCAGTGTTTGTGTGTGTGTGTGCGTGTTTGTGTTCATATGCGTCTGTGCGTGCGTGTTGGGTGTGTGTGTGTGCTGTGCGTGTGGGGTGTGTAGTGTGTGATTTGAGTGTGGGGTGTATGTGTGTGTCAGGGTTTCCGTTGTCCAGTAATTACCGGACATTGGCCGGGAAAAAAATTAAATGTCCGACAAAATTAAATCTCTCCGGTCAAATTGTCCGATTAAAATTGCCTAATAATCCAGCCCCCCTAACACAATCTGAATTAGAGAATAAGCCTAAAATATATAAAGCAAAAATACACCGACCTTTGGCTATGTTATAAAGGAACAGGCTCTACCGTTTGAATGTTATTAAAGACGGCACATACAAGGACGTCAAAGTGACCAATTCAAGCGACCACTACATTCAAGCTTTCAAAAAAGCCAGGGAATGCTATGTTCAACATCTGATTGATGCCTTGCAAGATCGGTTCCCCGAGGATTGCATGGATCTACTTCACTGCCTCGATGCCCTTCTGAATCCCTAGATATCCGCAGGCACATAGTGGTAAGTAGGATCTGTTGATTTAATATACGGTCATTCTACAGAAACGTTGGTCCCCTTTTAGTATGGCAAGATGTCTTTATTTATTTATTTTTATAACATTTAAACTTATACGACATTATTAAAATTTAAAATATAGGCTAAATAAAAATGTATATTTTTGTGCATTTATTTAAAGACGGCATGTACCCGTATTTTCCGCACTATAAGGCGCACTTAAAAGCCTTCAATTTTCTCAAAAAACGACAGTGCGTCTTATAATCTGGAGCGCCTTATATATGGATCAATTGGTTAATAACGCTCCGCGTTACCTTACCTAACGCTAACGCTCAGCCTTACCTTACGAAAACTAAAGACCAACAACAACATTTTCCAAACAGAATTGTTTCATTTCAAATTACAAATTAGGACTAGCAAGAACAGGAATGTAGCATACAAAAAAAGTCCTGTAAAATTAAACGAATAAATGGGCCTAATAATATTAATACAAATTTTATAAACAAAAATATACATAAAAGTTTTAAAAGTAAATTAACTATAGGCTAGAATTTTGATAACTGAACTTTTGCCCAACGCACACGATAAAAATGTAAATGGGTTAATAACCATTGTACACACAAACTGCTGTAAAAGTAAACGAATAAATGGGCCTAATAATATAACTAAAATAAAAATATGAACAAAAATGTAAAAAAAAAAAAAAATGTATAGGCCTACATAAATGTTTAAAAGTAGGCTAATTAATTTTTAGGCCAGATTTTGATAAGCCTAACTGATTTTTGCGCAGCGCGCACTATTAAAATTTAAATTGGCTTAGGCCTATATCATCTGTTCAAAAAAAAAAAAAAAAACTAAAATTAAACGAATCAATGGGCCTAATTATATAAATTAAAATCATCTACATCAACATCAACGTGTTATATTAAATACATTTTTGCGCAGAGAGCACGTGGATGACAATTTAAATTGTCTCAAACTTAAAAAAAAAAAAGAAGAAGAAAATTGCTTTCCTTATCTAGAATTCTTTTGAGTTCACCTTCAAGAACACGAGTTTGGACAATGTCTGAGGCTTTAGACAAATGCGGTGGTTTCTTGAAAGCAGACCAGCAGCGGAGAAAACCCTCTCTGCGCTGCAGACTCGCTTGGGGATGCTGAATACAATGCAAGCAACTTTAGTCAGGCGGGGAAAAGACGTGGAGACGCTCCACTCCGCTCACATGCTCTGCTGCGAATGTAAGTTATGCCAAGTTCATCGGTTTCAACGAATTCTATCCAGAGTGGACCAAGCTCGCCAAGATAGCCTCCCTGTCTTGAGTGTTCCTGCAGAGAGGGGGTTCTCACTGCAGAATCGGATTAAGACGAAGCAGCGAAGTTGCCTTGCAGAGAACAAGGTTACGTGGCTTATGCGCATTGCAAGTTGTGGAGAGACGCTGCGACGTTTTGATTTTAAGTCGGCAGCTGCACATTTCAGCACTGCAAAACAAGCGTAAAAACTGCGTAACAAGTAGCCTAAAATTACGCGAGACAGTGTTATAGGCCTAGTCATTTGTTTGTTCCAATTAATTTGACAAGGAGTCATTTCACGGTGGCCAATTTATTTACCAGCTAAATGGGACGCTGAGAATGTATATAATTAAGTTCGCTTGAGTAAAAACTACTATTCAGATATTGTATGTGGGGAAGGGGGATTGGTTTGTTAAACTAATGTGAAACCATGGTAAAAACAATTGGCGTTGATTGACGCCAATCGGACGTTCATGTTTTCATGGTTTCCGTCTATTTATCTGTGCGTGTGGGGTGTGTAGTGTGTGATTTGAGTGTGTGTGATGTGAGTGTGGGGTGTTTTGTGTGGTGTGTGTTGCAGTGTGCAGGGTGTTTGTTTGGTGTGCGTGGGTGTGCATGTGGTGTGTGGGGTGTGTGATGTGAGTGTGGGGTGGGTAGTGTGTGATTTGAATGTGTGTGATATGAGTGTTTTGTGTGGTGTGTTGCGTTGTGCGGGGTGTGTGCGTGCGTGTGGGTGTGCATGTGGGGTGTATAGTGTGTGATTTGAGTGTGTGTGATGTGAGTGTGGGATGTTTTGTGTGGGGTGTGTTGTGGTGTGCAGAGTGTGTGGTGTGCATGCGTGTGGGTTTTGCATGTGGGGTGTGTGATGTGAGTGTGTGTGTTTCTGTAAGTAAAATTAGGTAGAAAGTTAGGTATTGTGTATTGGCATTTAGATACAATGTGTTATCCCACCGGTCACTAGGGCTGCACGATTCTTGCTAAAATGTGAATCACGATTTTTTTCCATGGGAATTGAGATCTCGATTCTCTTACACGATTCTCTTTTTTTCCATCCAAAATGTATTGCACTCAAGTAAAAAAAAAAAAAAAAAAACACAAGACAGTCTAATAAAGTGCAGTAACGAAAAAAAAAAATCTAAATTGTTTAAGCTGGTTCTTTGGGGCTAGCCTATGTAGCTGTCTGTGTATTACTGTCATGAACTAAAAGTAAGTGTAGGCTATATTTAATATTTTCTGGCTAGTTTACTATAGCTTTTTTTAGAATCAGACATCACACTTTCACCCAAACTGAATAATTACAAACAAGTTTAAATGGGTAGCCTAAATCTTCTATAAATATTTGAGTCTTCATATCTAAAACTCTCCAAAATGCTCTATGTGAAACTGCGGTCTTCCAAACTTTCGTGTTGTTTGAAGACCTCTCTCTCTCTCTCTCTCTCTCTCTCTCTCTCTCTCTCTCTCTCTCTCTCTCTCTCTCTCTCTCTCTCTCTCTCTCTCTCTGCCCTTTCAAGCGCAGCAGTTTCTATTCTACATCATCACTCACCGATCAAACTAGGCTTTGACGGGACTAATATGTGCTTAAGCGGCCTCCAAAAAGCAGACGATCTGACGGTTTTACAAGATTAACAAACCGAAATTAAAAAACAGACCCGCCCTATTTGAGACAAGCTTTTATTTACCCAAACCTGCAGCCACACAGGCGTGTAAAAGATACAGGCGTCTATGGGACTCGGCTATTATTTTTATATAAGTTTTAAGGTACTTCAGTTCTTGTTAAAACTTACTAGACATTGTGTGAAACTACTTTTTGAGTGAAATCATATTAATTTTGTCCCTCAAAAGTGTGCTTTCACTTTAATTGAGCGCGCATTTCACTGCTGCTCACGCGCTTCCCCTGCTCCCGGTGAATACTTTGATTAACATGCAAGCCCCCAAAAAATATGCGCTGCTCACGTGCAACAACTTTAATTTAGACATTCCCTGATGAAACGTCCGCATGATTGATTTGTCAATTATTGTTTTGTTTTTGTGTGAGTGTGACCAATATAACGCGTGAATGCAGCATGATCTGAATGCAGGGAAATACACGGAAGTGAATCGCCATCATTAAGAAATGAGATCGCATTTATGTTTGAATCGAGATCGTGATTTTTTTTCCGATTAATCGTGCAGCCCTACCGGTCACTATTGTTGCTGTTGACATATTTGTGAGTTCTATGAACACATTAAACAAAGTCGAGTAATTGCATATATCAATACTAGACACCCTAAACATGTGTACCAAAAATCTATGTCCTATCTTTATGTTAACATACTTTACTAATCTTTTCTTTGGGAGCTTTCTTGCTGCCATCCTCTTCTCTTGGCACAAACAGGAAATAAACAGCTCTGGTCATGTGACTATTTACAGTAAACATGCGACACTGCACATATTTCATTGAGACCCTTTATTATTTCAATATCTGCTGGAAATGCATTGATAGATTATTCAGTAACATTTTTATAGCCTTAGAAATAATTTTTTTTTACGGTCACTATTGTGACTGTTGGGATTAAATAGGTTAATTAAATTGGCATTCTGTATTGCCATAATAGGTCATGCTGACCTCAGTAATTAACACTTAGGGTACATATTAGATCTGCATGACTTAATACTTTGAGTTTTAGTTACTGTAAAAATTCAAATAATAGCTGAGTCCCAATAGACGCCTGTCTCTTTTACACGCGTGGTGTGACTGCAGGTTTGGGTAAATAAAAGCCGGTCTCACATAGAGGCCAGGTCTGTTTTTTAGTTTCAGTTGGTATTTAATCGTCTAAAACCCATCAGATGTTTATTTTTTTTTTGGTCAATAAGCGTTAAGCTTGTAATTATGTTTTTAATTCCAGTGGTACTGGTGGATTTTTTTGCGTCATTACGTCACATCTGTACACATAAAGGAGGAGTCTCTGCTTATTATATATTAACCTATATTAACCATCTCGGCTAAGGTATATATAAAGGTATATTTCGTGTGAGGATGTTGGAGGTGGAGATAAGGGCCGGATTAACCATTTGGGCAACTGGGCACTTGCCCAGGGGCCCACAACATCTAAGGGGCCCTGGACACCAGTGGCAATCGGGAGAGTCGGGAGTTTCCCAGGTGGGCCGGTAGTGTTTCGAGGCCGCGAGGAACGGCTTGATAAAACGGAACGTATGTTTGCACTAAGTGCCTATCTTTTATGAAAAAAGACGCCGGTCACGTCACAGCTACAGTGGCGTAGGTCGTAGCGCGCAAAGCATGTGAATCAGGTTTTGTTGCACTCGACGCGAGTTCGAATCCGCCTTTTGCCGAAGTCTCTTTTTCCTTTTCCCAACACATATGAGATGTAAAATGTATAACCTAACATAGGTCTCTAGCGTTATATTTTGCCAACGAACTAAAATCGAAACCATGATGTGGATTTTTGCCTTTATAAAACAGCACAAGACTTTAAGAATAGGCACAGTGTGCACACCGTGTTGCGCGATCAGGATGGTCATCTGGTGTTTTCTCCTAAATACAAGCTAAAGGGTTTATTTCTTGCAAGAAATAAGGACAAAAGTATTTTAATTTTCCTATATTAGTGTAATGTAGACAAAAATATAGGCTACTTTTGAAATATTAATTTTCAATTAAATAGTATATTTATAAGCTTTATGGATTTTACGTCATAGGAATAATTATATAAATCATTATTACATTATTATAATAATTGTTTGGGATCCTAAAACACCATTGATAATGTTATGTAGACTGAGACTCAACTAAAAAGATGTTTGAGCCCTGTTTATTGTCCTGGTACAAATCAATGCCCTCTGAACTCCTAATCGAGCCCTGGTGGAGATTTATAGCCTTTACTCACAGCACTTGATATAATTTAACTTATTAATTTGATGGCGGATCCACCAGTGACAACAGATTCACCCGTTGTAAAACGCAAAAGATTTCGTAAAAATTCTTATGGTGGTCGTACTTCCAAAAAGAATAATCTGTGATTCTGAAAGCCAGTATCCACACCGGCGTGGCGACTAACCCACAGCACGCTCTCCTTAAACATCCACGCTGTGTTCATTCACGCTGTGCCGTGTCGAGGGTGTTGAAGTACAACTCACGTAAAGTTGATAATTCCGCGAATGACTGCAATTGCAGATTTCAAACAGAGATGGTGACAAAGATGTAACCTTGTTCTTACTTGAAACGATGTAACCTTGTTCTTACTTGAAATGTGACATTAAGTCCTTGAATTTGAGGGTATTGGACCTGAAACGTCCTTGAAGTTAACCAAGGTGTGGGATCCCCGTTCCATGTACATCATTATTTATTTATTTATTTTTAATTCATGATCTTAATCTTCATGATCATGATCTTCCCTCATAATCTTTTAACCCCCTGAGGACCAAGGTGTATTTGGGGTCCTTGCGATGTTCTGACATGCCCTGACATCTGTGTTTGTTTTTTTTCAGCTGCTTATAAACATATTAATGGCACAGGTGAAATTGCACTATATTTAGCAGAAACAGGGCAACCATAATTTATGAGCAACATGTTTGTACATGTTTGTATTTTTGAGAAAATATTGTTTAAGCATGGTTATTGTAAAAACTATAAATGAAAGTTTCTGAAATAAGGCCACAAAACACATACTAAATATGCGTCCTCAAGACTTTTGACTAATTGATCTTGTTGCCTAGGGTTTTTTCTTCACAATGATCTGAAAATCCTCCTCCTAATCGTTCACAAAAAAATGGGAATTGGGTTATATTGTGAAAAACATTTTTTTGTTTGCCAAGGCAATATGCGAATGGGCGTGAACAGGCCAGCCCCATCATGAATAATTAGGTGATTCTGATACGCATAATAATGAGCCTTTCATTCAGGTGAGTCAGACAAGAAAAAATTGAAAGGACAACATACATACATACACATATATATATAAACACACACACAGTCGGGCGCAGAATTAATCATACCCCTGGTAAATATGGTAAAAAAAAATTTAAAAAAAAAATGGCTGTAAAAAATAAATCTGCATGGTTTATGCTTTTGATCTTCCATTAAAAAAATCTGCAAAAATCTAACCTTCTAGTGAAGTAAAAGAATTGAAAGTGGGGGAGAAATCACATTATAAAATAAATGTTTTTCTCCAAAACAGGTTGGCCACAATTATTCATAACCCTAGAATTTTTAATGAATAAAATATCTATGAAGTATATTCCTATTAATATTTACCTTTTTTTTAGCACACCAGGGAACATGGAACATGAAATTATCCAGTCATAACTTCTTGATTCATAGGAGTTTAAATATGAGGAAGCACAAAGGCCAAATTCCTTGAATCATCCATCATAATGAATAAAACCAAAGAACATGTTTCTGATGTGTATCAAAAGATTGTTGAGAAAATAGAAAGTGGCTTTAAGAAAATAGCTAAAGAATTGAAAATTCCCATTTTGACCATCAGGGCAATAATTTAAGAAGTTATAATCAACTAAAGATTACGATTCTGCATGAAGAGGATGTGTGTCTATATTTTCTTAATGGACGGTGAGGATGAAAGTTTGAGTGGCCAAAGACTCTTCAAGGATCACAGATGGAGAACTGCAGAGACTAGTTGAGTCTTGGGGGTCAGAAATCCTAAAAAAATTATCAAACAGCCCCTACATCCCCACATGTTGTTTGAGAGGGTTTCAAGAAAAATCCTCCTCGAAAAACAAACTCCAGCATATTCAGTGGTCAGACACGACTGGATCTTCAAACGGCACAGGGTTCTGTGGTCAGATGAGAGTAAAAATGTTTTTTTAGTCTCATCTGACCACAGAACCCTGTGCTTTTTTGGCAGCAAACACACTAGATGGGTTTGGTGCACACAAGGTTAAAAAGTACCCCATGTGTACAATTTAATATACCATTGGGTCTTCAATGTTGGGGGCCTATTTTTCTGTTGGAGGTCCTGGACTTCTTATTCAGATACATGGCATTGTGGATTATATCAAATATCAACAGATAAATCAAAACCTGACGGCTTCTGATAGAAACCTTATGCGCCTTATGAAGACTACCTATTAATTGTAATTTCACTTAAATGACGTTTAATAGGTAGTCTTCATTGCCATTTAAGTGAAATTACTGAACTTAAAGGTTGTCTAAGCGACCCTGGGTGTTGACGTTCGGAATATTTTCAAACAAATCGGAGGCTAGCTAGACCCTCCCTCATCTCATCTCCTCCCCCTCCCTTCCGTGCTTCAAATAATTGTGAACGTGCATTTAGCTGACTGCATAGTTCTAGCTAATTATATCCTTGTGTGGGTTTGGCGAACATAAGCGTCAAATTAGAAGAAAAAAAAAACAATGTAACGTTACCCACCTGTCCAGCAAAAACAGAGCAACCTGAATGTCGGACTGGAAGCCCTTCTGCCGCCGGAGTTCTCGCCATCGTTCAAAAGCTTTGCTACCGATGTAAATTCGGAACTTCGCACGTTCTTTATCCGACTCCTTCTTTTTAATTTGTTCTTCAGAACGACGTCTCTTTGGTCATGTGTCGGCCATTTTTCAAACTTCCCTCTGATGCTCTTCTCTCTCCTTCACACACACACACCCTTCATGTGCACGCGCACTAACCCCCCAGACCCACCCTCAAATACTTCTTGACAGTGATTGGCTGGAACACTGTTTGTTAGGTTTCGTGGTCCGGGTGAGACATGATTGTTTTTGTTGCCGTTTGTGGAGCCTGTGGTGTCTACAGAGACCGCGTTTTTTTACAGTGTGTTTAGGGGACAGCCAGCTAGCCGATAGTGAGGAGACGTTTGATGTATGTGACAAAAAAATGTTTTGGCCCCACATCGCTTAGAGAACCTTTAAATATACAAGCTTGATAAAAATGATCATTCTAGAAGAAAATTTCAAATGGCACTTGGAGGCTTTTGCATCTGAACTCTTCATATATATATATATATATATATATATAAATGTATAAATGAAAGTCAAAACCCATTTTTAGTCATACCTGGAAACAAATCCTGGTCAAATAGGTTATATGGGCCATTTTGTAGAATTGGTTCAAAGTTAGAGTTAAAAACATCTTGAAAAGAAAATAATATGAGCAGAAACTGTCTAACTAAATGAACGTTTGTTCGTACGTTCGTTCACACACCCGAATCATTTTTAAACGCTCGTTTTGGTTTTACAGATAACTAATGTTATCTTACTAATGTAGAAGCGAAAGTGATTTAACGCACGGCGCGCGCTGTGAAATCGTCTATTCCTTCCTATCAGACGTTCATTTGATATTTAAACAGTCTTTGTGGAGTTTACAGACACTATTCAATAACGCGATTAAAACAAAGCGCTTAAGAATAAATGACTTTACTGCATCAGCTGAATCTGTGCTCCTCAAAATGAAACTGGTAACTTCTCCTCACTGCGCAGCAAGACGAAAGGTTAGGACGAGGTATATGCATACATGTGCATCCCCGCAATTAACCACAAATTAATTGTTATTAATTGCAAGGACCACGTTTTACAAGACAGGCAAAATCAATTAGCTCAATTAAGTTATAGAGCTTGTGAAAACAAATTCTGTGGCCACAAGAATTTAGCTTTCCTGCTCTATAAACAAATACCCTTTTAGGTATGTTTAGTTCTGTAAAGCGTGTAGCTTGATCGACATTTCATTGACTCGTATTATGAGCAGACAGTAAATCAGTCAGAAATGACCATAATTGCATTTAATATATATGGCATTTACAACGTTACATGATACAGGTATTTACAAACATTAAAACACAAACTAAGACGACGCAGGGCGTTTAGACAATGGATACGCGTAAGTGAGTTGGAGGGAGAGAGAGAGAGAGTGTGAGTGAGATTGAGTTGGAGAGAAAGGGAGAGTTACATTCACCAAAACAGTCAGTTAACCTTTCTGAACACCAAGGAAACACAAGAAGGTATACTTGCAGAGCATATTTGGTCTGTGTGAGTCGTGGGCTCGTTGCTCGGCCCGTTCGAGCCGCTTGATGACTGGAGGTGCTGTCCGGCGTGGGCGCGTCACGTGGAGCGTTTTTGCACGGCCTGTCCCGGCGCGTGCATAGTTGGTTGCTTGCGCATGGCTCCTTTGTTCCGTGGAGAGTCACGTGGCGTTCGTTGGCATTCAGCGCGAGTGTTTGAAAGGCTTAAAGTCTTTGAGGTGACGTTACCCGAGGAAATAGTTCGGCAAAGTGCCGCTTCCTTTCCTGGGAGACGAACTCGGTACGCCATTTGAGGAAAAAACGAAACTTTTAGACGAACAAAAGAAAAGATCCATGGTCGGATCAGATCTCCGTGAGGAGATCCCGAGCGTTACATGTTTCTCTGAGAAGGTCAGAAAGTAAGAGGGAAGAGGTGGAGCCGGCGCGCTACATTTATAGAGAATGAGGAGTTGACGTCATTGTACAGAGCCCCTCCCCTCTCCGCCATGTTGGTAGGCACTGATGGGCAGTAACGCGTTAGAAGTAACGCGTTACTGTAATCCAATTACTTTTTTCTAGTAACGAGTAAAGTAAGGGATTACAATTGAAAAAACAGTAATTAGATTACTGTTACTTCCCCGTAAACAGCCTGCGTTACTGCGTTAGTTAACCGTGATTTTGTTTAGTCAGACTGGCTCGTGACATGAGTCGTGCGTGAATAACAATGATGTATGAGCGCCACGACATCATCAGAGACGACTAGAGCACGGGAGAGAGCAGCCGAGCTGCCAACTCTCACACACGCTCACACGACACACCCCTGATTTCTCGCGCTGAAGTGTCAATCCCGTCGGTCAAATGCCTGAAAGATGAGTTTATCTATAAATCTAACCGTTGAGCCACATTTGTGATTGACTAGTTATAGCGCATTAGTTCAAATCTCCCGGAATCTAGAGCGAGCGCGAGACTGTGTTCCAAAGTCCAAACTTCGTATTGCGCGCACGACGAGGAGAGCAAGAGAGACTTGCGTACTATGCAGAGAGCATCCTGATCTAGAAACTGGACCCCCGTTGGAGAATGCCAAAATTCTACCTCAAATCTGAGCAAGCATGTCACGAGACAGTCTCACGATTAACTAAAGCAGCAAGCCGGTACAGGAATGTGAAACTTACTGAAAAAAAACCCTGAACCCCCGTCTGACATGACCGCTGCGGCTACATGCTGATGGTACATAACCACTGTTTAACTCCGAAAGAAAAAAAACTTGAAGCCAAAATACGGCGTGCAAAATACGGCGTGCGTTACAAAACAGCATTTTCTGTTTTGATCAACTAATTTTTACTCCTCTCTGCACTTTACTGTTAAAAGACGTAAGTATTAATACTTTGTAATATTCAGGAGCGACTTTCATGATTTTATTGCTGTATTTTTACATCTATTCAAATGAAGGATTTTACAACATATATTTATTTTATATGCTGGAATATGTAGAAATGTATATTAACAGAAGAAGGGCCGTCTTTATTTCATTAAAATGGTGGAATGTGCAGAAAATAGGTTTAAATGTTCAACAATTTTCTTCTAGTCTGAGACTGTTGCATTTAATTTCATTTTTGCTTGATGCAATGTGCATAAAGTTAAAATATTGAAAGAAATAAAACAAGTTTAAAAAAAAGAGAATGTTTAATTCAATGGGTTGTGTTGAGTAGTGGCACAGTCCTTACAGTTGCTTAATATTATAATTTTATATAAATGACTTCATTTAAAAGAAAAGAATTTCAGCTTCATAAAGAGAGATCTTTCGTGTCTCTGTGACAAGTATTTAATGAGCTACAGCTCTTTTTTCGGACGAGTTTCAGAAAGATTTTTGCGGAGACCGAGTGAGCTGAAAGCGCACCCTGTTTGTTTTATTTATTTTACAAAAATATACAGTGCCCTCCACAATTATTGGCACCCCTGTTTAAGATGTGGTCGAGGACTTTTAAAAATTCTCCCTTTTTTTTAAACAACATAGAATCCAAATGCAAAAAAAGAGAAAAATCCAACCTTTTATTTAAGTACATTACTTTGGTGGTAAAAAAAAAATTAAAAATTTAAAAAAATAAAAACTTCAAATCATGTGTCCCACAATTATTGGCACCCCTGATGTTAATACTTTGTACAACCCCCTTTTGCCAACAAGACAGCACTTAATCTCCTCCTATAACATTTCACAAGATTGAAGAACACAGAGAGAGGGATCTTTGACCATTCTTCTTTGCAAAATCTTTCTAGATCATCCAGTATCCTGGGCCCTCTCTTGTGCACTCTCCTCTTTAGCTCACCCCACAGGTTTTCGATTGGATTGAGGTCTGGGGACTGAGATGGCCATGGGAGGACCTTGAGTTTGTGACTGAACCATTTTTGTGTAGATTTTGCCACACGTTTTGGATCATTATCCTGCTGAAAGACCCAATGACGACCCATCTTCAGCTTTCTGGCAGAGGCCATCAGGTTTTTATTTAATATGTCCTGGTAGTTCAAAGCGTTCATAATGCCATGCACCCTAACAAGGTTCCCAGGGCCTTTGGAAGAGAAACAGGCCCACAGCATCACAGATCCTCCACCATACTTCACGGTGGGCATGAGGTACTTTTCGGCATACACATCTTTTGTTTTACACCAGATCCACTTAGAGTGTTTGTTGCCAAAAAGCTCAATCTTAGTCTCATCCGACCAAAGCACACGATCCCAGATGAAGTCCCAGTGCCGCTTGGCAAACTCCAGACGTTTACGTTTATCAGTGTTAGTGAGAAAAGGCTTTTTCCTAGCATGCCTCCCAAACATCTTGTTGGCATGTAGAGAGCGTCTGATGGTTGTTTTGGAGATTTTGTGACCCCAAGATGCCACTATTTGATGCAATTCTGTGACAGTGAGCTTAGGACTTTTTTTTACTTTTCTTAGCATCCTCCTCACAGTGCGTTGTGGCAAGATAAACTTGGGACCTCTTTCAGCCTTGTTTGTCACTGTTCCTGTTGTTTTAAACTTCTTAATGATTCCTCTAACTTTAGATATGGGCAATATAAGGTGAGTGGCTATTTTCTTGTAGCCATTGCCTGACTTATAAAGGTCATCACACATCTGCCTTACTTGAATGGTGTGTTCTCTTGTCTTTGCCATGTTGACAAATGGGTAAGAGAATTAGGCCTCTGTGTCATGTCATATTTATACCCCAGGGAAATAGGAAGTCATGAATTACTAATTAAAAGTTCCTAGATATCCTGACCAACATTAGCAACTACAGAAAATATATATTTTTTTAAAAATCAATTACATTTTTCAGCGGAATTGTTAGGGGTGCCAATAATTGTGGGACACAGGATTTGAAGTTTTTATTTTTCTAAATTTTTACATTTTTTTTACCACCAAAGTAATGTACTTGAATAAAAGGTTGGATTTTTCTCTTTTTTTGCATTTGGGTTCTATGTTGTTTAAAAAAAAGGGAGAATTTTTAAAAGTCCTCAACCACATCTTAAACAGGGGTGCCAATAATTGTGGAGGGCACTGTATATATGCGTTTTTGGTCCTCTGGGGGTTAATAACTACCCCTCCCTCTTGCAACGATCTTCTCTGATGACATTTTTTCTGGCACGAGAGACCCACCAATAGCAAACCACAATGATTAAAGGGATACTCCACCGGGTTTTCATATTAAACTATGTTATTCCCTTAATTAAGACTGATGCATACCTCTCTCGTCTCAGTGCGTGCACTCTATCACTCTGTATTGCCGCAAAACTATGTTAGCACTTAGCTTACCCCAGTGAATTAAATATGGGCCAAAAACAGAAGCGACAAAACACTTCCTCGTTTTCCCTATTTAAACACAGTTACTCGATTAGTGTAACTCGACCTAGGCTGGTGACACAAAATAAAACGTGTTTTTCTAAGCGTTTAAAATTGATGACTATATTGTATGGCGGAATACCATAAAAAAGTGCTTTAGAGCACTTCAACTTGGCGCAATAATACCTTCACTCGTGAAAAGTCCTCTTACCGGCTCCCGCTTCCTCGCTCTCCCCCTCCCTCTTATTTCCGTCAATGCAGCCAACGTGACATGCGACAAAGCAGGAGCCGGTAAGAGGACTTTTCACGAGTGAAGGTATTATTGCGCCAAGTTGAAGTGCTCTAAAGCACTTTTTTATGGTATTCCGCAATACAATATAGTCATCAATTTTAAACGCTTAGAAAAACACAACGTTTTATTTTGTGTCACCAGCCTAGGTCGAGATGAAGTAACTGTGTTTGAGTAACTGTGTTTAAATAGGGAAAACGAGGAAGTGTTTTGTCACTTCTCTTTTTGGCCCATATTTAATGCACTGGGGTAAGCTAAGTGCTAACATAGTTTTGCGGTAATACAGAGCGATAGAGCGCACGCACTGAGACGAGAGAGGTATGCATCAGCTCGTCTTAGTTAAGGGAATAACATAGTTTAATATGAAAACCCGGTGGAGTATCCCTTTAACTGATTCAATCAATTCCCGATGGACTAAACAAGTCCCGCTTGTTTTCTTGTTGGAGAAGCCAATTCACTTTTAACTTCCGTTTCGTGCCAACTTTGAAATGTACTCCTTTCTTCCCTGTTTCAGTTACCAGAAAGCAGATCCCATCACTCTTCAGCATCTAACCACACAGATCACCATTTAAGAGACAGGAGTCGATCCCCGTTTCCTCACAAAGCAGACAGGGACAATCCTTCCTCTCGAGAGTCCGAGCGAAGACCTAAAACCAAAGCCCCCAGCCCACCGAGACACCGGGACCGCCATCAAAGACCGCAGTACACCAATTACAGCAAGTACGTCACTTCCTTGAGTTGCTGTATCATTAGTAGATTAAATGATTAAGAATGAATGTTTTGTTCATCTGTGTCAGTCACTCTGAACATGAGTTGAAACCTCTGGAATGATCACATTTGTTTCTTCAGCTGTAGACTTTTTGTCTGACAGTTGTAGACAGTTTTGTTTGCCACATAAAATGCATCTATATTTTTTTCCTACTCTCAGACGCCTCTCATCTGAAGAGTTGGAGAAGAAGAGAAGGGAAATGATGGATTTTGCCCGCGAAAGAGAAATTGAAAGGGAAAATAATGTACAGAGATACAAGCGACAAGAGGACCAGGAGAAAGCCAGAGACAGCGCCAAACTGGACCGTCACGCTGGCTTCATTCAGTTAGTATTTTCATTCCTGAAATCAAATCTGGTTACACTATATTTCAATAGTCACTTTAGACGTTCTACTAATTATAAGTAACTTTTCAACTACATGTTAACTAACTGTCATTAGAGTATTAGTATATTATCGTAGACTGTCAGGTTATGGTTAGGTGTTAGGCTTTGGGTTAGGAGAATAAGTTTACTTGTAGTCGCCTAGTTACTTAGTCAGTTGAATGTCTGTTGGGGGACCAACAAAATAAAGTGTTTAAGCTGGCATAAAGTGTTAAAGATATTAAGTGTTAAAGATATTAATAAAGTGTTAGAGATATTAAGCTGACAGTCTACTATAATGACAGTTAGTTGACATGTAGTTGAAAAGTTACTTATAGTTAGTAGATTGTCTAAAGTGGACTATCGAAATAAAGTGATTTCGATAAAATCTTAATACTGTTGCACAAATCTTAATACTCACAAATCTTAATACTGTTGCACCCAGTGGTTTTTTTTGTAGCAAACAGACTTGACTGAACAAGGTAGCCTGGTTGTAAAGTTCTGAATCATCATGGACAAGTGGATGGTTTATGTTAATTTGCACAGATTAAGTCAGGAATATGTTAATTCTGCTCCAGCATACATGCATATGGACAAAGCACTTTCAGCATTAAGAAATGATTTGGATAATAATGTCTTGCTCACTCATTAATTTGTGTCTATAATCTGTTAACAGTGACATGAAGCTAGAGAGTGCTGCCACGTCGTCTCTGGAGGACCGTGTGAAAAGAAACATTCACTCCATTCAGAGGACCCCTGCTGCTCTGGAGAAGAACTTCATGAGGAGATGAGGAGAACATAACTTTTGTATTTTACTGGTTTCAGATTGTTTTAAATTTGTCGTTTTTATAGAAGCTCATGCTTGTAAATAAAATGCAAAGAGCTTTGTACTTAACCAACATTCTCCAGTCATTAGCATCAGTAGGCACAGGCACAGAGACACACAAGTTAGACAATGAAACTGAAACACCTGGATTTAGACCACAATAATTTATTATTATGGTGTCGGGTCTCCTTTTGTGGCCAATACAGAATCAGTTCATCTAAGGAATGACAGTTCCTAACAGTGGCCAGAGGAATTTTGAGCTTTTCCTGTTGTATGTTGTAATTAACTTGATTCAGCCACATACATTTATATATTTGTTAATGTAATTTAGCTCTTTAATTTCATAATTGGTTTCTTTTTTTTTTTTTGGTGGAGGCTTTAAATAAGACCTTTTATGTTTGTTTTACCCTCTCCCTGCCCAGCATATGGGTTGTACTTTTTGTTTTTATTGTATATATTTTATATTTGTGCAAATAAACTAATGGAAAAAAGCGGCCCTTTGCAGAACATTGGCCAGGTCACTACGTGATGCTGGTGGAGGAAAACATCAAACCTGTCTTACTGTGTGTTTTATTGGTGTATTATTTTAATAAATGGCACAACTTACTGGCATTGATGCACCACTCTATCACAAATAGTGGGCCAAGGGAATGCCATGATATTACAACCCAAACCATCACTGGTCCATCTCTGAGATTCACTAACACTCTTGGTGATCTGAGGCTTCTCCACACTGACAATTACAAGAGAAGGTAGACTCCTGTTCCCATTGTCCACAGCCCAATATTTCTACTGCTGGCACCATTTGACCAAAGCATTTGCAGCTTGACCATGAATACTCGACCATGAATACATGAATATAGTCTACCTTCTCTTGTAACTGTCAGTGTGGAGACATCTTTTCAGACAACTTCCTTTTAAATATACAATTACCCCTGTTGGATGTGGTTTGTCCTTTGTGGTGTGTGTGTGTGTGTGTGTATTGTTGGAGAACTTGGATTGTCTCTGTAACATCTAATATATATAAACCCAGCAGCAAACAAAATATCTCAGGCCAGCATTTTTTATGCTGTATTCAGTTTATTGCAAGCAGTCAATGCTTCAGAGCAAGATAATACTGAGATTAAGGAACACTCTTCACAGATAATGGCTACAATTACTCAGACTCACTCCTGTCAAAGACAGTGAATGTCATACGACGAGTGTGGATTCAGGAAAGAGAACGAGCATGTGATCGGCAGAGTGTCGATAGCGGCAGGTGTCTCAGGTTTGAACCCGTTGGTCTGCCTGTGGTTAGCATGCTGTTCTGGATTTCCAGAAGTAGTTCTTGCAGCCCGGCTTTCGCTCTTTTTCTCCATTGTCTCTCCTCATTAGGTCCAGTCCACTCTGTAGTAATCCCAGAGATGGGCTGTCAGACTGGATGGCTGCTAGGTCTGGGTTACTGAGCAACCACTGGAGCTCTGGAAGGGAGTATCTCTCTGGCATCTGAAGAATTAAAGCATTTTTTCAGGTTGCAATACTTTTATTATGCCTTAAAACAAAGATATGTGCTTCCAAGATGTGTTACTTTCTATTCAAATGCGTTGAGGTTCTGAGTGTGACCTTCAAAGCTTACCTCTTCATCAGCTGAAGTGCCATGAGATGCCTGAAGCGCAGAGTTCAAGACCATGTGAGATCGACCGCCTGATATGATGCCTGCTGTCATGGCCAAACAGAGCAGGGAGAAACTGAGGTGAAGTTGGGAGGAGGTCATCGCTGCTGTCTTGAAGGATGTGGCTTGTTCAACCTTGGTTCAAGCCTCTGTTGCACTGTGCTCCCTTATTGTGTTCCTTGCTTGTCTGGACTGTATTTTATACTGGTGCCTCCTCCCATACAGAGTCAAAATTAGTTACGCTCTTAAAAGTTTTACAATTTAAATATTAACAAATTAAATTATTGGTCTTAGCTGGTTTCTTCAGGTCAGATGTAACTTCAATTACTGGTACATTTTGTTTTCCATCTTTGTTAACTAGTTTTTTCCTGCTGTCTAAACAGAGTGCATCCAACTGAAGCAAGACCCCCAATAAACCACTTAGCCCCCATCACATTGATCTGTTGCTAGAGTGACCTCCCTACCAAAGTGTCGGGGTCATAAATTCTTGTTGGCTATCAAGGCAAATGGATGTTACTAGGAAACGGGTCAAAGATCTCTGTTTTTTTTTTTTTTAAATCAGGTTTTTATTTCCTACATCTGGGAAAAATAAATTCCAATAAAACATTATTTTTTTCAAATTACCATTTTCTGCTTGTGTTTACTGTATATATATATATATATATATATATATAAATATATGGTTTCACTTTATTTTGATGGTCCCTTTAACACATTCTGTTATTACACCTATTATAAGTAACATTAGACTTACAAGCCAACTAATGAGAGTGTTATTAGAGTATTAGTAGACTGCTAGGTTTCGGGTATATATATATATACACACACACACACTCAGCAAACAAAGAAACCTCTCACATTCAGCTGCTTTTAGAAAAATTTAAACGTGTAAATATTTGTATGACCATAAAAATATTCAACAACTGAGCCATAAACTTAACAAATTTAGAAGACATTTGACAACAAGAGTATGAGGAACGAAGACCACTTTAAGTGACTCTCACTAAAGTCACAGGCTTCCAATATTGGGAATATTGCTGCTTTGATTTAAAAGGATTTTAGCATCGTAAGGGGAATGAAACCGCATACTTATTTTCACAGCTGCTACAGTTAGCCATAAAGCCACGACAGGGTGTTTTGCATTCTTTTTTATTAATATAACAATAGGATTATATAGCTGTTATTTTCCTTGAAAAAAGTATTAGTGACAAAGTCAAACAAAGTCTTTCCATTGTGAAAAAAGTTAAAAAGTGCACTAAAGTTAACTAAGTTAAGCTAAAATGAACCTTTCAAATATACACATTGAACTTTAAAATACATTTTAAATCATGTTTTAATACTAAAACTGCAACACCAAAAAGTTGAGACATGGCAAAATAAAAGTTAAATTTTGAACTGTTTAGAAACAGCCCACAATACGCTGATTCTCACACATCGAAAGCGAGGCTCCAGTGGGAAGAACCCTGGAAGTACAGATGTCACGGGGGAGGCCGGACGCCGGATGACCGGCCGTCCCAACCCCCGACACACGTACCACCGCGAGGAGCCAACACCACAGAGGACACGGAGGCAAAGTAAGTTAGAGAAAATTCAGAATCTTTATTAAATAAATTAAACTAAAACAGCCTTCGACAAGCTGAAGCAAAACTCGGGTGGGCAGAGCAGGTGAGGATTCACAGCTGGACTAGTTCTCGAATTCACAGAAGAACAACTTCTCTTCTCCCGGGATTCGGATGGACGGAGAGTAGTACGGAATCCACAGCAAAGCTGGCCCTCTTCTCCGGACCCAGGCAGACAGAAGACAGGTGAGGATTCAATAGTAGAACTAGTTCTCTCAGATTCCCAGCAGAACGGTTTCTCTCCTCACAGGGCTCGGATGGGCGGAGGGGAACACGGAATCCACAACAAAGCTGGCTCTCTTTCCAGGGCTCAGGCCGACAGATGACAGGTGAGGATTCAACAGTATAGCTGGCTCTACTCACAGAATCCGGATAGACGGGGGAGAGTAAAGATTCATTAACAGGCTGGCTTTCTTCTCAGGGCTCAGACAGGCGGAAAGTCAAGATGACAACTTCACAGTATAACTGGCTCTCTTCACAGGGCTCGGGCAGACAGAGAATAACAGTGAGGGTTCAACAGTATAACTGGCTCTACTCACAGAATCCAGATGAACAGAGAGGAATAAGGGTTCAACAGCAAAGCTGGCTCTCTTCACAGGGCTCGAGCAGACAGAGAGAATTATGATGACGATTCCACAGTACGACTGGCTCTCTTCACAGGGCTCAGGCAGACAGAGAATAACGGTGAGGGTTCACGGTATAACTGGCTCTACTCACAGAATCCAGATGAACAGAGAGGAATAAGGGTTCAACAGCAAAGCTGGCTCTCTTCACAGGACTCGGGCAGACAGAGAATAACGGTGAGGGTTCACGGTATAACTGGCTCTACTCACGGAATCCAGATGAACAGAGAGGAATAAGGGTTCAACAGCAAAGCTGGCTCTCTTCACAGGGCTCAGGCAGACAGAGAATACAGGTGAGAATTCAACAGTGTAGCTGGCTCTACTCACAGGATCAAGCAGCACATGGAGGAGTAAGGATTCAACAGCGAAGCTGGCTCTCTTCACAGGGCTCAGGCAGACAGAGAGGATTATGATGACGATTCCACAGTACAACTGGCTCTCTTCACAGGGCTCAGGCAGACAGAGAATAACGGTGCGGGTTCAACAGTATAACTGGCTCTACTCACAGAATCCAGATGAACAGAGAGGAATAGGGGTTCATCAGCAAAGCTGGCTCTCTTCACGGGGCTCAGGCAGACAGAGAATACAGGTGAGAATTCAACAGTGTAGCTGGTTCTACTCACAGGATCCAGATGAACAGAGAGGAATAAGTGTTCAACAGCAAAGCTGGCTCTCTTCACGGGGCTCAGGCAGACAGAGAATACAGGTGAGAATTCAACAGTGTAGCTGGTTCTACTCACAGGATCAAGCAGCACATGGAGGAGTAAGGATTCAACAGCGAAGCTGGCTCTCTTCACAGGGCTCAGGCAGACAGAGGGTACATGTGATAATTCAACAGTGTAACTGGTTCTACTCACAGGATCCAGATGAACAGAGAGGAATAAGTGTTCAACAGCAAAGCTGGCTCTCTTCACGGGGCTCAGGCAGACAGAGAATACAGGTGAGAATTCAACAGTGTGGCTGGTTCTACTCACAGGATCAAGCAGCACATGGAGGAGTAAGGATTCAACAGCGAAGCTGGCTCTCTTCACAGGGCTCAGGCAGACAGAGAGTACATGTGATAATTCAACAGTGTAACTGGTTCTACTCACAGGATCCAGATGAACAGAGAGGAATAAGTGTTCAACAGCAAAGCTGGCTCTCTTCACAGGGCTCAGGCAGACAGAGAGGATTATGATGACGATTCCACAGTACAACTGGCTCTCTTCACAGGGCTCAGGCAGACAGAGAATAACGATGCGGGTTCAACAGTGTAACTGGCTCTACTCACAGAATCCAGATGAACAGAGAGGAATAAGGGTTCAACAGCAAAGCTGGCTCTCTTCACGGGGCTCAGGCAGACAGAGAATACAGGTGAGAATTCAACAGTGTAGCTGGTTCTACTCACAGGATCAAGCAGCACATGGAGGAGTGCGGATTCAACAGCAAGCTGAACTTCACAATCCTACGTAGAGATTTAAGAGGAGAAGAGAAGAATTTCACCACTAGATGACTTCCTCCATCCAACGAGATGCGGGCGATATATCCACAGCCAGAACCGTTTCCCCGATGTCACTGCATTACACTTCCACTCGTGTTTAACTGTAATTCACACAAATCGGCACACGTGATTTAATGAACAACACTGCAAAGTCTTGTCACTCACAAACTAGGGCGTAGACAGGGGATCTGGTCCACTGCACAGCACTACAATCTCTTGGACTTCTTCCAATAAAGCGTGGGACATTCAAACTTTCTCCAAAAAGACAGATTTACACCTCATGAAGTCTCATCACATCCTCCAAACAGATTTCTCGTATCACAGTCCAAACATCAACAGCACTTATCTCTTATCCACATCTCCAAATCCACCCAAACGTCACGCACAGCCGTTCATCTCTCCTGCCCCACCTTTGTTGAAGATGAAATGCCCTTTTATCCTTCCCAACTGACAACGTGTCCCAATCGCAATCGCGATAGTCCTGCCCCGCACCTGTTTTGAATTAACTAATCATTCTCCGTCTCCGCTCGGAGTTTTCCGGCGCTAGAGTCTTCCGGGTCCCACACCGGAAATCCCCCCCCACAGAAACCCGGCCATGATAAAAGGTTCCGCCTGCCTTTTTGTCACCCCGGTGACATCCCCCCCTACCATTCGGGACTAGTCCCTAGGACCGAGAAACTTCAGCCCACTCGCCGTATCGCTGGGGTGGTCGCCCCTGGTTATCTCTCCGGGAACGTCGGGGTGGGGATAAAGGATCTACCCTTGCCGCCTCGATTTCGGGGCCTCTTGGGACGACGGCCCATCCCACCGATGGAGCTGCTGGGGTCATAGACCGTTCGGGGGCCTCTTCCATCGGGACCAGATAATTTGGGCAAGGACGAAGCAAATTCCGGTGGAGTACCCGTTCAGGGCCTAGTCTCCCTTCGGGGCGAACAGTATACACGGGTAGATCAGGCTGTTGTTGGCGTTCCACCACATACGGTACGGTCTCCCAACGATCACTGAGTTTTCCCTTTCCTGGGCGTCGATTGTCTCGCACTAATACTCGCTCTCCAGGCAGTAGGGGGGCTTCTCGAGCCGTCCGGTCATACAACCGTTTACTTTTGGCTGCTGCTGCGCTCAGATGGTCCGTAACCTGACGATAGGCATGATGAAGCTGCCGATGATGACGACCCACCCACTCCGTCGTACTCTGAACTCCCTCCGTAGGCTTGGTCCCCAGCAACAGATCAACCGGTAAGCGCATATGTCTGCCAAACATCAGGAATGCCGGGGCATAACCTGTGGTGCTGTGCACACTGTTGTTATAGGCTTGCACTAGGGCAGGGAGGCATTCCTCCCACTGATTCTGTTGGTCGGCTTCCAAGGTCCCGAGCAACCCCAACAAGGTCTGGTTAAACCTCTCGCACCCCCCGTTACCTTGGGGGTGATACGAGGTAGTGCGAGTCTTCCGGCACCCATAAAGGCGGCTCAGTTCTTGTATGACCCTAGATTCAAAGTTTGGGCCCTGGTCAGAATGAAGAGTCTCGGGGCACCCGAAGGGCTGGATGATAGCTCGCCAGAGTACACCTGCAGTGGTAACGGCTGTTTGGTCTGGAGTAGGAATAGCCCATGCATACTTGGTAAATAGGTCGGTTGCCACCAAGATGTTCTGATACCGATCTGTGGGCCGACCCAGCGTTAGAAAATCCATCCCCACAATGTGTAGAGGTGCTTTAGGGCGCATAGGGACTAGGGGGGCTCTTGCCTCTTTCCTGGTCTTAAAAAGTACACACCTCGGGCAGCTCCGAACGAAAGACTCGACCATTGCTTCCATCCCCACCCAGTGAAAGTACCTCCTTAATAGGGATAATGTCCTTTCCTGTCCTTGATGTCCTATATGTGTGTGGTAAGCTTCCAGCAGGGCCAACCGCTGTCCCTTTGGCACCACCACCTGGTGTACCACCTCCTGGGTTACTGGCTCTTGGACAGAACGACAAATCACTCCCTCTCTCAGGCTGAGTTTCTTCCACTGCCCCATGAGTTTCCTTACTGCCACGGTTTGAGTCCGCCTCTCCTCTACACCAGGCCTAGAACCCTGTTGCAGGTAAGCATACACTCTTGCCAGATCAACATCTCCTTGCTGTAGTTCTTTCCACCGGCCTGGGTCCCACCCCCAGCCGGTGGGTACTCCCTCCAAACGAATTCCGGGGGCTTCCACTACCCCCACCATCAATCCCTCCTCTGGTTCCGAAGTAGGGGATTCCGTTTGCTCACTCCCTTTAGTCACGGGGAGTCGGGACAGTGCATCCGCATTAGTGTGTTCTCTACCCGGTCGATATTGAAGCTGGTAGTCGTAATTGGCCAGCTGGGCCACCCAACGCTGCTCCGCCGCCCCCAATCGTGCTGTCTGTAGGTGGACCAAAGGGTTGTTATCGGTCACGACCATCACCTTTGCTCCCCATAAGTAATCTTTAAATTTTTCTGTCATCGCCCACTTCAACGCCAGAAGTTCTATTTTGAAGGAACTGTAGTTGGAAGCATTCCGCTCGGCTGGATGCAGACTCCGGCTGGCATATGCAATAACTCTCTCAACTCCCTGCTGTCGTTGTGCAAGTACAGCCCCCAACCCTGCATTACTCGCATCAGTATATAGGATGAATGGCTGAGTAAAATCAGCGTAGGCCAGGATCGGGGCCTGCAGGAGTTCGCGCTTGAGCTGTTGGAAAGCCGATTCGCATGCCGAGTCCCAGTTCACAGAGGGAGACCCCCGGGGTCGGGAGCGTCCGGTACCTTCGAGGAGTCGATTCAGGGGCTTGGCAATCCCTGAAAAACCCTTGATAAAGCGCCGATAGTAGCCTACAAAGCCCAAGAAGGACCTTACTTGCCGGACAGTCTTCGGCGCCTCCCAGCCCTGGACGGCAGACACTTTCTCCGGGTCAGGGGACACCCCTGCAGCGCTGACCCGATGACCCAGAAACTGTACCTCACTCCTAAACAACTGGCATTTGTCCGGTCGTAACTTCAATCCATATTTTTCCATAGCCTGGAACACACGTTCCAGGTGGAGTAGATGGGAGGCGAAGTCTGGCGAAAATACTATGACATCATCAAGGTAGACCAAGGTCGAATCAACTAACTGTCCCCCCAAGCACCGCTGCATCAGCCTCTGGAAAGTCGCAGGGGCGTTGCACAGCCCAAACGGCATCCGATCCCACTCAAAAAGCCCAAATGGAGTTGTGAAGGCAGTCTTTTCTCTATCCCTCTCATCCACCTGCACCTGCCAGTACCCACTGGCCAGATCTAACGTTGAGTACCAAGTGGCCTGAGTCAGACTAGTGAGGGAATCCTCAATGCGTGGCAAGGGGAATGCATCCTTCTTCGTCACACTGTTCAGCTTTCGATAGTCAACACAAAATCTCCAAGCACCGGTCTTTTTCCGAACTAGCACAATTGGGGCCGCCCAAGGACTACTACTCTCCCGTATGATTCCGCCATCCAGCATCCCGTTCAGCAAGGTGCGAATTTCTGAATAAAGCGTTGGGGGCACTGGCCGATACCGCTCTCTGCTTGGTGGAGCATCGCCTGTAGGAATCTGATGCTTGACAATCCCCGTGCACCCATAGTCCTCATCGTGAGTAGAGAATACATGTTGCCATTTTGTCAGGAAGTCTCGGAGTTGGAGTTGCTGCTCCTCTTCCAGGCCCTCTCCTTTTAAGGAATCTACTGCCACATGATCCAGCATTCCGCCTCTCTGGGGGTCATTCCTCGGCTCCACCGATCTCACAGCCACTTCCACTACCACAGAACTCACTTGGCGGAAACAAACGTCTCTCTCTTCTCTCACCTGGTGGGAACGCACCGCGGTGACTCGGACCAGGCGTTGATGGCGGCGAAGGACAACAGGATATGGGTTAACGTTCCGAACCCGCACCGAGACCCGGCCTCGATGGATCACAGCCAGCCCTCGGGCTACTCCGATGGACTGGCAATCCCAATGTGGTTCGAGGAGGACCCAGTCACCCGCGCCATAAGCCCCTAGAGGTAGCCTGGCCCATACCACTGCCTCACTTTGTGCTGGAACTGCCAGGCCATACCGGCAAATTACTCGACCAACAGTTTCGCGATCCTCCTCGCAGTTAGCTGCTTGAATCCTACGGCAGTCAGCCAGAATATGCTCCCATTCCTTTTGTTCCGGAACCGAGGGGATCTGGGCCAGCCGGTTCCGGAACAGCTCCTCCCAACATTCTGAAATTACATTCATACCAATTAATGCTCGATGTGAACCCAGGCAGTGGTCTCTAACGATAACAACTCCTTTTTGTCGTACGGGGACCCCTTGAACATGGAAGTCCACAATCACATAGCCTGTATAGGGAATATCCAGCCCATTGGCTCCTCTCAGTACAAGTTGCGAAGTCTCGGCCCCCTGGGGTCGTCGGTCCTTAAAGAGTTCTCGGGACAGGCTCTCGGAGAATAACGTGACTTGGGAACCGGTATCAACTAAACATGCAACTTCCACCCCATTAACCTGGATCTTCACGGTTGGGCAATGTCCAACCCAGTCGTCTCTGGGAATAGGCATAGAAAGGGGGTCATTTAAGGGGGTCCCGGCCACTTGACCCACAGTGGCCGGCGCAACTAAAAACCCCCTTGGGAACCGCGTCGGGAGCCACACTGACGGCTATAATGTCCTGATTCTCCGCAGCTGTTGCAAATGGGCCTGCCCTTATCATCCCACTGGAATCTCGGATTAGCCGGCCGTCCAGGGCGCCGTCCGGGCTCTCGGCTCCCCTCAGAATAGGATCGGTCCCGGCCACTGAGCTGTCCCCGGCGCAGTTCCTCTAGAAGGGTCTTAGATAGTTCAGCCATCTGGCCTTTAACATCCTCGAACAGTTCTGCCCGCAACTTCTGTTTCCAATCCATGGTTGGAGGAGTGGAGGCCTCACCAACGGCCATGCACATCTGTCCTTTAACATCCTCCAACAGCTCCGCCCGCAGCTTTTGTTTCCAATCCCCAGTTGAAGAAGGGGCGGCACCACCAACAGCCATGCACACCGGTTGGTCAGCTGCCTCGCCCTGATCCATCTCCAATGCCAAGGCCTCCTGTCGGAGGTCCTCAAAAGTTAACGCTGGGTCTCGGCGGAGCTGGAGCTTTATACTCTGTCGAATAGGCCCGTCTCGGAGCCCCAAAACAAACTGATCTCGCAGTAAGGAATCTCCGTCTCCCAGACCATGATCTGGTCGGCCTTTCAATCGAACAAACTGCTCACGCAGCCTCAGCGCATACGCCCGTAAGGCTTGCCTAGGACCTTGGCGAAAGTTGAAGAACTGAGCCCGAAGGGCGGCCACGGGGGTAGTATCCCCATACAGTTCCGTCAAAAAGTCAAAGATGGCCTTGGCAGTGGCTCGTGCAGTGCTGGGTGCAGCTAGAACTTCCCTCTTCGCTTCTCCCTCCAAGGATCCCAGAACAAACTGTGTCTTTTGTGCATCACTCAGCCCCTGGAGGCCAGCCAGGTATTCCGTTTGAGTCTTCCAGTCCTGGAGAGGTAGCTCTGATCCTGGTCCCCCATAACGCTGGGCCCAAGGGGCTCCCATAAACACGGGCATGACTTGTGGTCTTGCGGCCACCACCTCTTCGTCGGCCATCGTGAACCTGTAGCTGCTTCAACTCGCGGTGGCAAAACCCTGCCGACTACGCCACTTTTGTCACGGGGGAGGCCGGACGCCGGATGACCGGCCGTCCCAACCCCCGACACACGTACCACCGCGAGGAGCCAACACCACAGAGGACACGGAGGCAAAGTAAGTTAGAGAAAATTCAGAATCTTTATTAAATAAATTAAACTAAAACAGCCTTCGACAAGCTGAAGCAAAACTCGGGTGGGCAGAGCAGGTGAGGATTCACAGCTGGACTAGTTCTCGAATTCACAGAAGAACAACTTCTCTTCTCCCGGGATTCGGATGGACGGAGAGTAGTACGGAATCCACAGCAAAGCTGGCCCTCTTCTCCGGACCCAGGCAGACAGAAGACAGGTGAGGATTCAATAGTAGAACTAGTTCTCTCAGATTCCCAGCAGAACGGTTTCTCTCCTCACAGGGCTCGGATGGGCGGAGGGGAACACGGAATCCACAACAAAGCTGGCTCTCTTTCCAGGGCTCAGGCCGACAGATGACAGGTGAGGATTCAACAGTATAGCTGGCTCTACTCACAGAATCCGGATAGACGGGGGAGAGTAAAGATTCAACAACAGGCTGGCTTTCTTCTCAGGGCTCAGACAGGCGGAAAGTCAAGATGACAACTTCACAGTATAACTGGCTCTCTTCACAGGGCTCGGGCAGACAGAGAATAACAGTGAGGGTTCAACAGTATAACTGGCTCTACTCACAGAATCCAGATGAACAGAGAGGAATAAGGGTTCAACAGCAAAGCTGGCTCTCTTCACAGGGCTCGAGCAGACAGAGAGAATTATGATGACGATTCCACAGTACGACTGGCTCTCTTCACAGGGCTCAGGCAGACAGAGAATAACGGTGAGGGTTCACGGTATAACTGGCTCTACTCACAGA
This sequence comes from Pimephales promelas, assembly GCF_016745375.1. Next base: position 2,739,246 of record NW_024121888.1, on the reverse strand, counting down.
ATCCAGATGAACAGAGAGGAATAAGGGTTCAACAGCAAAGCTGGCTCTCTTCACAGGACTCGGGCAGACAGAGAATAACGGTGAGGGTTCACGGTATAACTGGCTCTACTCACGGAATCCAGATGAACAGAGAGGAATAAGGGTTCAACAGCAAAGCTGGCTCTCTTCACGGGGCTCAGGCAGACAGAGAATACAGGTGAGAATTCAACAGTGTAGCTGGTTCTACTCACAGGATCAAGCAGCACATGGAGGAGTAAGGATTCAACAGCGAAGCTGGCTCTCTTCACAGGGCTCAGGCAGACAGAGAGGATTATGATGACGATTCCACAGTACAACTGGCTCTCTTCACAGGGCTCAGGCAGACAGAGAATAACGGTGCGGGTTCAACAGTATAACTGGCTCTACTCACAGAATCCAGATGAACAGAGAGGAATAGGGGTTCATCAGCAAAGCTGGCTCTCTTCACGGGGCTCAGGCAGACAGAGAATACAGGTGAGAATTCAACAGTGTAGCTGGTTCTACTCACAGGATCCAGATGAACAGAGAGGAATAAGTGTTCAACAGCAAAGCTGGCTCTCTTCACGGGGCTCAGGCAGACAGAGAATACAGGTGAGAATTCAACAGTGTAGCTGGTTCTACTCACAGGATCAAGCAGCACATGGAGGAGTAAGGATTCAACAGTGAAGCTGGCTCTCTTCACAGGGCTCAGGCAGACAGAGGGTACATGTGATAATTCAACAGTGTAACTGGTTCTACTCACAGGATCCAGATGAACAGAGAGGAATAAGTGTTCAACAGCAAAGCTGGCTCTCTTCACGGGGCTCAGGCAGACAGAGAATACAGGTGAGAATTCAACAGTGTAGCTGGTTCTACTCACAGGATCAAGCAGCACATGGAGGAGTAAGGATTCAACAGCGAAGCTGGCTCTCTTCACAGGGCTCAGGCAGACAGAGGGTACATGTGATAATTCAACAGTGTAACTGGTTCTACTCACAGGATCCAGATGAACAGAGAGGAATAAGTGTTCAACAGCAAAGCTGGCTCTCTTCACGGGGCTCAGGCAGACAGAGAATACAGGTGAGAATTCAACAGTGTGGCTGGTTCTACTCACAGGATCAAGCAGCACATGGAGGAGTAAGGATTCAACAGCGAAGCTGGCTCTCTTCACAGGGCTCAGGCAGACAGAGGGTACATGTGATAATTCAACAGTGTAACTGGTTCTACTCACAGGATCCAGATGAACAGAGAGGAATAAGTGTTAAACAGCAAAGCTGGCTCTCTTCACAGGGCTCAGGCAGACAGAGAGGATTATGATGACGATTCCACAGTACAACTGGCTCTCTTCACAGGGCTCAGGCAGACAGAGAATAACGATGCGGGTTCAACAGTGTAACTGGCTCTACTCACAGAATCCAGATGAACAGAGAGGAATAAGTGTTCAACAGCAAAGCTGGCTCTCTTCACGGGGCTCAGGCAGACAGAGAATACAGGTGAGAATTCAACAGTGTAGCTGGTTCTACTCACAGGATCAAGCAGCACATGGAGGAGTACGGATTCAACAGCGAAGCTGAACTTCACAATCCTACGTAGAGATTTAAGAGGAGAAGAGAAGAATTTCACCACTAGATGACTTCCTCCATCCAACGAGATGCGGGCGATATATCCACAGCCAGAACCGTTTCCCCGATGTCACTGCATTACACTTCCACTCGTGTTTAACTGTAATTCACACAAATCGGCACACGTGATTTAATGAACAACACTGCAAAGTCTTGTCACTCACAAACTAGGGCGTAGACAGGGGATCTGGTCTACTGCACAGCACTACAATCTCTTGGACTTCTTCCAATAAAGCGTGGGACATTCAAACTTTCTCCAAAAAGACAGATTTACACCTAATGAAGTCTCATCACATCCTCCAAACAGATTTCTCGTATCACAGTCCAAACATCAACAGCACTTATCTCTTATCCACATCTCCAAATCCACCCAAACGTCACGCACAGCCGTTCATCTCTCCTGCCCCACCTTTGTTGAAGATGAAATGCCCTTTTATCCTTCCCAACTGACAACGTGTCCCAATCGCAATCGCGATAGTCCTGCCCCGCACCTGTTTTGAATTAACTAATCATTCTCCGTCTCCGCTCGGAGTTTTCCGGCGCTAGAGTCTTCCGGGTCCCACACCGGAAATCCCCCCCCACAGAAACCCGGCCATGATAAAAGGTTCCGCCTGCCTTTTTGTCACCCCGGTGACACAGATAAACAAAAATACCTTGGACTATCTAATATCCAATATAGGATATGTACTGTATATAGAGATCTGTTGGTGTTTAATGTTCTGTTGGGATTTAAAGGGTTTATGTATCGTCTGTTTTTAGGGTCACCTAAGTAATTAGTAATTAGAGGTAAAATAAGAAAAGCCTGTGCTTCAGTCTAGTAGAGGACCAGAAAAGCATGTGAGAATTTGTTGCATGTTGTTTTATCAAAAAGGCAATAACTATATTGCAGTGCATTTTTAAGTATTTTAAAAGCAGCACAAAAAGATTCTGATAGACCCCTAAAATAATATTATCATGTTCTTTTAATACTGATAGTCTATCAGTATTAATATGACATGAATGAAACGCTACGTATAACATCAAATTTGTTTTATTATTATTTATTAATTTTTAAATCTACAAAATATGTCTTAAAAATACAGCAGTACATTTACAAAACTGGAGCTCATTATGTGGTTTATTTAAAGATGCAGTCAGTGGGCTAACAGTTCAAACCGGTTTCATTCCAACTTCAACATAATGTACATAATGTAACATAATGTACTATGGAGAAGGTTTTCAATCAAATTGAATGGCCTCACCTATTTGCAGTATTGAAGAAGTTTAATCTTGGACAAAATTTCAAGGATTAAATTGTTGTATTCTAGTCCGTGTGCAAGAGTTCTCACAAATCAAACAAAATCCTCTTTTTTTTTATTTACACAGAGGTACAAGACAAGGTTGCTCGCGTCGCCACTTTTGTTTGCATCAGCCTTTAAGGTTGAAGGGGTGGTCAAAATCCCTTGCCTCTTCAGTTGATATATGCACAAGGGCCATTTGTCTCTTTCTCTGGTATCAGGAGAAAGGTTGGTAACACTTTAAAATAATGGTCAGTAGTTAACAAGTAGCTATGCAGGAAGTAATAGGTAGTACTGCATTAACACCGAAGTTAATACTATTAACTAATATGGAAGCAATATTAACTAATCATTAAGTAATAGGTAATTTAGTACAAAGGTAGTTCCTTGGTAGGTATTTGATTGTTACTAAAGAAATATATCCTCATTGAGAACTACTTGTGAACTAAGAAATAATAACCAATTCATTACTAATCACAAAAGTAACATGTCTAAAAAGTGAACAATTGTGGGGGTTTTACTCTTAACATGGTCATAACATTTCAGAAGCACGTGCCTCAAATGGGTTCTTTGTGGAAACCAGTTTATGAAGTTTATATATCCCCCCAAAAACATTAGCTAGGTGGAGATTGTGACCACTACTTTTGCCAGGATGGACGCATGTTCTCTGTTTATTTAAAACTTAAACATAAAATAATCCTAATAAAGACAGTTTTTAAAAATAAATCTTAAATAATTAGGAAGTGATGCTGACACTCTCATGATTGGATTAGTTCACTATTATGAGCTCTATTGAATGTCAGTCACATAATTGAAATTGGCTGCATTTATGTTACGATAAGCGCAAAACCACATCTTCCAGATTACAGTGTTTGTTGGAATATTAGTGTCTCACAGAACCTGTACAGTATGTGTCAAATATAAAATTAATTTACTTGTATCATTTGTGAAAAACATGTTAACTCCTCAATAACTACTTAAGCGTTACCTATGATAAGCGTTAGTGTATGATATTCTGCAGTGATGAGTTGTTGTCAGATTGTGGTATGATATTAATGTTCACCCAGTACTGATGTCGACATTAATTTTTAATTAGTTGATTTAGTTTAGTTAACTAAACTTCTTTAGTTAACAGGAACTAAGAATGAACAATAGTTATACAGCATTTATTACTCTTAGTTAATGTAAATTTCAACTTTTACTAATACATTAAATTCAAATGTTGTATCTGTTAATACAAATACAACATTTGAATGCACTGTGAACTAACATAAACAATGAACGACAGTAATTTTATTAATAACATTAACAATCATTAATAAATACTGTAAAAATGTATTGCTTATTGTAAGTTCATGATCAATACTAACTAATCTTAACAAAAGAGACCTTATTGTAAACTCCTCCTGTCATTCCAATTCAAATTCAACATCCAGTGGGCATTGTGACTAATTTGATTCAAATTCACATTAATGCAAAGGGTGCCAAAACCTACATAATACTGCTGTAGGGTGTACATTCAGTATTAATATGCCTTAAAATGAAGGGGTTGTGTGTGTGTGTGTGTGTGCGTGCGTGCGTGCGTGCGTGCGCGTGCTTGCGTGCGTGCGTGTGTGTGTGTGTGTGTGTGTGTGTGTGTGTGTGTGTGTGTGTGTGTGTGGTATAGTACGGTATATTTGTTTGCTTAGACCAAATCAGACTTGTTTATTTTGCTCATGCCAGTCTCCTATTGGAATTATAGTGCTTTTAAATATGCCAGCTGCTTCTGACTCTCAAGGTTTGTGCAGTGTTCAACACACCAACTCCAGCTGTGGTATTGCATAGCCAAAACCAGATTAACACCAGTGTGTCCATCTGGATAGGCTCCTATAATGCTGTCTTTGTCTTTTGTTTGTTTTATTTTCATGCAGTCCATGTAAATTAGGAAACAGCTTTTTCATCTAATCCCAGCAATATTTAAGGGTATAGTGAAAAGTATCTTAGTCAATAGAGACAGCCTCTGATGACATTTTTTTCAGTGTCACTTCTCCTTCCCACATTTTGACCAACATTAATTTGTTCACCTCTCAGAAGGAACGTAAGCTCAAAGTCAATCAAGTTTACCTCTCAACCGTTTAGCTCCTGGGCAAATTGTGGACTGCAAAAAACTTTAGAACATGTGCAGCATGTGCGCATCATATCAGGACTATCATGGCATATCATGGATTTCCAATATGTCAGCCCGTTCTCATCCCAAGGCGTCATCTGATGCTTTTGACCATGTGTCATCTAAATGACGCTAAAGGTAAAGAGTCAGTTAGATGACACCCTAGGATCACGTCATCTAAAGGGTGCCAAAGCATCGGATTTTGAAGCATGGTCAAAAGTGTCAGTTAGATGACGCCTTGGGATGAGAATGCGTTGAATATGTACAACCACTAGCTAATTTGTGTATCTATAAGAATTTTTGTGTGGCCACACAAATATACTAAGAAGTCTGCAATATCTAAAGAAAGCATTCTATTGATCTATTCAAGAATTGTCAGAAAGAGATTCCAAACTTCCATCTTTGCTCTCAGGACCACCATTTTTACACCTGTCCTGAGCTATAAATGTAATTTGACCAGGAGATCTGGGGCAGCAGGAAAAAATTTTGCCTGATAGTCCAAGGCCTTCACTAGAAATTATTCTGAGCTGTCGAGTGTAAAGGTCACATTTGACACACATTTCTCAATTAAATCGTTCCAATGGGAATTTAAAAATGTACCCAATGTGACTTAAGGCAGCAGAAAGGTAAGAATAAAAGTAAATTTTGCACTGTACACAAATTTTGAAACGTGACTGTATCTTACTGAGCCAATACAGTATGTTCACAAAGAATGTTCTTGGATAAACTATAGCTGGTCCAAAACCCAGCTGCTAGAGTTCTTTCTGGAACCAGGAAATATGACCATATTAGCCCGGTTCTGTCAACATTGCATTGGCTCCCTATTAAACATTGTATACATTTTAAAATATTGCTGATCCCTTACAAAGCACTAAATGATTTAGCTCTGCAGTACTTGAGTGAGCTCTTAACCCATTATAGTCTATTGCATTCTCAAAATTTTGGCCAGTTGAATATCAAAATCGACTGCAGGCGGTAGATCCTTTTAATATTTAGCACCAAAACTTTGGAACAGTCTTCCTAACATTGTCCGGGAAGCAGACACACTCTGTCAGTTCAAATCTAGACAAAAAACATCTGACCTAGCATACACATAACACACAATAGACTTCTATAATTCAATGTTAGGCTGCATAGATTAGGTCAGCCGGAACCGGGAACATTTCCTATAAATTCTGATGTACTTCTGACATCATAGGAAGGATGGTGTCTATGCTAATATTAGACTCTATGTTTATCCTGAGGTTTACCACAGTCCGCCGGATCAAGGCCGTATCCAGATCTGATGAAGGACCTGGACACAACGACGCAGTCCTGAAGTTACAACTAGTTTCCCCCCTGTGAAGGCCTCCTTCCCTTTACCTCTGAACAGATAAAACATTGTCAGGATAATTCTGGTTTGCGTGGCGTGCAGAGATAACGGATAAGACACCAGGCACTGTTTTTTGCAGAAGTGCGGCCAGAGCGTGTTAAGTTTTCTGTTTTCTGTGTTGTGTGTAATGAATCTTGGCCAGGCGAATTACATCAACACATACACGCACACACGAACCTTTCACTTCCCCCACACATCGGAATGTGTGGAATGTTTTTGAACAAAGAGAAGGACTTTTGGTATTTAAAAACATTCAACAAAATGTTTTCAATGGTTTTTATGTATATGTGTCTTCCCCATGTCACAGTGAAATAACTTTGTTTGGTCACAGTTTAAATAGGAATTAAAAATACCTTCGTCATGCATTTGAAACATAAGTGTATATTCCTTTGATATAACATAATGTTCCTTGATATCTCTAGAATGCTTATTGAATGAAACACTCGAATATGCATAGAGATGTAAAGTAAAGTGTATTTTTAATTCGTTGTACTGCCAATGAAGATCAAATTGCTATTGCAAAACCCTCATTTAACACACCCCCTTCCACGAGAAGCGCGCGCTGAGGAACAAAAGAAAGCTTCCCGCGTGCAACATCCACTCTCCGATTGGCTCAAGCCAACAGGAAGGGGATGGATTTCTCCAAGGTGATAAATGTGAGAACGCAGGTCCGCCCTGTCTCTCTTCTGAACTTTCCAGCGCTCAACATGTAAACCTCACGGGACTCTGATCCAACGATGGATCTTTCCTTTTGTTCGTCTAAAAGTTTCATCTTTTCCTCAAATGGACTACCAAGTTCGTCTTCCAGGAAAGGAAGTGGACTTTGCCGAACTATCTCCTCGGGTAACGTCACCTCAAAAACTCTCAGCCTTTCAAACACTGGCGCTAAATGCCGACGAACGCCACGTGACTCCCCACGGAACAAAGCAGCCATGAACGAGCCGGGACGGGCCGCGCAAACGTGCCGCGGCCGCGCTTCACGTGAGGCACGCGCGCAGGACAGGCGCGCCCCCAGCCGACACGTGGCCCAAACGGGCCGAGCAACGAGCCCACGACTCACACAGACCCAATGTGCCTTGCAAGTATACCTTCTTTTAGAGCTTCTAAGAAGCATTAAGAAAATGTTTTTGGTGGTGTCCAGAAAGGTTAACTGACTGTTTTGATGAACGTAACTCTCTCTCTCACAACTCACTCTCTCTCTCACTCTCTCTCTCTCTCCAACTCACTTAACTCTGCGCGTATCCATTGTCTAAACGCTCTGCGTCGTCTTAGTTTGTGTTTTAATGTTTGTAAATACATGTATCATTGTAACGTAGTGAATGCTTAAGTAGTAACTTTATTAAATACAAAATATGCTTACCTTGACTGATTGTCTTGCTCATGATACGGGTCAATGAAATGTCAATTTAAAGCTACACGCTTTACAGAACTATAAATACCTAAGAGGGTATTTGGTTATATAGCAGGGAAGGCAGATTCTAGTGGCCACAGAATTTGTTTTCACAAGCTATATAACTTAATTGAGCTAATTGATTTTACCTGTCTTGTAAAACGTGGTCCTTGCAATCAATAACAATTAATTTGTGGTTGATTGCGGGGATGCACATGTATGCATATGGGTAAAATTAATAAATTAACATGTAAGACCGGTCTGATCCAAATCTGTATGAATAATTATTAATTATCAATTATTAATTATGATATGCAAATTCCCCCCCTGATCAGAACCGACCTAGAGTCTTTACATTGGTGGAGAATGCGGGCATTTCAAACTTGTTTATGAGCAATCAATTTCAAGCTAATGTGTATATTGTTATTTAATATTGTTTATGTAATATTTAATATTACACGCGCATCGGAGTGAACGCTTTGCGAACTCATGATATGACTGATCTGGGCACGAAAGCCGCCTCAGTCAAGCACATTTAACAAGCTGCTAAATGTTCAAACATTTTAGTCACTGTTAATTGTTAAAAATAAACTGCAGTTTCCATAGTATTAAATTTGTTCTGGCACAGATGGAAGAGAAACCTCTGTGCATAAACGACACTTTTAATAATTTAACTCCACTGTCCGGACGAAATTCTCCGAATAGTGTCGAAGAAAAGATACGGTAAAACGATGCTCTTTTACTGTTCTTAAAAGGCCTTATATTATAATCGTTAGAGTAACGATAAGCTCCTGGTTGAAAAAACATTGACTTAGCTACTCAATGTATAAAAACGCGCAAAGCATATTATCATAAGTGCTATTTGATATATGCCTGTTGGAGCAGGAAACAGACGAGTAATTCCTGTTTTCCTTTGCACAATGCAGCGAAGAAAACCTGCGAACGTGTTTTAAACAAATATAGCACCAAAAAATCCAAAACTGAAAACATTCCAATCATTAATACTAGTTGTGATAAATGTTATTTGGAGTTTTGAAACAGACGAGTAATTCCTGTTTTCTTTTGCACAACGCAGCGAAAAGGAAAAAAATCCTGCCAAACGTGCTTGTAAAATATAGTACCGGAAAGAAATCCGTCGAGATTTAAAATTCCGTAATATTTGTGATTATACAGCAGGGAGGGTGGTAACGCTCCACTCCCTCTGAGAAAATCACAGGGGCAGCAGGTGGTTGTAATACTACTGCCAGACACTAGGGTGCGCCCTTGAGTGCTTTGCAGTATTAAATTTCCACCGGTGTCCTGACTTTACCCCGTGTGAGCGCAGTGGCGCCATCGTGTGGACACTAACAGCTAGGTCATCTTTTCCTCAAAATTCTCTGTTAGAAAATTCCTATTTTCTTACTGAAATTTTGAACTAGTTTCTCTAACTTTCAATGCATGTGCAATTTACAGCCTTGTTGTAATAACATGATTTTCTTTACCTTGACTGTGTGCACTTGTTTTGAATTTGGTTCAAATGACATTTGAATTTAAAATTCAGAATTAAGTCTTAGCAGCTTCTGATGACCACTTAGAAGAAAGCGCCCCCTTGTGGCCGTCCCTTTGCTAAGTCGTCAGCTAACATCACTCTGTTCTGCATGGCTCTCTCTGTTGGTTGTATTCTGGTTATCACTGATCCCTCACCGTAATCGTGATTATCATCAAATATGACACCAACCTTTAATTTCCTACACTTATTCAAATTTGGTTTGAAACAGACAAATTTCGAAGTTAATTTGAATTAATTCTCTCATTTCCCATTGGGAATTGTTTATGGCTTTATTTCTATATTTCCTCCTCAATTATTTTTAATAATTTTGATCTGGTCTCGGTACAACTGTATCCTTACTAATCTAATGGTTACTTAACCCTATGCATTGCTCAATTTGAATTGTGTTTAAATCAGTTTGAATGCAATTTAAATCAAGCTCTCTGTCAGCCTGGTGAAACACTAGCAGGAAGTGGCCCAAAACCCTTAGTGGCCAAAACCCGCCACTACAGCTCGCTTCCTCCTGTGTTCTTCATTGCGGCACTCTATCCCTTTCCTGAATGGAGGCTAGGTTATTCTGATAAGTAACATTGTCATAATTTCCTTTTTGTTTATACCATAATTTTAGTAAAGCTGTTGCCTTTGATTTTTCTACAAAAAAAACACTCAATTTGATTTAGATAAAGGAGCTTTAATTCACATTGAAGTACACTTGTTCTTCATTCTGTTTTGTGTTTGCAAGAAGAAATCTCTCTCGTGCTGTGATGATTTGACAGTCATCTCTGCCTGGGGTCCAGCGAGCTGGTTCGTCTGATCTGCGTCACCATCACTGACTGAGCGCGAGTCTCGGACTTTTCTGTATCTTCTGTTGGTGCGGCCCGCAACACGATATCACCAATCTGGCACCGCCGGTTGTGTTCAAGGTCAAGTTGCTTGAGAGGGCGCACCTCTGTATAGATGCACCGAAAGGCCCGGGACACTGCTGTCATGTGTGGGGCGACAGAAGGACCAACCACGATGCTGACTCCGGCCAGAATGACCTCATTTCACCCCAGGCAAACTAGAAAAGGTATTAAAACCCATCCACTTACTATTTGCCACAGAACCTAGAGATTCCCCTGGTAATTTGAAGTGGTTGGCTTCCTCCTCTCCGAGCCACAAACCGGCTCCAAACAGGCTTAGGCCTTCTCTTCTTCCCCTTTCTAACACTGCTGGTGTACTACTGCCATTTTAGTACAGACCTCCCCATCTCTGATGGTTGCATGTTACTTCAAACTTTGCTAGATTGCCATTGCTCTGTTCTGTTGTGCTCTGTTCCTTTCAGTTCACCTAGAGACAGAACCTCTCTGACACACCAAGGAAAGCTGAAGAATAGTTTGACAACCAAGTCGTTAGCACCAACAGGTGACCCCTAAGCTAGCGCCCTGTCAAAAACCTTCATTCAGACCATGATGACCTACCCAAATTGTCCCACCAAACGGTTTAACTGTCTGCATCAGTTAACCAAAATTCTCATACACGGCTTAGCCTGTATTATAGCTCGTTAAAAGTAGTCGAACTGGCATTGGTCTGTCTGTGTGTGTTGTGTTCCTCTCGTCCACAGTGAAGGCAGTATGTTCCAGTCCTACAGTCCCACAACCCGCTGGGACGACCTGGGACAACCTGGAGACATGGCTGAGATTCATGACATCTCCATCCCTGCCCAAAGCCACCAGCGACTCAGAGCCCCGAGCCAAGAGCAGCTGACAAAGACTGGGCCAGACACGTCACAACCTCGCTCACCAGCTCAACGCACACGCACGCCTCCGCGAAAGGAGCCGCATCGCCCTGGAGCACAAGGTTGTAACGCCGAGGATGACAACGACCCCGAGCTACCGAAGGAAGTGGAAAGACTTCAAACTGCCCTGTCTAATTTTCTACATAGACTGAAGAAGAATAGTCAGAGAAAAGAACTAAAAAGAATTCAACGAGAAACTCCGACAAAGTGAAGTCTCTTGCAAAGAGCAGAGACTGAACTGAAAGAGACTCAAAAGCCACGGCCTGCGCAAGAGCCCGTGCGACCACCCACAAGCTCGTTCAGCAGAGACAAGATCTCGAACACGAACTTGACCCACAGAGTTGCAACACTCTGATAGACTGCAGCATGACTGGAAAGGGGAGGACACACACCACAAGCTTCCCCTGACCAGTCTGCACATTTCAGCCAATGCACAAGAGCTGAAAAAGGGGGTGGAAAAGCCCGCCTTCCACAACATCTCTGACAATCTACAAGACATTGACTTTGCACCTGCTGTCTCCAACCGGTGCACACCCGACACCGACACCCAGCAGGACAGACCCAGGAGGGCCTGTGCTACCACCACCGCTCCGAACGAGTTTTCTGTGGAACTTACAACGAACCTGTAACTGAGGAGGACGCCAGTTTCAAGAAACTTTCCCTCCAAAAACCCGTCAGTCACCATAGTTCTCTCGGCCCCACACATGCCCACTCAACGAGGCGTGAAGGCCCCAGTAAAAAATCCTCAAACCCCAAATTATTCTGAACTGCAGAACCAGAAGACACACAGCACGAACACCGTGCAAGACTCTGCGTTTGTAGAAGAAGAATTTTACTAAGTTAGAGGAATCTTAGATAGACATGTAAGCCTCAACGGCCGACGGACTATGCACGACTCTTTTGAAACAGACAGTTTCTAGATGCTGTTTAAATCAGCACCGTTAAACATTGGTTTTGTGACAGTGAAGAGTTACAGAAAACACCAACTCCAAACAGGGCCTACAGTACGTTACCCTGACGACAGAGTGTAGTAAAACCACCCGAGTTTTAAACTATTGTTAACCTACAGGCGTGCACTCGATCATCGCGATCCACTAGAACGCAACGTGCAACACGCATTTTGATCGCTGACTTGTCTAAATGCAGATAAAACAAATAGCTGAATTGACATCTCTACTTTAATAAAAAAGGAAAAACAGCCTTAGAGTCCCAACTGATATCAAGAACTTCAGCATTAAAGCGTAAGTCTGTGTAACAAAGGTATCACCTCAGCAGCTTGTAATCTGTACCGATATCTATTCGGTTTGGTTAAAAAGAAATCCAAATCGCGGTATGACTAAACCTGTTCCTGACGAAGGAAACCCAGGACAGAGTTATATGTAGGTAGACCTGGGAGACGCTCCCCTTTCTACAAAGTAAAGGCCTTAATTTATTGTTAGATTGATGTAATTCACCTAAATTTTTAGCTGCATCGACAAGCAGAAAGCCACTAAACGATCAAAACAAGTTACTCGCGGAAAGAGCTAACACTCATGCATGAGAGAGACGTACCTATATATGCTTAGACGAGCTTTGACTCAGCAGCAAACCTATTTCCTTACTCTGTAAACAAATAGAACAAGACAAGCTTTGACTTGCAGCAAATCTATTTC
>NW_024121888.1:2713817-2725985 GCF_016745375.1 Pimephales promelas | reverse complement strand
TGGGAATAGGCATAGAAAGGGGGTCACTTAAGGGGGTCCCGGCCACTTGACCCACAGTGGCCGGCGAAACTAAAAAAACCCCTTGGGAACCGCGTCGGGAGCCACCACTGACGGCTATAATGTCCTGATTCTCCGCAGCTATTGCAAATGGGCCTGCCCTTATCATCCCACTGGAATCTCGGATTAGCCGGCGTCCAGGGCGCAGTCCGGGCCTCGGCTCCCCTCAGAATAGGATCGGTCCCGGCCACTGAGCTGTCCCCGGCGCAGTTCCTCTAGAAGGGTCTTAGATAGTTCAGCCATCTGGCCTTTAACATCCTCGAACAGTTCTGCCCGCAACTTCTGTTTCCAATCCATGGTTGGAGGAGTGGAGGCCTCACCAACGGCCATGCACATCTGTCCTTTAACATCCTCCAACAGCTCCGCCCGCAGCTGTTGTTTCCACTCCCCAGTTGAAGAAGGGGCGGCACCACCAACAGCCATGCACACCGGTGGGTCAGCTGCCTCGCCCTGATCCATCTCCAATGCCAAGGCCTCCTGTCGGAGGTCCTCAAAAGTTAACGCTGGGTCTCGGCGGAGCTGGAGCTTTATACTCTGTCGAATAGGCCCGTCTCGGAGCCCCAAAACAAACTGATCTCGCAGTAGGGAATCTCCGTCTCCCAGACCATGATCTGGTCGGCCTTTCAATCGAACAAACTGCTCACGCAGCCTCAGCGCATACGCCCGTAAGGCTTGCCTAGGACCTTGGCGAAAGTTGAAGAACTGAGCCCGGAGGGCGGCCACGGGGGTAGTATCCCCATACAGTCCCGTCAAAAAGTCAAAGATGGCTTTGGCAGTGGCTCGTGCAGTGCTGGGTGCAGCTAGAACCTCCCTCTTCGCTTCTCCCTCCAGGGATCCCAGAACAAACTGTGTCTTTTGTACATCACTCAGCCCCTGGAGGCCAGCCAGGTATTCCGTTTGAGTCTTCCAGTCCTGGAGAGGTAGCTCTGATCCTGGTCCCCCATAACGCTGGGCCCAAGGGGCTCCCATAAACACAGGCATGACTTGTGGTCTTGCGGCCACCACCTCTTCGTCGGCCATCGTGAACCTGTAGCTGCTTCAACTCGCGGTGGCAAACCCTGCCGACTACGCCACTTTTGTCACGGGGGGACCGGACACCAGATGACCGGCCGTCCCAACCCCCGACACACGTACCACCGCGAGGAGCCAACACCACAGAGGACACAGAGGCAAAGTAAGTTAGAGAAAATTCAGAATCTTTATTAAATAAATTAAACTAAAACAACCTTCGGCAAGCTGAAGCAAAACTCGGGTGGGCAGAGCAGGTGAGAATTCACAGCTGGACTAGTTCTCGAATTCACAGCGGAACAATTTCTCTTCTCCCGGGATTCGGATGGACGGAGAGTAGTACGGAATCCACAGCAAAGCTGGCCCTCTTCTCCGGACCCAGGCCGACAGAAGACAGGTGAGGGTGCAACAGTATAACTGGTTCTCTCAGATTCACAGCAGAACAATCTCTCTCTTCACAGGATTCGGATGAACGGAAAGGAGTACGGAATCCACGGCAAAGCTGGCTCTCTTCTCGGGACCCAGGCAGACAGAAGACAGGTGAGGATTCAATAGTAGAACTAGTTCTCTCAGATTCCCAGCAGAACGGTTTCTCTCCTCACAGGGCTCGGATGGGCGGAGGGGAACACGGAATCCACAACAAAGCTGGCTCTCTTTCCAGGGCTCAGGCAGACAGATGACAGGTGAGGATTCAACAGTATAGCTGGCTCTACTCACAGAATCCGGATAGACGGGGGAGAGTGAAGATTCAACAACAGGCTGGCTTTCTTCTCAGGGCTCAGACAGGCGGAAAGTCAAGATGACAACTTCACAGTATAACTGGCTCTCTTCTCCGGGCTCGGGCAGACAGAGAATAACAGTGAGGGTTCAACAGTATAACTGGCTCTACTCACAGAATCCAGATGAACAGAGAGGAATAAGGGTTCAACAGCAAAGCTGGCTCTCTTCACGGGGCTCAAGCAGACAGAGAATACAGGTGAGAATTCAACAGTGTAGCTGGTTCTACCCACAGGATCAAGCAGCACATGGAGGAGTAAGGATTCAACAGCGAAGCTGGCTCTCTTCACAGGGCTCAGGCAGACCGAGAGGATTATGATGACGATTCCACAGTACAACTGGCTCCCTTCACAGGGCTCAGGCAGACAGAGAATAACGGTGCGGGTTCAACAGTATAACTGGCTCTACTCACAGAATCCAGATGAACAGAGAGGAATAAGGGTTCAACAGCAAAGCTGGCTCTCTTCACGGGGCTCAGGCAGACAGAGAATACAGGTGAGAATTCAACAGTGTAGCTGGTTCTACTCCCAGGATCAAGCAGCACATGGAGGAGTAAGGATTCAACAGCGAAGCTGGCTCTCTTCACAGGGCTCAGGCAGACAGAGAATAACGGTGCGGGTTCAACAGTATAACTGGCTCTACTCACAGAATCCAGATGAACAGAGAGGAATGAGGGTTCAACAGCAAAGCTGACTCTCTTCACGGGGCTCAGGCAGACAGAGAATACAGGTGAGAATTCAACAGTGTAGCTGGTTCTACTCACAGGATCAAGCAGCACATGGAGGAGTAAGGATTCAACAGCGAAGCTGGCTCTCTTCACAGGGCTCAGGCAGACAGAGAGTACATATGATAATTCAACAGTGTAACTGGTTCTACTCACCGGATCCAGATGAACAGAGAGGAATAAGTGTTCAACAGCAAAGCTGGCTCTCTTCACAGGGCTCAGGCAGACAGAGAGGATTATGATGACGATTCCACAGTACAACTGGCTCTCTTCACAGGGCTCAGGCAGACAGAGAATAACGGTGCGGGTTCAACAGTGTAACTGGTTCTACTCACAGAATCCAGATGAACAGAGAGGAATAAGGGTTCAACAGCAAAGCTGGCTCTCTTCACGGGGCTCAGGCAGACAGAGAATACAGGTGAGAATTCAACAGTGTAGCTGGTTCTACTCACAGGATCAAGCAGCACATGGAGGAGTAAGGATTCAACAGCGAAGCTGGCTCTCTTCACAGGGCTCAGGCAGACAGAGGGTACATGTGATAATTCAACAGTGTAACTGGTTCTACTCACAGGATCCAGATGAACAGAGAGGAATAAGTGTTCAACAGCAAAGCTGGCTCTCTTCACGGGGCTCAGGCAGACAGAGAATACAGGTGAGAATTCAACAGTGTAGCTGGTTCTACTCACAGGATCAAGCAGCACATGGAGGAGTGAGGATTCAACAGCAAGCTGAACCTTACAAGCCTACGTAGAGATTAAAGAGGAGAAGAGAAGAATTTCTCCACTAGATGACTTCCTCCATCCAACGAGATGCGGGCGATATATCCACAGCCAGAACCGTTTCCCCGATGTCACTGCATTACACTTCCACTCGTGTTTAACTGCAATTCACACAAATCGGCACACGTGATTTAATGAACAACACTGCAAAGTCTTGTCACTCACAAACTAGGGCGTAGACAGGGGATCTGGTCCACTGCACAGCACTACAATCTCTTGGACTTCTTCCAATAAAGCGTGGGACATTCAAACTTTCTCCAAAACGACAGATTTACACCTCATGAAGTCTCATCACATCCTCCAAACAGATTTCTCGTATCACAGTCCAAACATCAACAGCACTTATCTCTTATCCACATCTCCAAATCCACCCGAACGTCACACACAGCCGTTTCATCTCTCTGCCCCCCCTTTGTTGAAGATGAAATGCCCTTTTATCCTTCCCAACTGACAACGTGTCCCAATCGCGATCGCGATAGTCCTGCCCCGCACCTGTTTTGAATTAACTAATCATTCTCCGTCTCCGCTCGGAGTTTTCCGGCGCTAGAGTCTTCCGGGTCCCACACCGGAAATCCCCCCCCACAGAAACCCGGCTATGATAAAAGGTTCCGCCTGCCTTTTTGTCACCCCGGTGACAAATACATGAAAAAATGATTGAAAGCTCTGGGCATAATATTTGTCATATTCACACATACAAATATTTATGCAATATATGTTAACATTAAATATGGTCAAGATGTTATATTTTATGGCAAATCGCGCGTCCCTTGGCTGTCGAAACGCACGCGTTTGACGAGTCAATCAGACGCCTGACCGCGCGACAACGTTGCTTCCATTATGAGAACGTACATTTGAAATGACAAACTTGAGTGCGCAAAAGAAGCGATCTGTGAACGGGCCCTACTCTTTGTCTTACCAAGTCATGGCGTTCATGTGAACAATGAGCCTCGTCTACTCTCCTTGCAAGGGTGTCGAAGTCTGGACAAAATATGTACAGTGACATGACATCACTGCCAGATTCAAACTGTGCGCTCGCTGGCGCTGAGCCAGAGATGGACGCGCTCAGCGCTTGTCATATCATATAAAGTGTTGGGCGGGCCGTATGGCCAAACTTAATTCATTATTATTATGAAAATTAAACATTTAAATTGTTTTTATTAATCTGTTTGGGTGGGACACCTGTCACTCTGGCCGCCCATAAATCCGCGCCTGTTACAGAGTACAGACGATTGGTGTATGACGTCACAGTACTGATTCGAAAGCATACAGCACACAGTGATTGACTTGAAACAGCTCTCTACAGAGTACAGACGATTGGTGTATGATGTCACAGTACTGATTCGAAAGCATACAGCATGCAGTGATTGACAAGAAGCAGCTCAGTACAGAGTACAGACGATTATGACATCACAGTACTGATTCGAAAGCATACATCATACAGTGATTGACATGAAGCAGCTCAGTACAGAGTACAGACGATTGGTGTATGACATCAGTACTGATTTGAAAGCATTTTTTTTATTTATTTTTTTTTTTACTCTGAAACAATATTCTCATGAGTGATCAATCAGCTTTGATATTTAAATCACCATATTGTAATTTCTGCACCGTTAAAGGGCATCCATCCCCAATATAATTAAATGTGTGCTTCATCTTTCATTTTAAATTCCTAAATTCGATCAATAAATTCAATTATTTCGAATAATAAGACAATATATGGCTGTTAACCTAAAACACCTGCAGACAGAAACAATCTCGTTTAAATAGCAGATCACACGTCGAGGACACACGTTTTGCTGCAAACCCGGGAGTTTCTCATGCGCATTTTCCGTGACCACAAAGCACACGTTAAGAATGCGAGCTTTTAGATTTTATTTATTTGCACATATAACATTTAAAATACAACTTTACAAGTCCATTAACGGAAAAAAAACAACAACAACTGTGCGGCAGAAAGTGAGAAGACATGAGGTCTTATAAAACCACTTCCCCAAAATCTCATTAAAATGGACATAAAATTACATGATCAAGCAAGACAATATAATCAATACATCAATCATGTTAATACAATAAATTAACAAAATAAACTTAATTATATGTTAACATTTTTTTTTCAGCTCTCTTTTAAAAGTGTTTATAGTGATTGTAGTCTTTAAAACAGGGTCCAAATGATTCCAGAGGGAATTCCCTCTGTATTTCAGTGTAGATTGATTAGCTGTAGTTCTACAAAAGGCAAGATACAAATCTTTACAACGCCTAGTGGAATAGGCATGAACATCCGAAGAATACATGAAAAAATGATTGAAAGCTCTGGGCATAATATTTGTCATATTCACACATACTTGTACATACAAATATTTATGCAATATATGTTAACATTAAATATGGTCAAGATGTTATATTTTATAAATGTCGTCAAGATATTATATTTTATGGCAAATCGCGCGTTCCTTGACTGTCGAAACGCACGCGTTTGACAAGTCAATCAGACGCCAGACCGCGCGACAACGTTGCTTCCATTATGAACGTACATTTGAAATTACAAAATTGAGTGCGCAATCAGTGAACGGGCCCTATTCTTTGTCTTACCAATGTGAACAATGAGCCTCGTCTTCTCTCCTTGCAAGGGTGTCGAAGTCTGGACAAAATATGTACAGTGACATGACATCACTGCCAGATTCAAACTGTGCGCTCGCTGGCGCTGAGCCAGAGATGGACGCGCTCAGCGCTTGTCATATCATATAAAGTGTTGGGGGGCCGTAAGGCCAAACTTAATTCATTATTATTATGAAAATTAAAAATTTAAATTGTTTTTAATAATCTGTTTGGGTGGGCCACCTGTCAATCTGGCCGCCCATAAATCCGCGCCTGTTACAGAGTACATACGATTGGTGTATGACGTCATAGTACTGATTCGAAAGCATACAGCATGCAGTGATTGACATGAAGCAGCTCAGTACAGAGTACAGACGATTGTATGACATCACAGTACTGATTCGAAAGCATACATCATACAGTGATTGACATGAAGCAGCTCAGTACAGAGTACAGACGATTGGTGTATGACATCACAGTACTGATTCGAAAGCATACAGCATACAGTGATTGACATGAAGCAGCTCAATACAGAGTACAGACTTTGGTGTATGAGGCCTAAAAAAAAAAAAATTTGGTTCCGGTTGGTTGTCAGTTGAGGTCATGGGTCGGTAGGTAATTTTTTTTTTTTTTTTTTTTTTTTCAGTGGCAGCAAGGGATGGGTAGAAAATTATTCAGGGCTCGACATTAAAGGGATAGTCAAACCTAAAAATATCAAAATTGAAAACTACTGTGGAAACAAAGACACCTACATCTTGGATGCCCTTGAGTTAAGCTAAAAACATATCAAAATTAATTTCAAAGTGAACTATCCCCTTATTAAGCCTTTTCACTTGCTTGTCCTCCGGACAAGTAAGTAAAATCTGTCAATCACTTGTCCGAGTAAAAAAGTTGCTTGTCCGGATTTTTAAAATGTATTTATTTTTTTTATTCTGAAGCAATATTCTCATCAGTGTTCAATCAGCTTTGATATTTAAAAAGGCAAATTGTAATATATGCACCTTTAAGGGCAATCCCCATCCACCAATATTATTAAATGCCCTATAGTGTCTTATTATTCTAAATAATTGAATTTATTGATCAAATTTAGGAATTTAAAATGAAAGATGAAGCATACTGTTACCCTAGGTAGGGCTGATGAAATTAAATCATTTACACTGAAAAATTACAATTTCATAAAATAATGTTATGAAATTGATTTAAATGTGCAAATAAGAAATATTGAAAAGAATTATACTAGGCTACTTATAAACATAACACTAAACTGCCATAGGTGGCGGCAGGCGGCCGTATAAATGAGTGAGTTATTGATTCATTAATTCAAACGATTCGTTCAAAACGGTTGATTCATTCAAGAATGAGACAGTTGATGTTTATGAATGGGTCATTGAATCCTTGACTCAACCGATTCGTTCAAAAATGCTGAATCATTCAGTAATGAAAACAGGATGAGTTCCTGTGAGATGCGTCGTGGTTCTGCTGTGACTTTTCTTTTGGAACTATTTTCGCTGCTGAAATGGAACAAAAACACCCAATATTTCTTATAAACAGTAAGTGACTTAATCTTAACTGTTTATTGAACTGTTGTAGGAAATCAATGTCACTTTTCAATCGTGATGGTATTTCAGGAAAAATAATTGAGGCTGCTTAGTGCTTAACATATGTTAAAAATAAAAAACTCCACATTTAGATTTTTTATAGGCAGAGTATGTTGTTAACTGTGTGTGTGTGTGCTCCGCTCATGTGTGTAGAATTTCTCTGTGCGAGCGTCAACAGCGCAACCTTACCATCAGTAATACAGTAGGCCTGCTACATTTATTATCCACAATCGATCGCAACTTGCAATAAATGTAATAAAATCAGAATCATTCTCTCGGTTTAGTGATTCCCCTAGTTATTTTTTTGTTTGTTATTGATGTTCAGGCTACTTGTCCGTTGGGGCGAGTAAAATTCTCTTTTACTTGTCCTTCAAAAATCCATTTGTCCCGGAAAAAGCGGTCAAGTTAGACGGGCTCTAGAGATACGAACCGCGGCAGGTTAGAGTGTTTTGGATTGCATAAAATAATGAAAGAAACGAACAAATACATGGCGAAAGAAGTGCTAGACAGCAGAAGATGTGATTGGGATCATGATTGGATCATGATAGGATGATTTTTTTATAAAACTATAGGCGGATGGAGGTATTAGTATGTGGTGTGTGCATGCCTTATGAATGCATGTATTTGTATGTGTGCGAATATGAATAAAAAATATCCTAAATTACAAAAAAAGACTTGTATAATATGTATTATAGTTCAGTTTGACGAACGATATCTGCCTCGTTTGTTAATAGAATTGCTGGAGGACAAGATGCATCTTACATCGCGTGCTATAAAAAAGACGGAGCTGTACAAAAACGTAAATTAATAGTTCGCCTCAGAGTTTTTATTTGTGTATTTATTTAATTTTTATTATTTCTTCCCAAGCTCATAACATAATTTGGGGTCGCACATAAATTGGACAGGGTCGGTCGGGAAACCGGAAACAAACACATTTTTTTTTTAGTTTATTTTTTATTTTTTATTTTTTTTAACGCCTGACATCAGTACTGATTTGAAAGAAGAAAAAAAAGAAAAAAAATCAGTACTGATTTGAAAGCATTTTTTATATTTAATTTTTTTATTCTGAAACAATATTCTCATGAGTGATCAATCAGCTTTGATATTTAAATCACCATATTGTAATTTCTGCACCGTTAAGGGCATCCATCCCCGCAATATTATTAAATGTTATTGCATTCATCTTCATTTTAAATTTCCCCTTAAACTCGATCAATAAATTATAATTGAATTCGAATAATAAGACCACTGGCTGTTAATATAGCATAAAACACCTGCAGACAGAAACAATCTCGTTTAAATATCAGATCACACGTCGAGGACACACGTTTTGCTGCAAAACCGGGAGTTTCTCATGCGCATTTTCCGTGACCACAAAGCGCACGTTAAGAACGCGAGCTTTTAGATTTTATTTATTTGCACATATAACATTTAAAATACAACTTTACAAGTCCATTAACGGAAAAAAAAAAAAAAAACTGTGCGGGAGAAAGTGAGAAGACCATGAGGTCTTATAAAACCACTTCCCCAAAATCTCATTAAAATGGACATAAAATTACATGATCAAGCAAGACAATATAATCAATACATCAATCATGTTAATACAACAAATTAACAAAATAAACTTAATTATATGTTAACATTTTTTCAGCTCTCTTTTAAAAGTGTTTATAGTGATTTTAGTCTTTAAAACAGGGTCCAAATGATTCCAGAGGGAATTCCCTCTGTATTTCAGTGTAGATTGATTAGCTGTAGTTCTACAAAAGGCAAGATACAAATCTTTACAACGCCTGGAATAGGCATGAACATCCGAAGAATACATGAACCAATGATTGAAAGCTCTGGGCATAATATTTGTCATATTCCAACATACAAATATTTATGCAATATATGTTAACATTAAATATGGTCAAGATGTTATATTTTATGGCAAATCGCGCGTCCCTTGGCTGTCGAAACGCACGCGTTTGACGAGTCAATCAGACGCCTGACCGCGCGACAACGTTGCTTCCATTATGAGAACGTACATTTGAAATGACAAACTTGAGTGCGCAAAAGAAGCGATCTGTGAACGGGCCCTATTCTTTGTCTTACCAAGTCATGGTGTTCATGTGAACAATGAGCCTCGTCTACTCTCCTTGCAAGGGTGTCGAAGTCTGGACAAAATATGTACAGTGACATGACATCACTGCCAGATTCAAACTGTGCGCTCGCTGGCGCTGAGCCAGAGATGGACGCGCTCAGCGCTTGTCATATCATATAAAGTGTTGGGCGGGCCGTATGGCCAAACTTAATTCATTATTATTATGAAAATTAAACATTTAAATTGTTTTTATTAATCTGTTTGGGTGGGACACCTGTCACTCTGGCCGCCCATAAATCCGCGCCTGTTACAGAGTACAGACGATTGGTGTATGACGTCACAGTACTGATTCGAAAGCATACAGCACACAGTGATTGACTTGAAACAGCTCTCTACAGAGTACAGACGATTGGTGTATGATGTCACAGTACTGATTCGAAAGCATACAGCATGCAGTGATTGACAAGAAGCAGCTCAGTACAGAGTACAGACGATTATGACATCACAGTACTGATTCGAAAGCATACATCATACAGTGATTGACATGAAGCAGCTCAGTACAGAGTACAGACGATTGGTGTATGACATCAGTACTGATTTGAAAGCATTTTTTTTTTATTTATTTTTTTTTACTCTGAAACAATATTCTCATGAGTGATCAATCAGCTTTGATATTTAAATCACCATATTGTAATTTCTGCACCGTTAAAGGGCATCCATCCCCAATATAATTAAATGTATGCTTCATCTTTCATTTTAAATTCCTAAATTCGATCAATAAATTCAATTATTTCGAATAATAAGACAATATATGGCTGTTAACCTAAAAACACCTGCAGACAGAAACAATCTCGTTTAAATAGCAGATCACACGTCGAGGACACACGTTTTGCTGCAAACCCGGGAGTTTCTCATGCGCATTTTCCGTGACCACAAAGCACACGTTAAGAATGCGAGCTTTTAGATTTTATTTATTTGCACATATAACATTTAAAATACAACTTTACAAGTCCATTAACGGAAAAAAAAAAAAAAACTGTGCGGCAGAAAGTGAGAAGACATGAGGTCTTATAAAACCACTTCCCAAAATCTCATTAAAATGGACATAAAATTACATGATCAAGCAAGACAATATAATCAATACATCAATCATGTTAATACAATAAATTAACAAAAAAACTTAATTATATGTTAACATTTTTTTTCAGCTCTCTTTTAAAAGTGTTTATAGTGATTGTAGTCTTTAAAACAGGGTCCAAATGATTCCAGAGGGAATTCCCTCTGTATTTCAGTGTAGATTGATTAGCTGTAGTTCTACAAAAGGCAAGATACAAATCTTTACAACGCCTAGTGGAATAGGCATGAACATCCGAAGAATACATGAAAAAATGATTGAAAGCTCTGGGCATAATATTTGTCATATTCACACATACTTGTACATACAAATATTTATGCAATATATGTTAACATTAAATATGGTCAAGATGTTATATTTTATAAATGTCGTCAAGATATTATATTTTATGGCAAATCGCGCGTCCCTTGACTGTCGAAACGCACGCGTTTGACAAGTCAATCAGACGCCAGACCGCGCGACAACGTTGCTTCCATTATGAACGTACATTTGAAATTACAAAATTGAGTGCGCAATCAGTGAACGGGCCCTATTCTTTGTCTTACCAATGTGAACAATGAGCCTCGTCTACTCTCCTTGCAAGGGTGTCGAAGTCTGGACAAAATATGTACAGTGACATGACATCACTGCCAGATTCAAACTGTGCGCTCGCTGGCGCTGAGCCAGAGATGGACGCGCTCAGCGCTTGTCATATCATATAAAGTGTCCAAACTTAATTCATTATTATTATGAAAATTAAAAATTTAAATTGTTTTTAATAATCTGTTTGGGTGGGCCACCTGTCAATCTGGCCGCCCATAAATCCGCGCCTGTTACAGAGTACATACGATTGGTGTATGACGTCATAGTACTGATTCGAAAGCATACAGCATGCAGTGATTGACATGAAGCAGCTCAGTACAGAGTACAGACGATTGTATGACATCACAGTACTGATTCGAAAGCATACATCATACAGTGATTGACATGAAGCAGCTCAGTACAGAGTACAGACGATTGTGTGTATGACATCACAGTACTGATTCGAAAGCATACAGCATACAGTGATTGACATAAGCAGCTCAATACAGAGTACCTTTGGTGTATGAGGCCTAAAAAAAAAAAAAATTTGGTTCCGGTTGGTTGTCAGTTGAGGTCATGGGTCGGTAGGTAATTTTTTTTTTTTTTTTTTTTCAGTGGCAGCAAGGGTGGGTAGAAAATTATTCAGGGCTCGACATTAAAGGGATAGTCAAACTAAAAATATCAAAATTGAAACTACTGTGGAAACAAAGACACCTACATCTTGGATGCCTTGAGTTAAGCTAAAACATATCAAAAATTAATTTCAAAGTGAACTATCCCCTTATTAAGCCTTTTCACTTGCTTGTCCTCCGGACAAGTAAGTAAAATCTGTCAATCACTTGTCCGAGTAA
>NW_024121888.1:2677899-2698086 GCF_016745375.1 Pimephales promelas | reverse complement strand
TTAAAATGGACATAAATTACATGATCAAGCAAGACAATATAATCAATACATCAATCATGTTTAATACAATAAATTAAAAAATAAACTTAATTATATGTTAAAATTTTTTTCAGCTCTCTTTAAAGTGTTTATAGTGATTGTAGTCTTTAAAACAGGGTCCAATGATTCCAGAGGGAATTCCCTCTCTATTTCAGTGTAGATTGATTAGCTGTAGTTCTACAAAAGGCAAGATACAAATCTTTACAACGCCTAGTGGAATAGGCATGAACATCCGAAGAATACATGAAAAAATGATTGAAAGCTCTGGGCATAATATTTGTCATATCCACACATACTTATACATAAAAATATTTATGCAATATATGTTAACATTAAATATGGTCAAGATGTTATATTTTATAAATGTCGTCAAGATATTATATTTTATGGCAAATCGCGCGTCCCTTGACTGTCGAAACGCACGCGTTTGACAAGTCAATCAGACGCCAGACCGCGCGACAACGTTGCTTCCATTATGAACGTACATTTGAAATTACAAAATTGAGTGCGCAATCTGTGGACGGGCCCTATTCTTTGTCTTACCAATGTGAACAATGAGCCTCGTCTACTCTCCTTGCAAGGGTGTCGAAGTCTGGACAAAATATGTACAGTGACATGACATCACTGCCAGATTCAAACTGTGCGCTCGCTGGCGCTGAGCCAGAGATGGACGCGCTCAGCGCTTGTCATATCATATAAAGTGTTGGGGGGCCGTAAGGCCAAACTTAATTCATTATTATTATGAAAATTAAAAATTTAAATTGTTTTTAATAATCTGTTTGGGTGGGCCACCTGTCAATCTGGCCGCCCATAAATCCGCGCCTGTTACAGAGTACAGACGATTGGTGTATGACGTCATAGTACTGATTCGAAAGCATACAGCATGCAGTGATTGACATGAAGCAGCTCAGTACAGAGTACAGACGATTGTATGACATCACAGTACTGATTCGAAAGCATACATCATACAGTGATTGACATGAAGCAGCTCAGTACAGAGTACAGACGATTGGTGTATGACATCACAGTACTGATTCGAAAGCATACAGCATACAGTGATTGACATGAAGCAGCTCAATACAGAGTACAGACGTTTGGTGTACGAGGCCTAAAAAAAAAAAATTTGGTTCCGGTTGGTTGTCAGTTGAGGTCATGGGTCGGTAGGTAATTTTTTTTTTTTTTTTTTTTCAGTGGCAGCAAGGGATGGGTAGGAAATTATTCAGGGCTCGACATTAAAGGGATAGTCAAACCTAAAAATATCAAAATTGAAACTACTGTGGAAACAAAGACACCTACATCTTGGATGCCCTTGAGTTAAGCTAAAACATATCAAAAATTAATTTCAAAGTAAACTATCCCCTTAAGCCTTTTCACGTGCTTGTCCTCCGGACAAGTAAGTAAATCTGTCAATCACTTGTCCGAGTAAAAAAGTTGCTTGTCCGGATTTTTAAAATGTATTTATTTTTTATTCTGAAGCAATATTCTCATCAGTGTTCAATCAGCTTTGATATTTAAAAAGGCAAATTGTAATATATGCACCTTTAAGGGCATCCCCATCCACCAATATTATTAAATGCCCTATAGTGTCTTATTATTCTAAATAATTGAATTTATTGATCAAATTTAGGAATTTAAAATGAAAGATGAAGCATACTGTTACCCTAGGTAGGGCTGATGAAATTAAATCATTTACACTGAAAAATTACAATTTCATAAAATAATGTTATGAAATTGATTTAAATGTGCAAATAAGAAATATTGAAAAGAATTATACTAGGCTACTTATAAACATAACACTAAACTGCCAATAGGTGGCGGCAGGCGGCCGTATAAATGAGTGAGTTATTGATTCATTAATTCAAACGATTCGTTCAAACGGTTGATTCATTCAAGAATGAGACAGTTGATGTTTATGAATGGGTCATTGAATCCTTGACTCAACCGATTCGTTCAAAATGCTGAATCATTCAGTAATGAAAACAGGATGAGTTCCTGTGAGATGCTTCGTGGTTCTGCTGTGACTTTTCTTTGGAACTATTTTCGCTGCTGAAATGGAACAAAAACACCCAATATTGCTTATAAACAGTAAGTGACTTAATCTTAACTGTTTATTGAACTGTTGTAGGAAATCAATGTCACTTTTTCAATCGTGATGGTATTCAGGAAAAATAATTGAGGCTGCTTAGTGCTTAACATATGTTAAAATATAAAAACTCCACATTTAGATTTTTTATAGGCAGAGTATGTTGTTAACTGTGTGTGTGTGTGCTCCGCTCATGTGTGTAGATTTCTCTGCGCGAGCGTCAACAGCGCAACCTTACCATCAGTAATACAGTAGGCCTGCTACATTTATTATCCACAATCGATCGCAACTTGCAATAAATGTAATAAAATCAGAATCATTCTCTCGGTTTAGTGATTCCCTAGCTATTTTTTTGTTTGTTATTGATGTTCAGGCTACTTGTCCGTTGAGGCGAGTAAAATTCTCTTTTACTTGTACTTCAAAAATCCATTTGTCCCGGAAAAGCGGTCAAGTTAGACGGGCTCTAGAGATACGAACCGCGGCAGGTTAGAGTGTTTTGGATTGCATAAAATAATGAAAGAAACGAACAAATACATGGCGAAAGAAGTGCTAGACAGCAGAAGATGTGATTGGGATCATGATTGGATCATGATAGGATGATTTTTTATAAAACTATAGGCGGATGGAGGTATTAGTATGTGGTGTGTGCATGCCTATGAATGCATGTATTTGTATGTGTGCGAATATGAATAAAAATATCCTAAATTACAAAAAAAGACTTGTATAATATGTATTATAGTTCAGTTTGACGAACGATATCTGCCTCGTTTGTTAATAGATTGCTGGAGGACAAGATGCATCTTACATCGCGTGCTATAAAAAGACGGAGCTGTACAAAAACGTAAATTAATAGTTCGCCTCAGAGTTTTTTATTTGTGTATTTATTTAATTTTTATTATTTCTTCCCCAAGCTCATAAAATAATTTGGGGTCGCACATAAATTGACAGGGTCGGTCGGAAACCGGAAACAAACACATTTTTTTTTAGTTTATTTTTTATTTTTTTATTTTTTATTTTTTTAACGCCTGACATCAGTACTGATTTGAAAGAAGAAAAAAAAAAGAAAAAAAATCAGTACTGATTTGAAAGCATTTTTTATATTTTATTTTTTTTATTCTGAAACAATATTCTCATGAGTGATCAATCAGCTTTGATATTTAAATCACCATATTGTAATTTCTGCACCGTTAAAGGGCATCCATCCCCCAATATTATTAAATGTATGCTTCATCTTTCATTTTAAATTCCTAAACTCGATCAATAAATTCAATTAATTCGAATAATAAGACACTGGCTGTTAATATAGCATAAAACACCTGCAGACAGAAACAATCTCGTTTAAATATCAGATCACACGTCGAGGACACACGTTTTGCTGCAAAACCGGGAGTTTCTCATGCGCATTTTCCGTGACCACAAAGCGCACGTTAAGAACGCGAGCTTTTAGATTTTATTTATTTGCACATATAACATTTAAAATACAACTTTACAAGTCCATTAACGGAAAAAAAAAAAAAAACTGTGCGGGAGAAAGTGAGAAGACCATGAGGTCTTATCCCCAAAATCTCATTAAAATGGACATAAAATTACATGATCAAGCAAGACAATATAATCAATACATCAATCATGTTAATACAACAAATTAACAAAATAAACTTAATTATATGTTAACATTTTTTCAGCTCTCTTTTAAAAGTGTTTATAGTGATTTTAGTCTTTAAAACAGGGTCCAAATGATTCCAGAGGGAATTCCCTCTGTATTTCAGTGTAGATTGATTAGCTGTAGTTCTACAAAAGGCAAGATACAAATCTTTACAACGCCTGGAATAGGCATGAACATCCGAAGAATACATGAAAAAATGATTGAAAGCTCTGGGCATAATATTTGTCATATTCACACATACAAATATTTATGCAATATATGTTAACATTAAATATGGTCAAGATGTTATATTTTATGGCAAATCGCGCGTCCCTTGGCTGTCGAAACGCACGCGTTTGACGAGTCAATCAGACGCCTGACCGCGCGACAACGTTGCTTCCATTATGAGAACGTACATTTGAAATGACAAACTTGAGTGCGCAAAAGAAGCGATCTGTGAACGGGCCCTATTCTTTGTCTTACCAAGTCATGGTGTTCATGTGAACAATGAGCCTCGTCTACTCTCCTTGCAAGGGTGTCGAAGTCTGGACAAAATATGTACAGTGACATGACATCACTGCCAGATTCAAACTGTGCGCTCGCTGGCGCTGAGCCAGAGATGGACGCGCTCAGCGCTTGTCATATCATATAAAGTGTTGGGCGGGCCGTATGGCCAAACTTAATTCATTATTATTATGAAAATTAAACATTTAAATTGTTTTTATTAATCTGTTTGGGTGGGACACCTGTCACTCTGGCCGCCCATAAATCCGCGCCTGTTACAGAGTACAGACGATTGGTGTATGACGTCACAGTACTGATTCGAAAGCATACAGCACACAGTGATTGACTTGAAACAGCTCTCTACAGAGTACAGACGATTGGTGTATGATGTCACAGTACTGATTCGAAAGCATACAGCATGCAGTGATTGACAAGAAGCAGCTCAGTACAGAGTACAGACGATTATGACATCACAGTACTGATTCGAAAGCATACATCATACAGTGATTGACATGAAGCAGCTCAGTACAGAGTACAGACGATTGGTGTATGACATCAGTACTGATTTGAAAGCATTTTTTTTTATTTATTTTTTTTTACTCTGAAACAATATTCTCATGAGTGATCAATCAGCTTTGATATTTAAATCACCATATTGTAATTTCTGCACCGTTAAAGGGCATCCATCCCCCAATATAATTAAATGTATGCTTCATCTTTCATTTTAAATTCCTAAATTCGATCAATAAATTCAATTATTTCGAATAATAAGACAATATATGGCTGTTAACCTAAAACACCTGCAGACAGAAACAATCTCGTTTAAATAGCAGATCACACGTCGAGGACACACGTTTTGCTGCAAACCCGGGAGTTTCTCATGCGCATTTTCCGTGACCACAAAGCACACGTTAAGAATGCGAGCTTTTAGATTTTATTTATTTGCACATATAACATTTAAAATACAACTTTACAAGTCCATTAACGAAAAAAAAAAAAAAACTGTGCGGCAGAAAGTGAGAAGACATGAGGTCTTATAAAACCACTTCCCCAAAATCTCATTAAAATGGACATAAAATTACATGATCAAGCAAGACAATATAATCAATACATCAATCATGTTAATACAATAAATTAACAAAATAAACTTAATTATATGTTAACATTTTTTTCAGCTCTCTTTTAAAAGTGTTTATAGTGATTGTAGTCTTTAAAACAGGGTCCAAATGATTCCAGAGGGAATTCCCTCTGTATTTCAGTGTAGATTGATTAGCTGTAGTTCTACAAAAGGCAAGATACAAATCTTTACAACGCCTAGTGGAATAGGCATGAACATCCGAAGAATACATGAAAAAATGATTGAAAGCTCTGGGCATAATATTTGTCATATTCACACATACTTATACATAAAAATATTTATGCAATATATGTTAACATTAAATATGGTCAAGATGTTATATTTTATAAATGTCGTCAAGATATTATATTTTATGGCAAATCGCGCGTCCCTTGACTGTCGAAACGCACGCGTTTGACAAGTCAATCAGACGCCAGACCGCGCGACAACGTTGCTTCCATTATGAACGTACATTTGAAATTACAAAATTGAGTGCGCAATCTGTGGACGGGCCCTATTCTTTGTCTTACCAATGTGAACAATGAGCCTCGTCTACTCTCCTTGCAAGGGTGTCGAAGTCTGGACAAAATATGTACAGTGACATGACATCACTGCCAGATTCAAACTGTGCGCTCGCTGGCGCTGAGCCAGAGATGGACGCGCTCAGCGCTTGTCATATCATATAAAGTGTTGGGGGGCCGTAAGGCCAAACTTAATTCATTATTATTATGAAAATTAAAAATTTAAATTGTTTTTAATAATCTGTTTGGGTGGGCCACCTGTCAATCTGGCCGCCCATAAATCCGCGCCTGTTACAGAGTACAGACGATTGGTGTATGACGTCATAGTACTGATTCGAAAGCATACAGCATGCAGTGATTGACATGAAGCAGCTCAGTACAGAGTACAGACGATTGTATGACATCACAGTACTGATTCGAAAGCATACATCATACAGTGATTGACATGAAGCAGCTCAGTACAGAGTACAGACGATTGGTGTATGACATCACAGTACTGATTCGAAAGCATACAGCATACAGTGATTGACATGAAGCAGCTCAATACAGAGTACAGACGTTTGGTGTACGAGGCCTAAAAAAAAAAAATTTGGTTCCGGTTGGTTGTCAGTTGAGGTCATGGGTCGGTAGGTAATTTTTTTTTTTTTTTTTTTTCAGTGGCAGCAAGGGATGGGTAGGAAATTATTCAGGGCTCGACATTAAAGGGATAGTCAAACCTAAAAATATCAAAATTGAAACTACTGTGGAAACAAAGACACCTACATCTTGGATGCCCTTGAGTTAAGCTAAAACATATCAAAAATTAATTTCAAAGTAAACTATCCTCTTATTAAGCCTTTTCACGTGCTTGTCCTCCGGACAAGTAAGTAAATCTGTCAATCACTTGTCCGAGTAAAAAAGTTGCTTGTCCGGATTTTTAAAATGTATTTATTTTTTTATTCTGAAGCAATATTCTCATCAGTGTTCAATCAGCTTTGATATTTAAAAAGGCGAATTGTAATATATGCACCTTTAAGGGCATCCCCATCCACCAATATTATTAAATGCCCTATAGTGTCTTATTATTCTAAATAATTGAATTTATTGATCAAATTTAGGAATTTAAAATGAAAGATGAAGCATACTGTTACCCTAGGTAGGGCTGATGAAATTAAATCATTTACACTGAAAAATTACAATTTCATAAAATAATGTTATGAAATTGATTTAAATGTGCAAATAAGAAATATTGAAAAGAATTATACTAGGCTACTTATAAACATAACACTAAACTGCCAATAGGTGGCGGCAGGCGGCCGTATAAATGAGTGAGTTATTGATTCATTAATTCAAACGATTCGTTCAAACGGTTGATTCATTCAAGAATGAGACAGTTGATGTTTATGAATGGGTCATTGAATCCTTGACTCAACCGATTCGTTCAAAATGCTGAATCATTCAGTAATGAAAACAGGATGAGTTCCTGTGAGATGCTTCGTGGTTCTGCTGTGACTTTTCTTTGGAACTATTTTCGCTGCTGAAATGGAACAAAAACACCCAATATTGCTTATAAACAGTAAGTGACTTAATCTTAACTGTTTATTGAACTGTTGTAGGAAATCAATGTCACTTTTTCAATCGTGATGGTATTCAGGAAAAATAATTGAGGCTGCTTAGTGCTTAACATATGTTAAAATATAAAAACTCCACATTTAGATTTTTTATAGGCAGAGTATGTTGTTAACTGTGTGTGTGTGTGCTCCGCTCATGTGTGTAGATTTCTCTGCGCGAGCGTCAACAGCGCAACCTTACCATCAGTAATACAGTAGGCCTGCTACATTTATTATCCACAATCGATCGCAACTTGCAATAAATGTAATAAAATCAGAATCATTCTCTCGGTTTAGTGATTCCCTAGCTATTTTTTTGTTTGTTATTGATGTTCAGGCTACTTGTCCGTTGAGGCGAGTAAAATTCTCTTTTACTTGTACTTCAAAAATCCATTTGTCCCGGAAAAGCGGTCAAGTTAGACGGGCTCTAGAGATACGAACCGCGGCAGGTTAGAGTGTTTTGGATTGCATAAAATAATGAAAGAAACGAACAAATACATGGCGAAAGAAGTGCTAGACAGCAGAAGATGTGATTGGGATCATGATTGGATCATGATAGGATGATTTTTTATAAAACTATAGGCGGATGGAGGTATTAGTATGTGGTGTGTGCATGCCTATGAATGCATGTATTTGTATGTGTGCGAATATGAATAAAAATATCCTAAATTACAAAAAAAGACTTGTATAATATGTATTATAGTTCAGTTTGACGAACGATATCTGCCTCGTTTGTTAATAGATTGCTGGAGGACAAGATGCATCTTACATCGCGTGCTATAAAAAGACGGAGCTGTACAAAAACGTAAATTAATAGTTCGCCTCAGAGTTTTTTATTTGTGTATTTATTTAATTTTTATTATTTCTTCCCCAAGCTCATAAAATAATTTGGGGTCGCACATAAATTGACAGGGTCGGTCGGAAACCGGAAACAAACACATTTTTTTTTAGTTTATTTTTTATTTTTTTATTTTTTTAACGCCTGACATCAGTACTGATTTGAAAGAAGAAAAAAAAAGAAAAAAAATCAGTACTGATTTGAAAGCATTTTTTATATTTTATTTTTTTTATTCTGAAACAATATTCTCATGAGTGATCAATCAGCTTTGATATTTAAATCACCATATTGTAATTTCTGCACCGTTAAAGGGCATCCATCCCCCAATATTATTAAATGTATGCTTCATCTTTCATTTTAAATTCCTAAACTCGATCAATAAATTCAATTAATTCGAATAATAAGACACTGGCTGTTAATATAGCATAAAACACCTGCAGACAGAAACAATCTCGTTTAAATATCAGATCACACGTCGAGGACACACGTTTTGCTGCAAAACCGGGAGTTTCTCATGCGCATTTTCCGTGACCACAAAGCGCACGTTAAGAACGCGAGCTTTTAGATTTTATTTATTTGCACATATAACATTTAAAATACAACTTTACAAGTCCATTAACGGAAAAAAAAAAAAAACTGTGCGGGAGAAAGTGAGAAGACCATGAGGTCTTATCCCCAAAATCTCATTAAAATGGACATAAAATTACATGATCAAGCAAGACAATATAATCAATACATCAATCATGTTAATACAACAAATTAACAAAATAAACTTAATTATATGTTAACATTTTTTCAGCTCTCTTTTAAAAGTGTTTATAGTGATTTTAGTCTTTAAAACAGGGTCCAAATGATTCCAGAGGGAATTCCCTCTGTATTTCAGTGTAGATTGATTAGCTGTAGTTCTACAAAAGGCAAGATACAAATCTTTACAACGCCTGGAATAGGCATGAACATCCGAAGAATACATGAAAAAATGATTGAAAGCTCTGGGCATAATATTTGTCATATTCACACATACAAATATTTATGCAATATATGTTAACATTAAATATGGTCAAGATGTTATATTTTATGGCAAATCGCGCGTCCCTTGGCTGTCGAAACGCACGCGTTTGACGAGTCAATCAGACGCCTGACCGCGCGACAACGTTGCTTCCATTATGAGAACGTACATTTGAAATGACAAACTTGAGTGCGCAAAAGAAGCGATCTGTGAACGGGCCCTATTCTTTGTCTTACCAAGTCATGGTGTTCATGTGAACAATGAGCCTCGTCTACTCTCCTTGCAAGGGTGTCGAAGTCTGGACAAAATATGTACAGTGACATGACATCACTGCCAGATTCAAACTGTGCGCTCGCTGGCGCTGAGCCAGAGATGGACGCGCTCAGCGCTTGTCATATCATATAAAGTGTTGGGCGGGCCGTATGGCCAAACTTAATTCATTATTATTATGAAAATTAAACATTTAAATTGTTTTTATTAATCTGTTTGGGTGGGACACCTGTCACTCTGGCCGCCCATAAATCCGCGCCTGTTACAGAGTACAGACGATTGGTGTATGACGTCACAGTACTGATTCGAAAGCATACAGCACACAGTGATTGACTTGAAACAGCTCTCTACAGAGTACAGACGATTGGTGTATGATGTCACAGTACTGATTCGAAAGCATACAGCATGCAGTGATTGACAAGAAGCAGCTCAGTACAGAGTACAGACGATTATGACATCACAGTACTGATTCGAAAGCATACATCATACAGTGATTGACATGAAGCAGCTCAGTACAGAGTACAGACGATTGGTGTATGACATCAGTACTGATTTGAAAGCATTTTTTTTATTTATTTTTTTTTACTCTGAAACAATATTCTCATGAGTGATCAATCAGCTTTGATATTTAAATCACCATATTGTAATTTCTGCACCGTTAAAGGGCATCCATCCCCCAATATAATTAAATGTATGCTTCATCTTTCATTTTAAATTCCTAAATTCGATCAATAAATTCAATTATTTCGAATAATAAGACAATATATGGCTGTTAACCTAAAACAAATGCAGACAGAAACAATCTCGTTTAAATAGCAGATCACACGTCGAGGACACACGTTTTGCTGCAAACCCGGGAGTTTCCCATGCGCATTTTCCGTGACCACAAAGCACACGTTAAGAATGCGAGCTTTTAGATTTTATTTATTTGCACATATAACATTTAAAATACAACTTTACAAGTCCATTAACGAAAAAAAAAAAAAACTGTGCGGCAGAAAGTGAGAAGACATGAGGTCTTATAAAACCACTTCCCCAAAATCTCATTAAAATGGACATAAAATTACATGATCAAGCAAGACAATATAATCAATACATCAATCATGTTAATACAATAAATTAACAAAATAAACTTAATTATATGTTAACATTTTTTTCAGCTCTCTTTTAAAAGTGTTTATAGTGATTGTAGTCTTTAAAACAGGGTCCAAATGATTCCAGAGGGAATTCCCTCTGTATTGATTAGCTGTAGTTCTACAAAAGGCAAGATACAAATCTTTACAACGCCTAGTGGAATAGGCATGAACATCCGAAGAATACATGAAAAAATGATTGAAAGCTCTGGGTATAATATTTGTCATATTCACACATACTTATACATAAAAATATTTATGCAATATATGTTAACATAATGTAACCCTTATTACTAGATAGTAGAAATAATGTACATAGGTTTAATAGTCTAAAATAGCACAGAGGTTATTATGAATACGATGTGGACCAGAATCAGCAGACGCTAGATTTTTAAGAGCCTGAGACTTGAACATCAAATAAAAGAATACCACACCAGAATGACAGTTTAGATAACCTGTATTAAACTCACAAGGTAGTACATACATACAAAAAACACATTTATGAAAAATAACAAACTAAAATAATAAAGTGCGCACATAAACAAAACAAAACCCTCTTTTCAGTACTTTTGAGCTCAGTTTGTCCTCGGTTCACCTTGCCTTTGTAGACAAGAATGCAGTTTCAACGTTGGGGCCCTTTATTTTTAGGTTGAGTTAGTGCTTGTCCTACCACAAAGAAGATGAAGAGGATGATCCGGACAGTTCATCTAAAGCGATTTGATTCGTTGTCAAACACGGTTGGCTCGCCACCCAGCCACCTGGACTGGGAATCAATGAGTCTCTCGAAGAACGTTCGGAACGTCTGGATCTGTATCTCTCCAGGACCTCTGCACGATGTTTCCCACTCTTTACCAAAACCTGACCTATAAATAAGGCCAAATCATTTCTTTCAAATTCCATTCAGTGAGTAAATGAACTGCTACAGGCTTCAACAAAAAATAAAATGAGATAATATTTCAGTACACCTTTAATAAAATATAAAAATCTCTTTCTTGTTGTACAACAGCTCTTTGTTTTATTTTGTTTTCTTTTTCAAGTATCAAAACTATGTGAATTTCTCTCTAGTATCAAAAGTAAATTTACATAAATTGCATCCTCTCTGCATGTCTTCACAAAGACAATTTAAGATTCATGAAACCGTACGGTAGTAACATTAATGTTTACATGCAATTCCTGTAGTTTTTTTAATCAAATTGCATCACTTTTAAATTAGAGGCATTAAGGCGTTAGTGTGCTTATTTATCCCCCTCTGCACCGGTAACAGTGGAAAGAATGCACTAAAAATTTACCTCTTTAAGCTTCAGTGACCACAATTAAATCCACACTTTTTAACATCACTATTTAACAAACTAACAGTATGAAAAGTTAACATTTCTTCTTTTATAACCCACAACTAAACTTATTGATTTCAAAGACATTAACCAGTATTTCACTAGCCTATTATGGCTAATTATCTTATTAACATATACACACTGTAGGCTTTACACTTTTAGCTTTACACAAAGAACACCTTTGCATTGATTCACACATTAACACAATTAACAGAAATGCTAGCGATCTCAGAGTAAACTCAGTAGGCTATGTTAAATACAAAAAAAATTGGGCATCTAAAGCCTGGCCCGTTAGCATGAATATTAGCGAACTCCGATGCCTAGATAAACAACTCACCATTTTAACGGAATCCATTGCCTTTAGCTCCGTGACAACAGTGGATACAGGCACAGCTTTCGTTTAAACTCTATATTACAACAAGGTATAATCAGCATAAGCAATAATGAACTTAATTTGCTCTATGTTTTTTGTCTTTCATCTTACCAAGCAGATAACGCAGCCTTCTATGCTCAAGTGCAAGCGCCAAAAGAACGTGCAGTGACGCGAAACTAGAGGTGTAACTGTAACAGAGCCTAGCGGGCAGCTGATTGGTCCGCTCACTATCTCACAGAGCTCACCCATTGGCTCACTTACATGTCCATCAAAGAGAAGAAATAAAAGTTAACCCTTTTGTGACTGGTCAGACGGCTAAATAGTGTTTCTCATTATTAAGCCTGGCTACACTCTCCCCCTTGAACTCATGTACGTCCCTGTACATGGCAATGGTTGAACTGTTTGTATCTCAGGGTACAGGACAGAAGGATACGCGTCGTCTTCACCATCACTTAAAATGTCAGCCACAGCTGTAGTTAACCCCTGAAAAAATGATTTAACAACTGTGACAAAGGGGTTTCCGAGCTCAGTATAGTCAAGTCTCTTTGACGGCTGACGGTTTCTTTCTGATCTCCTGACTGTTTTATCCTTTGTTTCCTCATCTGGTTCTTTACTTCCACTACGACTCATCTCCTTTCCACTCTCTAACATGTCAGAGGACACTTGAAGCTGCTCGGTTTGGATGTCATCATCAAG
The DNA here is from genome assembly GCF_016745375.1 of Pimephales promelas. Next base: position 2,684,944 of record NW_024121888.1, on the reverse strand, counting down.
TAAGTTTTGTTCCTCCACAGGGTTTTTACTGCCAGGTGAGTTATTTTCGGTCATAACAGTTTCCTCAACTTGTTCATCAAGCATGACTCTTTTGGTAAGCAGGTCCTCAGCGTCGTTGTGGTGACAGTTAGGATCATTAAGTGTGAGGGGACTATCTGAGGCACCATTGGACATGTCAGGTGGTTCGTTAATTTCAGCAGTGCAATCCACATTTTGAGCATTTACAGGACTCTCAACAGGACAATTTCTTGCAGGTTCAGTATGCTGTTTATCCTGCACAGTAGACATAGTTGGATCAGGCTGCACTAGACTGTCATGGATTGTGGGAAACTGAGCATTTGGGGGTTCTCTGAAACAGTAAACAGGAATGATTTCATCTTCATCATCTGAGAGTTGATTCTCATCCACAGTAGGATTTGCCCGGGTTGCTGGCCTGCGCCTTGCGGGCTGCTGGTCAGGCGCCTTGTTGACCTCTGTAGGCAAGTAACCACATGGAAGGAGTAAGTCCCTATGCAGTGTTCTCAAAGGACCATCCTGATTTTCAGGTTTGACTGTATAGACGGGCAGGGTACCTGCTCTCCTCACACACCACATGGACAATTGACTCCCACTTGTCTGAAATCTTATGTTTCCCTCGAATGCGAACGTTTCTGACCAATACTCTGTCTCCAGCTTCCAAGTCCGAAACAGTCACATGCCGGTCATACCTCATTTTGTTCTTGTGTGCTATCTTTGCAGCATTTTCAATTGCTATCTTGTAGCTGTCTTCAAGTCGTGACTTCAGGTTTTGCACATACTCTACGTGTGATGTTTGCTGACCCCCTTGCACTGGCAATCCAAACGCCAAATCAACCGGCAGACGAGGCTGACGTCCAAACATCAGTTCATATGGTGTAAATCCTGTCACCTCATTCCTGGTGCAGTTATAGGCGTGGACCAGGGGTTTTACAAAATCACGCCAACGAGATTTCTCTGGGCTTTCAAGAGTACCTAGCATGCCTAGTAAGGTGCGATTAAATCGCTCAACGGGGTTGCCCCTAGGGTGGTATGGGGTTGTTCTTACTTTGTGTATGCCAGCCACTCGACAGAGTTCCTTTATTGTGCGGGACTCGAAATCACGTCCCTGATCACTGTGTAACTTTTCTGGCATTCCATAGTGAACCATAAAGTTCTCCCACAGACACTTTGCCACTGTGCGGGCCTTTTGGTTAGGTGTTGGTATGGCAACCGCAAACTTAGTAAAGTGATCTGTAATCACTAGTATGTCTTTGGTCCCACTCTTGTCAGGTTCAAGGGAGAGGAAGTCCATACAGAGGAGCTCAAGGGGTCTGGTGGTGTTAATGTTTACCAAAGGTGCAGCTCTCTCAGGCAACGCCTTCCTCCGTACACACCTACCACATGTTTTGACTTTTCTCTCGACATCCAGAGCCATCTTTGGCCAAAAGAATCTGGTCCTTACAAGATCCAGTGTACGGTCAACCCCCATATGACCCATGTGATTGTGTAGGCTGGTCAAAACTGTGTCACGCAGTTCAGCTGGGAGCACAAACTGATAAAAGGTCTGAGAGCCCACTTGGCGCCTCCGGTACAAGATGTTGTTACGGAGTTCAAGGCGATTTAACTCCCTCAACAACAGTGGAAGCTCAGTGAGTTCATGTCGCAAGGTTGGGGGTGGTTTTTCTCCCTGCTCGATCTGGGAAATTACATGCTTTATACTTTGATCAGCTCTTTGTCTACTCGCAAGCTCTGCCACAGTTAGGTGGGGGATAACCGGCAACCCACCAAGGTGATCTTCTTGCCCATAACTGTCAGGCACAGCAGTAGCTGAGATAGCCAGAGATTCAACTAAAGCAACTCCACCTGAAGAATCTTTGCCATCATAACTGACACTGTAAATGAGCTGTCTCTCACAGATTGCTTGCACCACAGCTTGATCTACTGCATCTATATCTTCTGGATCAGAGAGGTGACTCTGAGTAAACTGTCTTATGCGCTCTCTTTCTTTTTGAGATTTACAATCATCAGCCAGCTCCCCATGAGGCCTGCGCGACAGTCCATCTGCATCGCCATTTTGCTTTCCTGGACGATAGAGAAGTTTGAATGAGAACGTGGACAGTGCTGCCAGCCACCTATAGCTTGTCGCATCAAGTTTTGCTGATGTCAGTATGTATGTCAGCGGATTGCTGTCAGTAACAACGGTGAAGTGGTGGCCGTAGAGATAATCACTGAACTTTTCTGTCACTGACCACTTGAGTGCTAAGAATTCCAACTTGTGTGCTGGATAGCGACTCTCACTCCTTGACAATCCTCTGCTTGCATATCCTATGACTCGACACTGACCCTCCTGTTCCTGATACAAAACAGCACCGAGTCCAGTGGTGCTTGCATCGGTGTGGAGTACATAGGGCTTCTGAGGATCAGCAAAACCTAACACAGGGGCGGAGGTAAGGCTCTCAATAACCTGGTCAAATGCCTGCTGGCAAGCGGATGTCCAGCGGCTCCCAAAGACCTCCTTTGGATTTCGGTACTGACCTGCTTTCTCATCTGACTTTAATTTCTTGTGAGAAGGTGGGTAACCAGAGGTTAGATTGTGGAGGGGCTTAACGATGTTAGAGTAGCCCTTAACAAACCTCCTGTAGTACCCAGCAAATCCAAGAAAAGATCTCAGCTCTCGCAGGTTTTTTGGGACTGGCCAAGTCTTAAGAGCAGCAATCTTCTCCGGATCAGTCTCGACTCCATTCCTGGAAACTACATGCCCAAGATAACGGACTGACGTCTGGAAGAAAACACACTTTTCAGGTGATAATTTCAACCCAAACTCTCTAAGGCGTGTGAGCACCTTCATCAGCCTTGCTTCATGCTCCTCTAGAGTCTTTGAGAACACAATCAAATCATCAATAAAGACTAGAACATCCTTTAAATGCATGTCCCCCATGCACTTTTCCATGAGTCGTTGGAATGTACTCGGTGCATTAGTCACTCCCTGAGGCATTCGGTTAAATTCCCAGAACCCAAGTGGACACACGAATGCAGTCTTGGGTTTGTCTGCTTCCTCCACTTCGATCTGGTAATAACCAGACTTTAAATCAAGGACGGAGAACCACTGGGAACCACTGAGCGCTGAGAATGTGTCTTCCAGCTTTGGGAGCGAGTATGCATCTTTTATGGTCTGAAGATTCAGACGCCTGTAGTCTATGCACAACCGGACTTGGCCATTCTTTTTCCTGACCACCACTATCGGTGACGAAAACGGTGACTCTGACTCTCTGATGACTCCTGCATCAAGAAGCTCCTGAATGTGCTTGCGAACAGCTTCAATGTCTTGTGGGTGTATCGGTCTTGCACGCTGTTTAAAAGGAGTTTCATCTGAAAGTTTTATGTTGTGTGCCACTTTATCTGTTCTGCCAAAATCCAAGTCATGTTGTGCAAACACGTCGGGCATGTTGTTGAGCTGCTGAGTGATGCGTTCTCTCCACTTAGATGGAATTGGGGACTCACCGAAATTGAAAGTTTAGGTCCTGCCTGTTGTTTGACTGTGCCTCTGGTGACTTTGAGAGGGGTTCTGATTGTTTTACTACACTGTGCTCCTGTAACAAGATGCTCTGGTAAGCACTTATCTCTGCAATCGCACATTTAGCAGGAATGACTATATCATGGTCAGACTCATTGCTGATGACCACTGGTAGCTTATAGGGCCGCTGCTGAGGAATGTCGACTAAGCTAGTCGTTACCAGCAAGCCACCCGGCAAGGAGGGTAAAGATGGCTGCTCAATGACTACAAACTTCTCATTCTGCAAGCAATAGGCTACAGCAACTCCCTCAACTACTACAGTTTCACCAGCTGGAATGATTTTAGAACTTCTGCCTTGCAATGTTACTACACTGGGTTGACTGTTGTTGATCTGTTTTTGTCTGAGCTCAAGACATTTAAGAACTGCTTTATAGCCATGTGGAATTGGTTGATGGCGGGTCAATCCGGCGTCAAAGTACATGTCATACAGTACATCCAGTGTATTGGTGCCTATAAGAACAAGAGACTGTGAAGTAGCTTGAATGTCAGGAACAACCAAAGCGAGTGTATTTACATCCATTGACGCTCCAATGAACTCTTTTGGAAAGGTTATAGTCATTTCTATGTAACCCAAGTAGGGTACGGACTGTCCATTCGCTCCTTCCACCTCCAAGAGATTATATAGTGGCTTAATCTCCTGCTCTGGAAAGTGCTGTTCGTAAAATGACCGGGGAACTGTTGTTACTTGGGAACCCGTATCTAGTAAGCAGCTGACTTCTTCACCTTCTATGTTGACTTTAGCAGTACTCTTTGTACCGACCAACCCCTTAGGGAGTCTAAAAGGGTGATTCTTACTTGAATGCTTTAGATTAGCACAAACTTCAGCCTCGTCTTTACTGGTTACGTATGAGGGACGTTGTTGACTCTCTTCAGTCCCTGTTTGTCCCCCAACAGGAACTGCTAGTCGTTTAAAGGTAAGTTGAGACTGTTTTGTGCGTCCCACATGCGCTGCTTCTCCTCTAACTGTTTCTTCTTTTCAGCTACTAAAGCAGGGTTTGCCCTGTCTGTGCAAACTGGGGCAATGTGCCCATCCTCCCCACAGTTAAAGCAGTACCAAGGCCTAGGTCTGTAAGTCTGCTTTTTCTTGGCTTGTTTTAGCATGTCTGTGTTAACACTGTCTGGTTTTTGTACTTTGCTTGGACTTTTCCCCGCTGCTCCCCTGTTATCAGCGCCCTTTGTCTTTTTCTGTGCCATCAAATAGGTTAATTGGCTTTGTAAACTGGCTACTTGCCTCCCAGATCCTCGATAACACTGAGACTGACCTCTGACTTCTCTTTTGGCTCTTCACAGGCCCATGCACTTTGGAGCTGAAGCTGGCCACGTTGCCTGGTGGTGCCCATGTGTTTCTTCATGCGACTAGCTTTTGCTAACTGCCTGTCTTCTTCTGTTCTCAGTAACAGCAAGAGGTCAGCAAATGAAGGAGGGTTGCTTTTCTTCTGCTCAAGTTGCAGGCAGGAAAGTAAAGAATTGTCCCAGCATCCTCTACAAAATTGTTTGAGTAGGTGTTTATCTACATCGGCTGGTGCAGCCCCACCCCTTCTCACAGCTAGGTTCAATGCTAACTGCAATCGCTGGAGATATGTGGATGGTTTCTCACCCGGGTATTGAAGGGTGTTCATAAACTGGGCAAAAAGTTCTTCCCCATCCTCAACAGTACCAAAGGCTGAGTCCAAAAGCTGCAGATAAGCGATGGGGGGTGAACTAGGCCGCAACCCTTTGACCACATCTGCGGCAGGTGAAAGTAGACATTCAAGAATTTTTCGTGAAATCTGAAGATGGGACATGGTGGGATCGTTCAAAAGCAATTCGATGTGTGAACGCCAAGTGTCGTAATCAGCTTCATTACTCGGTCTGGGAATCTTTCCAGAAAAGGAACGAAGCCTCATTGGAGATTGCAAGTGTGGGCTAACATCTTCCCTCCGTACAATATGCTCAACCACCACCTTCTGTATTTCTGCTGGGTTTATGTCACTCACTGAAAGGGACGAAGCTTTGCCTCCATTAGTGAACAGGACTGAATCAGTGGTACTTGGGCAATTGCCTCCCCGTGGGGCATCCATAAGTGAGACGAGGGGTGGTCGACCTTCAGGGGTAGGAGGTTGGAGTGTTGCAACAGGGGTTTCAACATGTGAAGGGGAGACTTCTCTACCTATGGGTCTCATAGCTGCAATATCTTCACCAATCTGTGACATCATCTCATTTAACACCTCCCCATAGTCTTTGCCACTTAGCCTGGCTAAGCCCTTTAACTCAGCTAGATATGTTTTTGTAACATTACCGCCAATCTGCGTAGTGTACACACTGCTTAATGCTCTTACAACATATCTAGCACATGGATCACCTTCGACTGTGTGCGTATATGGGAAAAGTGGCTCCAAGTGTACTAAAGCTGAACCACTCGAAAACTCAATGATCAGGTTTTGGTAAAATTCGGAATTAGAATCATCAACGAGAAGGGCTTTTTCGACGGAACCGTACTTCTTAAGGAAGTCAACAACTTGCTCATCCTGATCTGCTACCTGGGTTACCCCACTAACGATCACTGCATTAGGAATTTTTACACCTGACTTCTGTATGAAATCCATTTTGCATATTCTTTCAATATTGATATTCAATGTCTCTGGCTCCTGGCTGGCTCGCCAATAATGTAACCCTTATTACTAGATAGTAGAAATAATGTACATAGGTTTAATAGTCTAAAATAGCACAGAGGTTATTATGAATACGATGTGGACCAGAATCAGCAGACGCTAGATTTTTAAGAGCCTGAGACTTGAACATCAAATAAAAGAATACCACACCAGAATGACAGTTTAGATAACCTGTATTAAACTCACAAGGTAGTACATACATACAAAAAACACATTTATGAAAAATAACAAACTAAAATAATAAAGTGCGCACATAAACAAAACAAAACCCTCTTATTCAGTACTTTTGAGCTCAGATTGTCCTCGGTTCACCTTGCCTTTGTAGACAAGAATGCAGTTTCAACGTTGGGGCCCTTTATTTTTAGGTTGAGTTAGTGCTTGTCCTACCACAAAGAAGATGAAGAGGATGATCCGGACAGTTCATCTAAAGCGATTTGATTCGTTGTCAAACACGGTTGGCTCGCCACCCAGCCACCTGGACTGGGAATCAATGAGTCTCTCGAAGAACGTTCGGAACGTCTGGATCTGTATCTCTCCAGGACCTCTGCACGATGTTTCCCACTCTTTACCAAAACCTGACCTATAAATAAGGCCAAATCATTTCTTTCAAATTCCCATTCAGTGAGTAAATGAACTGCTACAGGCTTCAACAACAAAATAAAATAAGATAATATTTCAGTACACCTTTAATAAAATATAAAAATCTCTTTCTTGTTGTACAACAGCTCTTTGTTTTATTTTGTTTTCTTTTTCAAGTATCAAAACTATGTGAATTTCTCTCTAGTATCAAAAAGTAAATTTACATAAATTGCATCCTCTCTGC
>NW_024121888.1:2640911-2677399 GCF_016745375.1 Pimephales promelas | reverse complement strand
TTATATTTTATGGCAAATCGCGCGTCCCTTGACTGTCGAACGCACGCGTTTGACAAGTCAATCAGACGCCAGACGCGCGACAACGTTGCTTCCATTATGAACGTACATTTGAAATTACAAAATTGAGTGCGCAGCGATCTGTGAACGGGCCTATTCTTTGTCTTACCAATGTGAACAATGAGCCTCGTCTACTCTCCTTGCAAGGGTGTCGAAGTCTGGACAAAATATGTACAGTGACATGACATCACTGCCAGATTCAAACTGTGCGCTCGCTGGCGCTGAGCCAGAGATGGACGCGCTCAGCGCTTGTCATATCATATAAAGTGTTGGGGGGCCGTAAGGCCAAACTTAATTCATTATTATTATGAAAATTAAAAATTTAAATTGTTTTTAATAATCTGTTTGGTGTGGCCACCTGTCAATCTGGCCGCCCATAAATCCGCGCCTGTTACAGAGTACAGACGATTGGTGTATGACGTCATAGTACTGATTCGAAAGCATACAGCATGCAGTGATTGACATGAAGCAGCTCAGTACAGAGTACAGACGATTGTATGACATCACAGTACTGATTCGAAAGCATACATCATACAGTGATTGACATGAAGCAGCTCAGTACAGAGTACAGACGATTGGTGTATGACATCACAGTACTGATTCGAAAGCATACAGCATACAGTGATTGACATGAAGCAGCTCAATACAGAGTACAGACGTTTGGTTTACGAGGCCTAAAAAAAAATAAAATTGGTTCCGGTTGGTTGTCAGTTGAGGTCATGGGTCGGTAGGTAATTTTTTTTTTTTTTTTTTTTCAGTGGCAGCAAGGGATGGGTAGGAAATTATTCAGGGCTCGACATTAAAGGGATAGTCAAACCTAAAAATATCAAAATTGAAACTACTGTGGAAACAAAGACACCTACATCTTGGATGCCCTTGAGTTAAGCTAAAACATATCAAAAATTAATTTCAAAGTAAACTATCCCCTTAAGCCTTTTCACGTGCTTGTCCTCCGGACAAGTAAGTAAATCTGTCAATCACTTGTCCGAGTAAAAAAGTTGCTTGTCCGGATTTTTAAAATGTATTTATTTTTTATTCTGAAGCAATATTCTCATCAGTGTTCAATCAGCTTTGATATTTAAAAAGGCAAATTGTAATATATGCACCTTTAAGGGCATCCCCATCCACCAATATTATTAAATGCCCTATAGTGTCTTATTATTCTAAATAATTGAATTTATTGATCAAATTTAGGAATTTAAAATGAAAGATGAAGCATACTGTTACCCTAGGTAGGGCTGATGAAATTAAATCATTTACACTGAAAAATTACAATTTCATAAAATAATGTTATGAAATTGATTTAAATGTGCAAATAAGAAATATTGAAAAGAATTATACTAGGCTACTTATAAACATAACACTAAACTGCCAATAGGTGGCGGCAGGCGGCCGTATAAATGAGTGAGTTATTGATTCATTAATTCAAACGATTCGTTCAAACGGTTGATTCATTCAAGAATGAGACAGTTGATGTTTATGAATGGGTCATTGAATCCTTGACTCAACCGATTCGTTCAAAATGCTGAATCATTCAGTAAATGAAAACAGGATGAGTTCCTGTGAGATGCTTCGTGGTTCTGCTGTGACTTTTCTTTGGAACTATTTTCGCTGCTGAAATGGAACAAAAACACCCAATATTGCTTATAAACAGTAAGTGACTTAATCTTAACTGTTTATTGAACTGTTGTAGGAAATCAATGTCACTTTTTCAATCGTGATGGTATTCAGGAAAAATAATTGAGGCCGCTTAGTGCTTAACATATGTTAAAATATAAAAACTCCACATTTAGATTTTTTATAGGCAGAGTATGTTGTTAACTGTGTGTGTGTGTGCTCCGCTCATGTGTGTAGATTTCTCTGCGCGAGCGTCAACAGCGCAACCTTACCATCAGTAATACAGTAGGCCTGCTACATTTATTATCCACAATCGATCGCAACTTGCAATAAATGTAATAAAATCAGAATCATTCTCTCGGTTTAGTGATTCCCTAGCTATTTTTTTGTTTGTTATTGATGTTCAGGCTACTTGTCCGTTGAGGCGAGTAAAATTCTCTTTTACTTGTACTTCAAAAATCCATTTGTCCCGGAAAAGCGGTCAAGTTAGACGGGCTCTAGAGATACGAACCGCGGCAGGTTAGAGTGTTTTGGATTGCATAAAATAATGAAAGAAACGAACAAATACATGCATGGCGAAAGAAGTGCTAGACAGCAGAAGATGTGATTGGGATCATGATTGGATCATGATAGGATGATTTTTTATAAAACTATAGGCGGATGGAGGTATTAGTATGTGGTGTGTGCATGCCTATGAATGCATGTATTTGTATGTGTGCGAATATGAATAAAAATATCCTAAATTACAAAAAAAGACTTGTATAATATGTATTATAGTTCAGTTTGACGAACGATATCTGCCTCGTTTGTTAATAGATTGCTGGAGGACAAGATGCATCTTACATCGCGTGCTATAAAAAGACGGAGCTGTACAAAAACGTAAATTAATAGTTCGCCTCAGAGTTTTTTATTTGTGTATTTATTTAATTTTTATTATTTCTTCCCCAAGCTCATAAAATAATTTGGGGTCGCACATAAATTGACAGGGTCGGTCGGAAACCGGAAACAAACACATTTTTTTTTAGTGTATTTTTTTTTTTTATTTTTTTATTTTTTTAACGCCTGACATCAGTACTGATTTGAAAGAAGAAAAAAAAAGAAAAAAAATCTGTACTGATTTGAAAGCATTTTTATATTTTATTTTTTTTATTCTGAAACAATATTCTCATGAGTGATCAATCAGCTTTGATATTTAAATCACCATATTGTAATTTCTGCACCGTTAAAGGGCATCCATCCCCAATATTATTAAATGTATGCTTCATCTTTCATTTTAAATTCCTAAACTCGATCAATAAATTCAATTAATTCGAATAATAAGACACTGGCTGTTAATATAGCATAAAACACCTGCAGACAGAAACAATCTCGTTTAAATATCAGATCACACTCGAGGACACACGTTTTGCTGCAAAACCGGGAGTTTCTCATGCGCATTTTCCGTGACCACAAAGCGCACGTTAAGAACGCGAGCTTTTAGATTTTATTTATTTGCACATATAACATTTAAAATACAACTTTACAAGTCCATTAACGGAAAAAAAAAAAAACTGTGCGGGAGAAAGTGAGAAGACCATGAGGTCTTATCCCCAAAATCTCATTAAAATGGACATAAAATTACATGATCAAGCAAGACAATATAATCAATACATCAATCATGTTAATACAACAAATTAACAAAATAAACTTAATTATATGTTAACATTTTTTCAGCTCTCTTTTAAAAGTGTTTATAGTGATTTTAGTCTTTAAAATAGGGTCCAAATGATTCCAGAGGGAATTCCCTCTGTATTTCAGTGTAGATTGATTAGCTGTAGTTCTACAAAAGGCAAGATACAAATCTTTACAACGCCTAGTGGAATAGGCATGAACATCCGAAGAATACATGAAAAAATGATTGAAAGCTCTGGGCATAATATTTGTCATATTCACACATACAAATATTTATGCAATATATGTTAACATTAAATATGGTCAAGATGTTATATTTTATGGCAAATCGCGCGTCCCTTGGCTGTCGAAACGCACGCGTTTGACGAGTCAATCAGACGCCTGACCGCGCGACAACGTTGCTTCCATTATGAGAACGTACATTTGAAATGACAAACTTGAGTGCGCAAAAGAAGCGATCTGTGAACGGGCCCTATTCTTTGTCTTACCAAGTCATGGTGTTCATGTGAACAATGAGCCTCGTCTACTCTCCTTGCAAGGGTGTCGAAGTCTGGACAAAATATGTACAGTGACATGACATCACTGCCAGATTCAAACTGTGCGCTCGCTGGCGCTGAGCCAGAGATGGACGCGCTCAGCGCTTGTCATATCATATAAAGTGTTGGGCGGGCCGTATGGCCAAACTTAATTCATTATTATTATGAAAATTAAACATTTAAATTGTTTTTATTAATCTGTTTGGGCGGGACACCTGTCACTCTGGCCGCCCATAAATCCGCGCCTGTTACAGAGTACAGACGATTGGTGTATGACGTCACAGTACTGATTCGAAAGCATACAGCACACAGTGATTGACTTGAAACAGCTCTCTACAGAGTACAGACGATTGGTGTATGATGTCACAGTACTGATTCGAAAGCATACAGCATGCAGTGATTGACAAGAAGCAGCTCAGTACAGAGTACAGACGATTATGACATCACAGTACTGATTCGAAAGCATACATCATACAGTGATTGACATGAAGCAGCTCAGTACAGAGTACAGACGATTGGTGTATGACATCAGTACTGATTTGAAAGCATTTTTTTTATTTATTTTTTTTTTACTCTGAAACAATATTCTCATGAGTGATCAATCAGCTTTGATATTTAAATCACCATATTGTAATTTCTGCACCGTTAAAGGGCATCCATCCCCCAATATAATTAAATGTATGCTTCATCTTTCATTTTAAATTCCTAAATTCGATCAATAAATTCAATTATTTCGAATAATAAGACAATATATGGCTGTTAACCTAAAACACCTGCAGACAGAAACAATCTCGTTTAAATAGCAGATCACACGTCGAGGACACACGTTTTGCTGCAAACCCGGGAGTTTCTCATGCGCATTTTCCGTGACCACAAAGCACACGTTAAGAATGCGAGCTTTTAGATTTTATTTATTTGCACATATAACATTTAAAATACAACTTTACAAGTCCATTAACGGAAAAAAAAAAAAAAAACTGTGCGGCAGAAAGTGAGAAGACATGAGGTGTTATAAAACCACTTCCCCAAAATCTCACTGGCACCCCCCTTTTTGGCAATGGAGTGCAAACTGACATACCCATAATAAAATGGTTGTTGCTAATGAGTCCTTGTGACCACACACAAAACCAAGGTATCATTTAAAAGCTGACACTTGACAGTTTATTATGAAAGACTTAAAATTGTTCTGAGCAATTACTAACAGAGAGATAAATAAGCTCAAAAACAATGGACGAGAATTTTTTTTTGTATATTAATTTTTTATGAAAAAGAAAAACGCTAAAGGCAAATATATATGGGCCTGGAAACACAGGCAAACTAAAGCCATAGGTCTTAACAATGTATGTTTCAAATTTGAAGTTTATACAAGCAAAAATGAATTTTTTACAAAGATTTATTTCAGCGCATGTCTAGGCACCTACCCAAAAAGGCCACTTGGAGTCTCCAAAGGGACACTTGGTAACCACCTTTTACCATGAGCTATAACAAGTTTGTTTGATCATTTCAATGTGTTTTTTTTATTACAATATGACAAAGCACAATATATATACTTTCTCTGGTATATTTTTTACCTCCTAAATGTTTATAAAAATGTGTGTGTTTGCATTTTTGGAAAGGGCCCCAAAGTGACACTTGGCAACTTACTTGTAAAAAGTTTAACAAAGTCTTTGTTCACTACCATTCATTTAATGGTTAAGAACGACACATTATTTAGCAAATAAAAAGTTTTTATTTATATATTTGTATACATCTACAAACAAAAGTTTCTCTTTGTTATTAGCAATCAAGACAGTAATAAACATTTCTCAAAAAGTGAGCAGAAAAAGTTGATGTGCACAGGACTGTGACACTCACAAGATCGACGAGGAGGAGGGTCAGGCACCTTGCTTTTGTTGGGATGTCCAGCCAGCTCCAAAATCAGTCTCCCAGAATGCCTTTTGAGACATTGGCTTCTGGTTTTTAGCCTTTGCCAAATCCTGTTGCAGAATATTGGTGCTGAAGTGCCATCACTGTTGAACAACAAACAGGAAAAGAAATTTAGATTTCTTAACATTTTTATAAATACACATTTATTTTCAAATGACCATTCACATACAGCAATCTACCTCTACACCCACAATTGTTGCCCTGATTGCTATATTTGCACTACCGGCTTTGAATGTAAAATCTGTGAGGATCATTCACATACAGCATTCACCTCCATAGCCACTCTATTGTTGCACTGATGGCACATTTACACTACAGATTTTATATTCAAATTATCATTCACATAGAGCAATTCAACTCTATAGCCACTCTTTTGTTGCCCTGATTGCACATTTACACCAGCTTATAGTGCAGACTGTAATCAGACAACAATGCCCTAAAATACTATTTTTTCCTCACTAAACATTACTTGCTTCACATTATTTACTTACCACAAAGTGCTGGGCTGTCTATTTCCTCTTGAACTCCCAGAGACAGCTGTAGATGTTGCAGCAACACATGGACACTTTGTTTGTCTGTTGTCCAGAGAGGCCTCTGTCTGGTACTCTCATCATCATCATCATCGTCACTGTTGAATTACACAACATGGATAGAAACACGCCTAACACAACTGATTATCTTACATATAAATTACATTTTGTTCTCTGAAAAGTTTTGTTTGAACTTCGTCTTGCGTTCTACATACAAAACAATAGCAGCTAGCCTATAGCTAAAGTTACATAAATAATGTTCAATGTTGTAACGTTACACTTCTAATTCAGCGCTTGAATAACAATGGAATTGCACTGCATTTCAATGTACTTATAAGCCCCAATACTAGTGCAGAAAATAAAAACTAAAAAGCAATGTAACAAACTCACTAAAATGTTTAGAAACTTACCGATCTAAAACTGGATCGAGACCTGCCCAAAACATATCCTCTTCTTCAGAGACGGCGCTGGATACAGAACTCTCTTCTGAAAAATACACGTTTTCTTCATCCCAGCTTTGCAGAAGTTATTCCATTGCAGCAGTAGGAGAAATAACTTCTGTCCCCGACGTGAACCCATTGCAGCAGGCGAATGTAAACAGAGCGAGTGAACGCCAGCCAGCAGGTGTAGCATAGAGCAGAGCCTGGGTGTCATGACAACCTCGTCACGTGTGCGTAAATTTCCATGAAGCAAATGGTTGCGCGCACAAAGGAACACTGTTATAAACGCGAGATTATGTAAATCCGCACATGGGCGTATTTGTTATGCCATAGGCTTCAGATGGGTGGCAACAGAAAAGTTTCCCATTGCTATTGGTTTATTTTTTTACCACACATATTAGCATTATACATGATCACACGTCAGCAAAAGCGCCTGACATCCTTCAATACTTTCTATAATTACATGGCCAGTTTTCATCGGACATCTTCTGGACCGATCTCATTCATTTCCAGACACTCTACTAAAAACACTGATATGTTGTTTTCGTTGAATAATGTGCTAGATGTGGAGAGTTCGTCGAATAAACAGGACAACGCCCCATGTGATTAGCAAATGTCAGGATGTAAACAATAGAAGTAATATGGATATTTTTAACAGTTTGCATGTTTTTAGACAATTTTTTTCCCATGGACATCATATACTGGACTCTTCACGTGGTAAAAAGACCGATGTCATCATTATTGTGCCAAGCATTACATTTACACAACATAAAAAGGTAAGCCCCCCCCACCCCCTTCATAGTTGTATCACGTTGTTAAAGTTGATACAGAATAACAAAAAACGGCAGCAAAGTTTTCTTGATTGTATAATGCTTATATCGAAACGAATATACAATGTCGTAGCTTTACAACAATGTATTGGTTAACCTTATAACTTGACAAATAGATATTGTAAACACGCGATCAATGTAAACAATACAAGTTGGGATCACTGGTGATCCCATGCCAGGCAAGGGGTTAAAATGGACATAAAATTACATGATCAAGCAAGACAATATAATCAATACATCAATCATGTTAATACAATAAATTAACAAAATAAACTTAATTATATGTTAACATTTTTTTCAGCTCTCTTTTAAAAGTGTTTATAGTGATTGTAGTCTTTAAAACAGGGTCCAAATGATTCCAGAGGGAATTCCCTCTGTATTTCAGTGTAGATTGATTAGCTGTAGTTCTACAAAAGGCAAGATACAAATCTTTACAACGCCTAGTGGAATAGGCATGAACATCCGAAAAATACATGAAAAAATGATTGAAAGCTCTGGGCATAATATTTGTCATATTCACACATACTTATACATAAAAATATTTATGCAATATATGTTAACATTAAATATGGTCAAGATGTTATATTTTATAAATGTCGTCAAGATATTATATTTTATGGCAAATCGCGCGTCCCTTGACTGTCGAAACGCACGCGTTTGACAAGTCAATCAGACGCCAGACCGCGCGACAACGTTGCTTCCATTATGAACGTACATTTGAAATTACAAAATTGAGTGCGCAATCTGTGAACGGGCCCTATTCTTTGTCTTACCAATGTGAACAATGAGCCTCGTCTACTCTCCTTGCAAGGGTGTCGAAGTCTGGACAAAATATGTACAGTGACATGACATCACTGCCAGATTCAAACTGTGCGCTCGCTGGCGCTGAGCCAGAGATGGACGCGCTCAGCGCTTGTCATATCATATAAAGTGTTGGGGGGGCGTAAGGCCAAACTTAATTCATTATTATTATGAAAATTAAAAATTTAAATTGTTTTTAATAATCTGTTTGGGTGGGCCACCTGTCAATCTGGCCGCCCATAAATCCGCGCCTGTTACAGAGTACAGACGATTGGTGTATGACGTCATAGTACTGATTCGAAAGCATACAGCATGCAGTGATTGACATGAAGCAGCTCAGTACAGAGTACAGACGATTGTATGACATCACAGTACTGATTCGAAAGCATACATCATACAGTGATTGACATGAAGCAGCTCAGTACAGAGTACAGACGATTGGTGTATGACATCACAGTACTGATTCGAAAGCATACAGCATACAGTGATTGACATGAAGCAGCTCAATACAGAGTACAGACGTTTGGTTTACGAGGCCTAAAAAAAAAAAAATTGGTTCCGGTTGGTTGTCAGTTGAGGTCATGGGTCGGTAGGTAATTTTTTTTTTTTTTTTTTTTTCAGTGGCAGCAAGGGATGGGTAGGAAATTATTCAGGGCTCGACATTAAAGGGATAGTCAAACCTAAAAATATCAAAATTGAAACTACTGTGGAAACAAAGACACCTACATCTTGGATGCCCTTGAGTTAAGCTAAAACATATCAAAAATTAATTTCAAAGTAAACTATCCCCTTAAGCCTTTTCACGTGCTTGTCCTCCGGACAAGTAAGTAAATCTGTCAATCACTTGTCCGAGTAAAAAAGTTGCTTGTCCGGATTTTTAAAATGTATTTATTTTTTTATTCTGAAGCAATATTCTCATCAGTGTTCAATCAGCTTTGATATTTAAAAAGGCAAATTGTAATATATGCACCTTTAAGGGCATCCCCATCCACCAATATTATTAAATGCCCTATAGTGTCTTATTATTCTAAATAATTGAATTTATTGATCAAATTTAGGAATTTAAAATGAAAGATGAAGCATACTGTTACCCTAGGTAGGGCTGATGAAATTAAATCATTTACACTGAAAAATTACAATTTCATAAAATAATGTTATGAAATTGATTTAAATGTGCAAATAAGAAATATTGAAAAGAATTATACTAGGCTACTTATAAACATAACACTAAACTGCCAATAGGTGGCGGCAGGCGGCCGTATAAATGAGTGAGTTATTGATTCATTAATTCAAACGATTCGTTCAAACGGTTGATTCATTCAAGAATGAGACAGTTGATGTTTATGAATGGGTCATTGAATCCTTGACTCAACCGATTCGTTCAAAATGCTGAATCATTCAGTAATGAAAACAGGATGAGTTCCTGTGAGATGCTTCGTGGTTCTGCTGTGACTTTTCTTTGGAACTATTTTCGCTGCTGAAATGGAACAAAAACACCCAATATTGCTTATAAACAGTAAGTGACTTAATCTTAACTGTTTATTGAACTGTTGTAGGAAATCAATGTCACTTTTTCAATCGTGATGGTATTCAGGAAAAATAATTGAGGCCGCTTAGTGCTTAACATATGTTAAAATATAAAAACTCCACATTTCGATTTTTTATAGGCAGAGTATGTTGTTAACTGTGTGTGTGTGTGCTCCGCTCATGTGTGTAGATTTCTCTGCGCGAGCGTCAACAGCGCAACCTTACCATCAGTAATACAGTAGGCCTGCTACATTTATTATCCACAATCGATCGCAACTTGCAATAAATGTAATAAAATCAGAATCATTCTCTCGGTTTAGTGATTCCCTAGCTATTTTTTTGTTTGTTATTGATGTTCAGGCTACTTGTCCGTTGAGGCGAGTAAAATTCTCTTTTACTTGTACTTCAAAAATCCATTTGTCCCGGAAAAGCGGTCAAGTTAGACGGGCTCTAGAGATACGAACCGCGGCAGGTTAGAGTGTTTTGGATTGCATAAAATAATGAAAGAAACGAACAAATACATGGCGAAAGAAGTGCTAGACAGCAGAAGATGTGATTGGGATCATGATTGGATCATGATAGGATGATTTTTTATAAAACTATAGGCGGATGGAGGTATTAGTATGTGGTGTGTGCATGCCTATGAATGCATGTATTTGTATGTGTGCAAATATGAATAAAAATATCCTAAATTACAAAAAAAGACTTGTATAATATGTATTATAGTTCAGTTTGACGAACGATATCTGCCTCGTTTGTTAATAGATTGCTGGAGGACAAGATGCATCTTACATCGCGTGCTATAAAAAGACGGAGCTGTACAAAAACGTAAATTAATAGTTCGCCTCAGAGTTTTTTATTTGTGTATTTATTTAATTTTTATTATTTCTTCCCCAAGCTCATAAAATAATTTGGGGTCGCACATAAATTGACAGGGTCGGTCGGAAACCGGAAACAAACACATTTTTTTTTTAGTTTATTTTTTATTTTTTATTTTTTTATTTTTTTAACTCCTGACATCAGTACTGATTTGAAAGAAGAAAAAAAAAGAAAAAAAATCAGTACTGATTTGAAAGCATTTTTTATATTTTATTTATTTTTTATTCTGAAACAATATTCTCATGAGTGATCAATCAGCTTTGATATTTAAATCACCATATTGTAATTTCTGCACCGTTAAAGGGCATCCATCCCCCAATATTATTAAATGTATGCTTCATCTTTCATTTTAAATTCCTAAACTCGATCAATAAATTCAATTAATTCGAATAATAAGACACTGGCTGTTAATATAGCATAAAACACCTGCAGACAGAAACAATCTCGTTTAAATATCAGATCACACGTCGAGGACACACGTTTTGCTGCAAAACCGGGAGTTTCTCATGTGCATTTTCCGTGACCACAAAGCGCACGTTAAGAACGCGAGCTTTTAGATTTTATTTATTTGCACATATAACATTTGAAATACAACTTTACAAGTCCATTAACGGAAAAAAAAAAAAAAACTGTGCGGGAGAAAGTGAGAAGACCATGAGGTCTTATCCCCAAAATCTCATTAAAATGGACATAAAATTACATGATCAAGCAAGACAATATAATCAATACATCAATCATGTTAATACAGCAAATTAACAAAATAAACTTAATTATATGTTAACATTTTTTCAGCTCTCTTTTAAAAGTGTTTATAGTGATTTTAGTCTTTAAAACAGGGTCCAAATGATTCCAGAGGGAATTCCCTCTGTATTTCAGTGTAGATTGATTAGCTGTAGTTCTACAAAAGGCAAGATACAAATCTTTACAACGCCTGGAATAGGCATGAACATCCGAAGAATACATGAAAAAATGATTGAAAGCTCTGGGCATAATATTTGTCATATTCACACATACAAATATTTATGCAATATATGTTAACATTAAATATGGTCAAGATGTTATATTTTATGGCAAATCGCGCGTCCCTTGGCTGTCGAAACGCACGCGTTTGACGAGTCAATC
Organism: Pimephales promelas; assembly: GCF_016745375.1. Next base: position 2,665,463 of record NW_024121888.1, on the reverse strand, counting down.
AGACGCCTGACCGCGCGACAACGTTGCTTCCATTATGAGAACGTACATTTGAAATGACAAACTTGAGTGCGCAAAAGAAGCGATCTGTGAACGGGCCCTATTCTTTGTCTTACCAAGTCATGGTGTTCATGCGAACAATGAGCCTCGTCTACTCTCCTTGCAAGGGTGTCGAAGTCTGGACAAAATATGTACAGTGACATGACATCACTGCCAGATTCAAACTGTGCGCTCGCTGGCGCTGAGCCAGAGATGGACGCGCTCAGCGCTTGTCATATCATATAAAGTGTTGGGCGGGCCGTATGGCCAAACTTAATTCATTATTATTATGAAAATTAAACATTTAAATTGTTTTTATTAATCTGTTTGGGTGGGACACCTGTCACTCTGGCCGCCCATAAATCCGCGCCTGTTACAGAGTACAGACGATTGGTGTATGACGTCACAGTACTGATTCGAAAGCATACAGCACACAGTGATTGACTTGAAACAGCTCTCTACAGAGTACAGACGATTGGTGTATGATGTCACAGTACTGATTCGAAAGCATACAGCATGCAGTGATTGACAAGAAGCAGCTCAGTACAGAGTACAGACGATTATGACATCACAGTACTGATTCGAAAGCATACATCATACAGTGATTGACATGAAGCAGCTCAGTACAGAGTACAGACGATTGGTGTATGACATCAGTACTGATTTGAAAGCATTTTTTTTTTATTTTTTTTTTACTCTGAAACAATATTCTCATGAGTGATCAATCAGCTTTGATATTTAAATCACCATATTGTAATTTCTGCACCGTTAAAGGGCATCCATCCCCCAATATAATTAAATGTATGCTTCATCTTTCATTTTAAATTCCTAAATTCGATCAATAAATTCAATTATTTCGAATAATAAGACAATATATGGCTGTTAACCTAAAACAAATGCAGACAGAAACAATCTCGTTTAAATAGCAGATCACACGTCGAGGACACACGTTTTGCTGCAAAACCCGGGAGTTTCCCATGCGCATTTTCCGTGACCACAAAGCACACGTTAAGAATGCGAGCTTTTAGATTTTATTTATTTGCACATATAACATTTAAAATACAACTTTACAAGTCCATTAACGAAAAAAAAAAAAAAACTGTGCGGCAGAAAGTGAGAAGACATGAGGTCTTATAAAACCACTTCCCCAAAATCTCATTAAAATGGACATAAAATTACATGATCAAGCAAGACAATATAATCAATACATCAATCATGTTAATACAATAAATTAACAAAATAAACTTAATTATATGTTAACATTTTTTTCAGCTCTCTTTTAAAAGTGTTTATAGTGATTGTAGTCTTTAAAACAGGGTCCAAATGATTCCAGAGGGAATTCCCTCTGTATTTCAGTGTAGATTGATTAGCTGTAGTTCTACAAAAGGCAAGATACAAATCTTTACAACGCCTAGTGGAATAGGCATGAACATCCGAAGAATACATGAAAAAATGATTGAAAGCTCTGGGCATAATATTTGTCATATTCACACATACTTATACATAAAAATATTTATGCAATATATGTTAACATTAAATATGGTCAAGATGTTATATTTTATAAATGTCGTCAAGATATTATATTTTATGGCAAATCGCGCGTCCCTTGACTGTCGAAACGCACGCGTTTGACAAGTCAATCAGACGCCAGACCGCGCGACAACGTTGCTTCCATTATGAACGTACATTTGAAATTACAAAATTGAGTGCGCAATCTGTGAACGGGCCCTATTCTTTGTCTTACCAATGTGAACAATGAGCCTCGTCTACTCTCCTTGCAAGGGTGTCGAAGTCTGGACAAAATATGTACAGTGACATGACATCACTGCCAGATTCAAACTGTGCGCTCGCTGGCGCTGAGCCAGAGATGGACGCGCTCAGCGCTTGTCATATCATATAAAGTGTTGGGGGGGCGTAAGGCCAAACTTAATTCATTATTATTATGAAAATTAAAAATTTAAATTGTTTTTAATAATCTGTTTGGGTGGGCCACCTGTCAATCTGGCCGCCCATAAATCCGCGCCTGTTACAGAGTACAGACGATTGGTGTATGACGTCATAGTACTGATTCGAAAGCATACAGCATGCAGTGATTGACATGAAGCAGCTCAGTACAGAGTACAGACGATTGTATGACATCACAGTACTGATTCGAAAGCATACATCATACAGTGATTGACATGAAGCAGCTCAGTACAGAGTACAGACGATTGGTGTATGACATCACAGTACTGATTCGAAAGCATACAGCATACAGTGATTGACATGAAGCAGCTCAATACAGAGTACAGACGTTTGGTTTACGAGGCCTAAAAAAAAAATAAAATTGGTTCCGGTTGGTTGTCAGTTGAGGTCATGGGTCGGTAGGTAATTTTTTTTTTTTTTTTTTTTCAGTGGCAGCAAGGGATGGGTAGGAAATTATTCAGGGCTCGACATTAAAGGGATAGTCAAACCTAAAAATATCAAAATTGAAACTACTGTGGAAACAAAGACACCTACATCTTGGATGCCCTTGAGTTAAGCTAAAACATATCAAAAATTAATTTCAAAGTAAACTATCCCCTTAAGCCTTTTCACGTAGATGGCTGCCGTGTGAGTGAACTCATCTCAAGCACAAGTCTGTTTTTTCATGATATAGTAGCCTTTCAAGTGATCCTTTATGCTGATCCATGTGATTGTGATTTGACTTTTATATAAACAAATCAAGCACTAAACAAAGCTGTTGTACACAGTCAAGAGATTTATTTTGGGACATTTCATAGCTTGCGTCCTTGCCGCAATGGAGGAGCGCCACATTTCATTACAAACATTGTGGGACGCCATTCAACAGATTAAGACTGATATGCTCACACGCTTTGATGCTAAAGTGGATCCGATACAAAGTAGTCTGAGCAGCATTCAGAACTCTTTAACTACCTTGGGAGAACAAGTTAATCTACTAGAACAGCGTGTGGGAGCTAATGAGGACAATCTACAGGAGTTCGGGGCTCGGATTCAGCAACTTGAGAAAACTAATTCTTACCTACTGGACAAAGTTGATGACTTGGAGAACCGGAGCCGTCGCTGTAACCTGCGTTTCGTGGGAGTTCATGAAAACGCTGAAGGCGGTGATATCGTTGGTTTCATGTCCCAGTTGATAATACAACTCCTGGGACGAAGCAACTTCCCTACGACACCGATCATTGAGAGAGCCCACCGCTCTCCGTCTGTCCGACAGAGTGATCGAGCCAGCCCCAGGTCAATTATGATATCACTGCTTAACTTCCAGGATAAGGTCAAAATCCTTCGCCTTGCTAGAGAGAAAAAGACGCTGGAATATAGCGAGAGGCGCATCTTTATCTATCCAGATTTTAGTGCTGATCTGACGAGGAGACGCCGGAACTTTGATCCTGTCAAACGTAAGCTCCGTGATCTCAATATTAAGTACTTTCTCCGGTATCCTTGTACGCTGTGTGTTATTGTTGATGGAAAACAGCAGCGTTTTAATTGCCACAAAGACGCTGAAGCTGCTTTCATGTCCAATTTAACTTCTCCATAAGTTACTCGATGATGACACAAGCATACCAACTGAATTGTGGAACAGCAAATTTGCACTCTTTTTCTCTCCTTTCATTTGAGAACGCGACTGTAAAGTTTTTTTTTGGGAGTTGTTGACACTCCTTTTGCTTTATAGCTAGATGTTGTTAGATGCAACGAATAATTGCTTTCAGTTATTGTTTGTTTATATTCTGCTGTCGCTAGCATTTTTTTTCTCCCTCTCCCTGTATACGACAACGCGACTGCTAAGATTGTTGAGATGTTGTTGATACTTGTGTTTATAGGCTACTTGTTGTTAGATTCAACCGGTGATTGCTTCAGTGGTTGTTTATTTATATCTTGCTGTCGCAAGTATTTATTTATTTTCATTTCTATATGTGATAGCGCGACTGCAAAGTTATTATCATTTTTATTTATTTTTTTAAGTGTTGACATTCTTCTTGTGTTCTAGTTATATACAAGAGGTGACTGCTTTCAGTTTCAGTTGTTGCTGGTTTACATCATACTGATTGTTTTGCTTTTTCTTTTCCTCTCCTTTACTGACTTTAAATGCTGCCTGTGAAGTACTTTGAGCTACACTTTCCATTATTTCATATTAATGCAGACTGAGTCTTGAGACTAATAGATGTTTTTTTTTTTTTCCGGCATAATTTTGTTCACTCACAGAAATACCCCGGAAAATGGTGTCTGGGGTTGCCGGGTCTTTCTTGGGTAATGTTTTTTTGTGTTTAGTTTTGTTTGTGGGTTTATGTAATGTGTGTTTGTGTTTTTGTTCTTTGATTGTATCAAATGAATCTTTCAACCTCGATAATTGGGTATTATTTTTTTGGATCCAACTACCTTTACAATTATGTTTGAACAGCAGTGATCATAGTAACAGTATTAAAATGAGCTTTTTTTATGAGTGATACTAAAGGAATAAAAATTGTACATTTAAATATTAGGAGTCTTATCCCTAAAATTGACCTACTTCGTGCATGGGTTGCATTACATAAACCTAACATAATAACTCTTTCTGAAACATGGCTTAATAGTAGTATATCTGATACTGAGATTAATCTTCTAAATTATATCCTATACAGATCTGATAGGAGTTCCAGAGGTGGGGGTGTGGCTATTTATGTTTCCTCTGAGCTCATATCTGAGCTTACCATACCTACAGTTAAGCCTCTACACTTTGAATGTGTTTTTGTGAAAGTAATTTTTCATGAAAATAAAAGCTTAATTATCGGTAGCATATACAGACCTCCCTCTTCGCCAGCTGAAACTTTTGATCACCTGATATCTACTATTAACTCCATTTCCTGTAATAATGAAATTATTTTACTAGGTGACTTCAATAAAAACTGGTCAGACAAATCATCTGATAAAGTGAAGAATTTATTTAGTAACTTAAATCTCTCACAGTTAATTAACCTGTTTGTGGTCCGACGTGCCGTATACGGCCAACAGGGTGGTTTATAGGTTTAACTTTGTGAAAGACAAAACAAAACAAACACAAAAGTAAACATAATACATATCTTTGGAAAGCTGAGAAACTCGTGATTCGAACGACGTAAACCATTTTAAGATACAATCAACACAGCGGGCACAATCTGTCTCTTTGTCAGACCACCAACAGCCAAAACAAACCAACACAAACTGGAAGAAACTCACCAATTAGCCATCTGTTAGTCCACATTCCAACAAAAATGGTTTGGTTTCACTGTAAAGCGTCCATACAATCCAATTTGAAGAAGTTTTTAGTCCAAAACAATTGTATATATGAATAAACATCCATGGAATGCAATAGTAGCATTTCGCGTTAGCCGACAGCGCTATCACAACTTCGACGCACTAACACTATTTGATCTGTCTAACTTCAGTTGAAACGTAAACATTGGAGAAAAAAGTATGTCAAAATGGCCGCTGACCCCCGAACTATTGATTGACAGGTCATTTTAGCCAATCGGCGAGTGTTAGGGGTGTCTTCTGATGTTCCAACAACCAACGAGCTCGCCTGGTGAAATCTGTACCTACCTCTCTTTGAGTGACAGTTTATCTATCCAGTTGCAATAGAGAATGAAATGACGCTATTTTCTGATAGCCAATGAATTTCTGAAAAGACTGAAATGCAGCTTTAGTGGCTGGAATCATCCGATTACGTTATATTTCATGCGTAAAGCGAAAGTGATCCTCTGCGCGTTTGTGCGTAAACACAACATTGAACGCGTTGGTGAGTGAAAGGAGGTAACAGATGTGAAATGGCAAAGATAATTAGAAAGACGCACTTATTACTCGAAGAAGTGATTGAACAGTGTATTCTCCGTGACCGTGGTGAGTGGGAGGACATTTGTGAGCAAGAGAGCAATCGATGTTGTTGTCTGGTTAGCACGACTAGCAGAGGACCCTTTTGGATGGTGGCCACGGCACTCACGTCACGAAAAGTAAGTTTTATTATATTGCCCAACATATTTGACTGTATATACTGAGACATGTGTTTGTTTTAGGTGTACTAAAACAAACACATGCCTCAGTTGAGGTGTGTCAGCTTTTGCCGTGTGTGTTTGTGTGAGTGTGTTCAACATAGCATTACCTGCTAGCTAGGTTCTCTGGTGTGCGCTCGTAACGTTACAGCACTATTTAATATGTGGCCTTTTTGTGAGTTGAAATTGCTAAACACGCAAAACATACATGTCTTGTGTGTGTGTGTTTACATGTGCTAACTTATGTCGTGTTTGTTTATGTCATAGCTCATGATGTGCGTGTGCGCTCATGAACTGCATAATCCTGGTTCTTTGTGTGCATGTGTTTCTGTTTATTTTTGTATTCACACGCATATAATGTCAATGTTTTGTAAATTATTTCCCTTTTTTATATATCACAGACCATCATCTGAAAATTAGTGAGTGAATTCTGGGAGCCAGTCAGAAAAAAACAACATACTGGAACAGAATGACAGCACCTTATCAGGAGAGGAGCCCCATCATTTATCTTTCCAGAGAGGTTCTGCCAGCTAAACAACAAGTGGACGGGGAGGGTGAGATGCAGAGGAGAACTGGCTTTTTCTTTTTTCAAGTCTGTGCATATCACTGGACACAGCACTGCAGGTCGTCACACTTTTTGTGTGTGTGTGTGTATATATGTATTTATATATATATATATATATATATATATATATATATGTATATGTAGTTTCAGTTCTAATATTAAAGTGTTTTAGTACCATAGCACTTGTTTTGTCTCTTTATTTGTAGAAAGTTTGGTTTCAAGAATTGAAAAAAAAAACACTATAATGTGTTTATGCTTCAGTTACTATGTGTCATCAATATTTACAGTGAATCTGGCTAAGGAATATGATAGCCCTAAATGTAACCTTTCATTAGAGCCCAAAATTATGACTGTAGAGTAAAGTATTCAAGAATAGCAGCATTTTATGTGTCTATGATCACAAAGGGTCATTTGGAGTCTCCAAGTGGCTTTTTTTGGGAAGCGCCTAGATATACACTTAGATAAACATGTGTAAAACACTCATTTTCTTAGATATCATCATCAAATTTTAAACTCTGTTTGGTAAGGCTTCATGCTGTGATCCAGTTGTGTTTTCTAGCTCATAGCTCCCAGCTGTAGTTATCTGCAGGCATCTGTTTACACAAAAAAAATGTAGGCGGAATTTTTTTGTCATTTTTCATTGTGTTCAAAGTTATATTACTCAAGACCAGTAAGACTTACAGTGATTTTGACTGTTTAGGAACAAACCTCTGAGTGTCACCTTTCAAAAGAGAGCAAAAGCATGCATATACTCCAAATGGTTCAAGAACAGCATGCAATTTAATTTGGATAGGTCTTTTTTAGGCGTTTCGGGCAAATTTTGCAGGCCTTCTAAGAGGTTAAGGAACCAACTCGTATCACTCCTACATCTCAATCCCTGCTTGATTGGATCCTTGTTTCACATCCAGATAGATTTCTAAAGGTAGGTGTTATGTCTGATTGCTTTAGTGATCACTCGATAGTATATTGTGTATGGAAGATCAAATTACCTAAATCACCACCAAGACTTATCAAAATTAGGCAATATAAGAAACTGAATTCAGATTTATTTTTTAATGATCTGATCGCTATAAATTGGGACAGATACCAACTTATACCTAATGTTCAAGATGCATGGGATTTCCTTTATACTGAGTTCACTGATGTTCTGGACAAACATGCTCCATGGAAATCTGTCTTGGTCAAGGGTAAACATCTCCCCTGGATTGACCATGAACTTATTAGCCTCTTTAGGCAGAGGGATAAAGCTTGGTCAATTTTTCGTCGTACAAGGGCTAATGCAGATTGGGAAGTATACAGACAGTTGAGAAATATGAGTAAGACAAAAACCCGTAATGCCAAATCTAATTATTATAAGGATAGCCTCAGTAATGATTCTATGAATCCTAAACAATTCTGGAAAAAAATTAAAACTATTACCAATACATCAGATAAACATTGTATTAACCAAATACGAGTTTCAAATACAATTCTACATGACTCTCTATCTATTGCTGAAGCATTTAACCATCATTTCTCTTCTGTTTGTTCTACCTTAATATCCAAATCTGATTTGGGTACTGGTTTTTTAAATAATGCTTTGCCCAATCATAGTTCTTTTTATTTTAGGAAAATTCAACCAGATGAAGTGCAAAATGCCATAAATGAACTAAAAGGGAACAGTGGTGCTGGACTGGATGGTTTAGATAATAAGTTGATCAAACTAGCTTCTCATATACTTATGTATCCACTTACTGATTTATTCAATCTCTCTTTATCTTCATGTGAGTTACCAGCTATCTGGAAGTGTGCACGCATCACTCCAATACATAAAGGAGGTGATGTATTGGATCTGAATAACTATAGACCCATATCTATTATATGTTCTACTGCTAAAGTGTTTGAAAATTAATTTATAACCAACTTTCACATTTTCTTAGTGCAAACAATATATTATCACCATTTCAATCTGGCTTTAGATCTAACCACTCTACATCTACTGCCCTTCTTAAATTCACCAATGATGTCTTCTCTGCTGCAGATAATGGTGAACTCACAGGTGCAATATTTATTGACTTGACAAAAGCCTTTGACCTTGTTGATCACTATCTTCTTTTAGATAAGCTCTATGCTATTGGCCTGTCTAAAAATGCAGTATTGTGGTTTAGTTCATACCTCCATAATAGAAAACAATGTGTCATCCTACATGGAAAAAAATCCAATCTACTAATTCAACAAAGAGGTGTGCCCCAAGGCTCAACTTTGGGACCACTCCTTTTTTCTATTTATGTTAATAACTTACCATCAATCTTTAATAACTGTTGTGCTCAACTTTATGCTGATGACACCGTCTTATATACATCTAAACATGATCTTCCACAAATTCAAGCGTGTCTTCAGTATGATTTCAAAATTTTACAAGATTGGCTTTTGTATAACAAATTGTTGCTCAACAAAACTAAAACATATCTTATGATTTTTGGTACCAGACAAAAACTTAAATCTGAAACCAATGCTTGTATAATAACTTGTTCTGACGGTACTCCTCTACCTCAAGTTGACAAATTTAAATATCTTGGTGTATGGCTGGATTCTAAGCTTTCTTTCAAAATTCATATTGGTCATATCCTACGTAAAGTCAATTACGGAATTAATGCTTTGTATCGTTCTCGTAATTGCTTTACATATAGTGTGCGCAAGAAACTCGCTTCTCAACTTATACTTCCAATTTTTGATTATTGTGATGTTGTTTATCATAACTCTGTAAAATCAGACCTTTCCCGTCTCAAAACAGCCTATAATAGACTGTGCAGATTTGTCCTTGGATGCCCATTTCTTACGCATCATTGCACAATGTATTCTGCCCTTAATTGGCCTTCTTTAAATACAAGAAGACAAATCCATTGGCTTCAACTAATATTTAAAATTATCCACTTCAATTACCCTTCTTATTTAAAACGGTATTTTGTTCTTAATACTTCAAATTATAATTTGAGGCACTCCGTTCAGCTTTATTTTTTTGTCCCTCGAGCCAAGAAGACAGTTGGTAAAAGAGCTTTTATGTTTAAAGCCACCTTAGACTGGAATAATTTACCTTCCAATATTAGATCCATCACTTCATTTGGGATTTTTAAGAATAATTTGTCTTCTTATTTTATGACTAACTGCTCTTGTTTTGTATGATGCTGACACAGAATGCTTACTACTACTGTATATACAATGTATTTCTGCCAATTTGATCTTGTGGTTGTAAAGTTTTTCATATCTCGTTTTTTTTTTTTTTTTTTTTTTTTTTTTTTTGTGGTTCTGTATGTACTTGTTTGTCAAATAAGTGTAATTGTTGTTGTTTTTGTTTGTTTATTTTGATTCGTGTTCTTTTGTAATGGCTGTGATTTACTTTAGGACCCCCTCGAAAACGAGATGTTGCATCTCAAGGGGTTTATCCTAATCAAATAAATTAAAAAAAAAAAAAAAAAAAAAAAAAAAAAAAAAAATACAACTTTACAAGTCCATTAACGGAAAAAAAAAAAACTGTGCGGGAGAAAGTGAGAAGACCATGAGGTCTTATAAAACCACTTCCCCAAAATCTCATTAAAATGGACATAAAATTACATGATCAAGCAAGACAATATAATCAATACATCAATCATGTTAATACAACAAATTAACAAAATAAACTTAATTATATGTTAACATTTTTTCAGCTCTCTTTTAAAAGTGTTTATAGTGATTTTAGTCTTTAAAACAGGGTCCAAATGATTCCAGAGGGAATTCCCTCTGTATTTCAGTGTAGATTGATTAGCTGTAGTTCTACAAAAGGCAAGATACAAATCTTTACAACGCCTAGTGGAATAGGCATGAACATCCGAAGAATACATGAAAAAATGATTGAAAGCTCTGGGCATAATATTTGTCATATTCACACATACAAATATTTATGCAATATATGTTAACATTAAATATGGTCAAGATGTTATATTTTATGGCAAATCGCGCGTCCCTTGGCTGTCGAAACGCACGCGTTTGACGAGTCAATCAGACGCCTGACCGCGCGACAACGTTGCTTCCATTATGAGAACGTACATTTGAAATGACAAACTTGAGTGCGCAAAAGAAGCGATCTGTGAACGGGCCCTATTCTTTGTCTTACCAAGTCATGGTGTTCATGTGAACAATGAGCCTCGTCTACTCTCCTTGCAAGGGTGTCGAAGTCTGGACAAAATATGTACAGTGACATGACATCACTGCCAGATTCAAACTGTGCGCTCGCTGGCGCTGAGCCAGAGATGGACGCGCTCAGCGCTTGTCATATCATATAAAGTGTTGGGCGGGCCGTATGGCCAAACTTAATTCATTATTATTATGAAAATTAAACATTTAAATTGTTTTTATTAATCTGTTTGGGTGGGACACCTGTCACTCTGGCCGCCCATAAATCCGCGCCTGTTACAGAGTACAGACGATTGGTGTATGACGTCACAGTACTGATTCGAAAGCATACAGCACACAGTGATTGACTTGAAACAGCTCTCTACAGAGTACAGACGATTGGTGTATGATGTCACAGTACTGATTCGAAAGCATACAGCATGCAGTGATTGACAAGAAGCAGCTCAGTACAGAGTACAGACGATTATGACATCACAGTACTGATTCGAAAGCATACATCATACAGTGATTGACATGAAGCAGCTCAGTACAGAGTACAGACGATTGGTGTATGACATCAGTACTGATTTGAAAGCATTTTTTTTTATTTATTTTTTTTTACTCTGAAACAATATTCTCATGAGTGATCAATCAGCTTTGATATTTAAATCACCATATTGTAATTTCTGCACCGTTAAAGGGCATCCATCCCCCAATATAATTAAATGTATGCTTCATCTTTCATTTTAAATTCCTAAATTCGATCAATAAATTCAATTATTTCGAATAATAAGACAATATATGGCTGTTAACCTAAAACACCTGCAGACAGAAACAATCTCGTTTAAATAGCAGATCACACGTCGAGGACACACGTTTTGCTGCAAACCCGGGAGTTTCTCATGCGCATTTTCCGTGACCACAAAGCACACGTTAAGAATGCGAGCTTTTAGATTTTATTTATTTGCACATATAACATTTAAAATACAACTTTACAAGTCCATTAACGGAAAAAAAAAAAAAAATGTGCGGCAGAAAGTGAGAAGACATGAGGTCTTATAAAACCACTTCCCCAAAATCTCATTAAAATGGACATAAAATTACATGATCAAGCAAGACAATATAATCAATACATCAATCATGTTAATACAATAAATTAACAAAATAAACTTAATTATATGTTAACATTTTTTTCAGCTCTCTTTTAAAAGTGTTTATAGTGATTGTAGTCTTTAAAACAGGGTCCAAATGATTCCAGAGGGAATTCCCTCTGTATTTCAGTGTAGATTGATTAGCTGTAGTTCTACAAAAGGCAAGATACAAATCTTTACAACGCCTAGTGGAATAGGCATGAACATCCGAAGAATACATGAAAAAATGATTGAAAGCTCTGGGCATAATATTTGTCATATTCACACATACTTATACATAAAAATATTTATGCAATATATGTTAACATTAAATATGGTCAAGATGTTATATTTTATAAATGTCGTCAAGATATTATATTTTATGGCAAATCGCGCGTCCCTTGACTGTCGAAACGCACGCGTTTGACAAGTCAATCAGACGCCAGACCGCGCGACAACGTTGCTTCCATTATGAACATACATTTGAAATTACAAAATTGAGTGCGCAATCTGTGAACGGGCCCTATTCTTTGTCTTACCCATGTGAACAATGAGCCTCGTCTACTCTCCTTGCAAGGGTGTCGAAGTCTGGACAAAATATGTACAGTGACATGACATCACTGCCAGATTCAAACTGTGCGCTCGCTGGCGCTGAGCCAGAGATGGACGCGCTCAGCGCTTGTCATATCATATAAAGTGTTGGGGGACCGTAAGGCCAAACTTAATTCATTATTATTATGAAAATTAAAAATTTAAATTGTTTTTAATAATCTGTTTGGGTGGGCCACCTGTCAATCTGGCCGTCCATAAATCCGCGCCTGTTACAGAGTACAGACGATTGGTGTATGACGTCATAGTACTGATTCGAAAGCATACAGCATGCAGTGATTGATATGAAGCAGCTCAGTACAGAGTACAGACGATTGTATGACATCACAGTACTGATTCGAAAGCATACATCATACAGTGATTGACATGAAGCAGCTCAGTACAGAGTACAGACGATTGGTGTATGACATCACAGTACTGATTCGAAAGCATACAGCATACAGTGATTGACATGAAGCAGCTCAATACAGAGTACAGACGTTTGGTGTACGAGGCCTAAAAAAAAAAAAATTGGTTCCGGTTGGTTGTCAGTTGAGGTCATGGGTCGGTAGGTAATTTTTTTTTTTTTTTTTTTCAGTGGCAGCAAGGGATGGGTAGGAAATTATTCAGGGCTCGACATTAAAGGGATAGTCAAACCTAAAAATATCAAAATTGAAACTACTGTGGAAACAAAGACACCTACATCTTGGATGCCCTTGAGTTAAGCTAAAACATATCAAAAATTAATTTCAAAGTAAACTATCCCCTTAAGCCTTTTCACGTGCTTGTCCTCCGGACAAGTAAGTAAATCTGTCAATCACTTGTCCGAGTAAAAAAGTTGCTTGTCCGGATTTTTAAAATGTATTTATTTTTTATTCTGAAGCAATATTCTCATCAGTGTTCAATCAGCTTTGATATTTAAAAAGGCAAATTGTAATATATGCACCTTTAAGGGCATCCCCATCCACCAATATTATTAAATGCCCTATAGTGTCTTATTATTCTAAATAATTGAATTTATTGATCAAATTTAGGAATTTAAAATGAAAGATGAAGCATACTGTTACCCTAGGTAGGGCTGATGAAATTAAATCATTTACACTGAAAAATTACAATTTCATAAAATAATGTTATGAAATTGATTTAAATGTGCAAATAAGAAATATTGAAAAGAATTATACTAGGCTACTTATAAACATAACACTAAACTGCCAATAGGTGGCGGCAGGCGGCCGTATAAATGAGTGAGTTATTGATTCATTAATTCAAACTATTCGTTCAAACGGTTGATTCATTCAAGAATGAGACAGTTGATGTTTATGAATGGGTCATTGAATCCTTGACTCAACCGATTCGTTCAAAATGCTGAATCATTCAGTAATGAAAACAGGATGAGTTCCTGTGAGATGCTTCGTGGTTCTGCTGTGACTTTTCTTTGGAACTATTTTCGCTGCTGAAATGGAAAAAAAACACCCAATATTGCTTATAAACAGTAAGTGACTTAATCTTAACTGTTTATTGAACTGTTGTAGGAAATCAATGTCACTTTTTCAATCGTGATGGTATTCAGGAAAAATAATTAGAGGCTGCTTAGTGCTTAACATATGTTAAAATATAAAAACTCCACATTTAGATTTTTTATAGGCAGAGTATGTTGTTAACTGTGTGTGTGTGTGCTCCGCTCATGTGTGTAGATTTCTCTGCGCGAGCGTCAACAGCGCAACCTTACCATCAGTAATACAGTATGGCCTGCTACATTTATTATCCACAATCGATCGCAACTTGCAATAAATGTAATAAAATCAGAATCATTCTCTCGGTTTAGTGATTCCCTAGCTATTTTTTTTGTTTGTTATTGATGTTCAGGCTACTTGTCCGTTGAGGCGAGTAAAATTCTCTTTTACTTGTACTTCAAAAATCCATTTGTCCCGGAAAAGCGGTCAAGTTAGACGGGCTCTAGAGATACGAACCGCGGCAGGTTAGAGTGTTTTGGATTGCATAAAATAATGAAAGAAACGAACAAATACATGGCGAAAGAAGTGCTAGACAGCAGAAGATGTGATTGGGATCATGATTGGATCATGATAGGATGATTTTTTATAAAACTATAGGCGGATGGAGGTATTAGTATGTGGTGTGTGCATGCCTATGAATGCATGTATTTGTATGTGTGCGAATATGAATAAAAATATCCTAAATTACAAAAAAAGACTTGTATAATATGTATTATAGTTCAGTTTGACGAACGATATCTGCCTCGTTTGTTAATAGATTGCTGGAGGACAAGATGCATCTTACATCGCGTGCTATAAAAAGACGGAGCTGTACAAAAACGTAAATTAATAGTTCGCCTCAGAGTTTTTTATTTGTGTATTTATTTAATTTTTATTATTTCTTCCCCAAGCTCATAAAATAATTTGGGGTCGCACATAAATTGACAGGGTCGGTCGGAAACCGGAAACAAACACATTTTTTTTTAGTTTATTTTTTATTTTTTATTTTTTTATTTTTTTAACGCCTGACATCAGTACTGATTTGAAAGAAGAAAAAAAAAGAAAAAAAATCAGTACTGATTTGAAAGCATTTTTTATATTTTATTTTTTTTATTCTGAAACAATATTCTCATGAGTGATCAATCAGCTTTGATATTTAAATCACCATATTGTAATTTCTGCACCGTTAAAGGGCATCCATCCCCCAATATTATTAAATGTATGCTTCATCTTTCATTTTAAATTCCTAAACTCGATCAATAAATTCAATTAATTCGAATAATAAGACACTGGCTGTTAATATAGCATAAAACACCTGCAGACAGAAACAATCTCGTTTAAATATCAGATCACACGTCGAGGACACACGTTTTGCTGCAAAACCGGGAGTTTCTCATGCGCATTTTCCGTGACCACAAAGCGCACGTTAAGAACGCGAGCTTTTAGATTTTATTTATTTGCACATATAACATTTAAAATACAACTTTACAAGTCCATTAACGGAAAAAAAAAAAAAACTGTGCGGGAGAAAGTGAGAAGACCATGAGGTCTTATCCCCAAAATCTCATTAAAATGGACATAAAATTACATGATCAAGCAAGACAATATAATCAATACATCAATCATGTTAATACAACAAATTAACAAAATAAACTTAATTATATGTTAACATTTTTTCAGCTCTCTTTTAAAAGTGTTTATAGTGATTTTAGTCTTTAAAACAGGGTCCAAATGATTCCAGAGGGAATTCCCTCTGTATTTCAGTGTAGATTGATTAGCTGTAGTTCTACAAAAGGCAAGATACAAATCTTTACAACGCCTGGAATAGGCATGAACATCCGAAGAATACATGAAAAAATGATTGAAAGCTCTGGGCATAATATTTGTCATATTCACACATACAAATATTTATGCAATATATGTTAACATTAAATATGGTCAAGATGTTATATTTTATGGCAAATCGCGCGTCCCTTGGCTGTCGAAACGCACGCGTTTGACGAGTCAATCAGACGCCTGACCGCGCGACAACGTTGCTTCCATTATGAGAACGTACATTTGAAATGACAAACTTGAGTGCGCAAAAGAAGCGATCTGTGAACGGGCCCTATTCTTTGTCTTACCAAGTCATGGTGTTCATGTGAACAATGAGCCTCGTCTACTCTCCTTGCAAGGGTGTCGAAGTCTGGACAAAATATGTACAGTGACATGACATCACTGCCAGATTCAAACTGTGCGCTCGCTGGCGCTGAGCCAGAGATGGACGCGCTCAGCGCTTGTCATATCATATAAAGTGTTGGGCGGGCCGTATGGCCAAACTTAATTCATTATTATTATGAAAATTAAACATTTAAATTGTTTTTATTAATCTGTTTGGGTGGGACACCTGTCACTCTGGCCGCCCATAAATCCGCGCCTGTTACAGAGTACAGACGATTGGTGTATGACGTCACAGTACTGATTCGAAAGCATACAGCACACAGTGATTGACTTGAAACAGCTCTCTACAGAGTACAGACGATTGGTGTATGATGTCACAGTACTGATTCGAAAGCATACAGCATGCAGTGATTGACAAGAAGCAGCTCAGTACAGAGTACAGACGATTATGACATCACAGTACTGATTCGAAAGCATACATCATACAGTGATTGACATGAAGCAGCTCAGTACAGAGTACAGACGATTGGTGTATGACATCAGTACTGATTTGAAAGCATTTTTTTTATTTATTTTTTTTACTCTGAAACAATATTCTCATGAGTGATCAATCAGCTTTGATATTTAAATCACCATATTGTAATTTCTGCACCGTTAAAGGGCATCCATCCCCCAATATAATTAAATGTATGCTTCATCTTTCATTTTAAATTCCTAAATTCGATCAATAAATTCAATTATTTCGAATAATAAGACAATATATGGCTGTTAACCTAAAACAAATGCAGACAGAAACAATCTCGTTTAAATAGCAGATCACACGTTTTGCTGCAAACCCGGGAGTTTCTCATGCGCATTTTCCGTGACCACAAAGCACACGTTAAGAATGCGAGCATTTAGATTTTATTTATTTGCACATATAACATTTAAAATACAACTTTACAAGTCCATTAACGAAAAAAAAAAAAAAAAACTGTGCGGCAGAAAGTGAGAAGACATGAGGTCTTATAAAACCACTTCCCCAAAATCTCATTAAAATGGACATAAAATTACATGATCAAGCAAGACAATATAATCAATACATCAATCATGTTAATACAATAAATTAACAAAATAAACTTAATTATATGTTAACATTTTTTTCAGCTCTCTTTTAAAAGTGTTTATAGTGATTGTAGTCTTTAAAACAGGGTCCAAATGATTCCAGAGGGAATTCCCTCTGTATTTCAATGTAGATTGATTAGCTGTAGTTCTACAAAAGGCAAGATACAAATCTTTACAACGCCTAGTGGAATAGGCATGAACATCCGAAGAATACATGAAAAAATGATTGAAAGCTCTGGGCATAATATTTGTCATATTCACACATACTTATACATAAAAATATTTATGCAATATATGTTAACATTAAATATGGTCAAGATGTTATATTTTATAAATGTCGTCAAGATATTATATTTTATGGCAAATCGCGCGTCCCTTGACTGTCGAAACGCACGCGTTTGACAAGTCAATCAGACGCCAGACCGCGCGACAACGTTGCTTCCATTATGAACGTACATTTGAAATTACAAAATTGAGTGCGCAATCTGTGAACGGGCCCTATTCTTTGTCTTACCAATGTGAACAATGAGCCTCGTCTACTCTCCTTGCAAGGGTGTCGAAGTCTGGACAAAATATGTACAGTGACATGACATCACTGCCAGATTCAAACTGTGCGCTCGCTGGCGCTGAGCCAGAGATGGACGCGCTCAGCGCTTGTCATATCATATAAAGTGTTGGGGGGCCGTAAGGCCAAACTTAATTCATTATTATTATGAAAATTAACAATTTAAATTGTTTTTAATAATCTGTTTGGGTGGGCCACCTGTCAATCTGGCCGCCCATAAATCCGCGCCTGTTACAGAGTACAGACGATTGGTGTATGACGTCATAGTACTGATTCGAAAGCATACAGCATGCAGTGATTGACATGAAGCAGCTCAGTACAGAGTACAGACGATTGTATGACATCACAGTACTGATTCGAAAGCATACATCATACAGTGATTGACATGAAGCAGCTCAGTACAGAGTACAGACGATTGGTGTATGACATCACAGTACTGATTCGAAAGCATACAGCATACAGTGATTGACATGAAGCAGCTCAATACAGAGTACAGACGTTTGGTGTATGAGGCCTAAAAAAAAAAAATTTGGTTCCGGTTGGTTGTCAGTTGAGGTCATGGGTGGGTAGGTCATTTTTTTTTTTTTTAACTTTTTTTTCAGTGGCAGCAAGGGATGGGTAGGAAATTATTCAGGGCTCGACATTAAAGGGATAGTCAAACCTAAAAATATCAAAATTGAAACTACTGTGGAAACAAAGACACCTACATCTTGGATGCCCTTGAGTTAAGCTAAAACATATCAAAAATTAATTTCAAAGTGAACTATCCCCTTATTAAGCCTTTTCACGTGCTTGTCCTCCGGACAAGTAAGTAAATCTGTCAATCACTTGTCCGAGTAAAAAAGTTGCTTGTCCGGATTTTTAAAATGTATTTATTTTTTATTCTGAAGCAATATTCTCATCAGTGTTCAATCAGCTTTGATATTTAAAAAGGCAAATTGTAATATATGCACATTTAAGGGCATCCCCATCCACCAATATTATTAAATGCCCTATAGTGTCTTATTATTCTAAATAATTGAATTTATTGATCAAATTTAGGAATTTAAAATGAAAGATGAAGCATACTGTTACCCTAGGTAGGGCTGATGAAATTAAATCATTTACACTGAAAAATTACAATTTCATAAAATAATGTTATGAAATTGATTTAAATGTGCAAATAAGAAATATTGAAAATAATTATACTAGGCTACTTATAAACATAACACTAAACTGCCAATAGGTGGCGGCAGGCGGCCGTATAAATGAGTGAGTTATTGATTCATTAATTCAAACGATTCGTTCAAACGGTTGATTCATTCAAGAATGAGACAGTTGATGTTTATGAATGGGTCATTGAATTCTTGACTCAACCGATTCGTTCAAAATGCTGAATCATTCAGTAATGAAAACAGGATGAGTTCCTGTGAGATGCTTCGTGGTTCTGCTGTGACTTTTCTTTGGAACTATTTTCGCTGCTGAAATGGAACAAAAACACCCAATATTGCTTATAAACAGTAAGTGACTTAATCTTAACTGTTTATTGAACTGTTGTAGGAACAGTGGCGCCTCCAGAAATTTTTCATAGGGGTGGCCAGATGGGGCCAGTTAAAATCTTGGGGTGGCACACAAAAACTACAGTATAAACCATGGTTTAAACCATAATTTCAGAATTGTATTCTACAGTTGTAGTAAACCAGCCTGTAGAAAAGTATCAGAAAGACTTAAGGAAACTCTTACTGATATACTTTGGTTTATTGTGTAATATTTAATGTTACTAATGATTTTAGTAGGGCCCAACTAATATATATTATATTGTATATAATGATATTATATGATATATATATAAGGGCCCTTGCCCCACAGCAAATTTCCAGATACTTACATAATTGTGATTAATTTAATCATTTTTAAGTTATTATTTTGCAGTGTAAGATTACAGTTAATACCTTTAAATATTACATAAATGTATTATGAATTTTTAATAAACTTAATGAGTGTATACATCAGCAGCAAAAAGTAATTCTTGAAAAAATCTGCACAGTAATTTTATAAAATCTAAATATGTTAATAAAAACAAATTACTATTAGTTCTCTTTTAAAATTTAATCAGGCAATCATGTCACAATTTTATATTTATATATTAATGTCAAGAATTCAGAAGTGCATATATAGCCTAAACTACAAATAAATAATATACAATTAAATTATGCTTATTTAAAATGTATTGAGCAGGCTAGGTATAACAAAATATATTGGCTTTTAATAATATTTCAGTGCGCAAACCCATGATAACATGAAAAACAGAGCACACAGAGTGTATGCGCATCGCGGGTGCAGAATGATGTGCTCAAAGCAACATGGAGTCACAGTGTGCAGCAGCACTGCGCTGCATAAGTGCGCATTTAAAAGCTCATGTCACAAATCGAAGAAATGTTAAGCGCACAAATCCTAGTGCGATTTGTTCCTTTGTTTCACAGTTATTGTGCGTTTGATGCCGATTCATAATCCTTGTGATATGTGTGATCTAACAGTAACAAGCACACGGTAGTGAGTCGTTTAAAAACAGCAACAAACTCCAAGAAAATAAAGTAATTTTATGCGAATATACAGCCTTTTATCTACAGATCATGCATTTATAATGTGAATATATCATATTGGAGAGAGTTTTACCGTGCATCCAAGAGGCGCGCGTGCTGTTTGAATATGAATGGAGAATGATTGACAGCCGCAGTTTACGTATACTTTAATGACGAGTTTACGTATACTTTAATGACGTAAATATACTTCAACAAGTGTTCTTGTCGTTTGATAAACTTAAGATTGAGCCACTGTAGTCACTTGGACTATTTTAACAATGTCTTTAATGACTTTTAGATGCCATCAAGTGTCATTCCCTCAAGAAGCCTATGGACTAGTATGCAGGAGCGATCTTAATATCTTAAATATCTTAATTTGTGTTCCGAAGATAAACGAAGGTCTTACGGGGTTGGAACAACATGAGGGTGAGTAAATACTGACAGAATTTTCATTTTTGAGTGAACTAACACTTTAAGTCTCTGTTTTTCACCTCTTTGTCAGTTTATTGTTTGACTGTGGCATGCATGCTATTTATAGACACTCTACTTTGTGCTTTACCCACTTTGTCCAGTCTAGCCTAGTCCTGTCCTTTCCTGTCTTGTGTGTCCAGCATGACCTCTGCTCAGTGAAGCTGCCTGCAAGACTGCTGAGTCTGCGCTCATTTGTACCTAAGTGTCTCCTGTCTACAACCATATCTCTTACACTCTGCCTAGTTGCTGCCGCCAGACCAATCAGTTTCCTTCTTTAGTTCTGTGTCCGCCAAGATGGTCGGTGAATGGCAGACTGCCTTATGTCACTGAACTGTAAATTTCAGTAACCAGCTTTCGCTTTTTAGTCCTTTCTCCACATTGCGACAAAGCTGAATTGTGAGTTTTTGAAAGTGTGTATGTTGGTGGAAGTATGTAAAGTACACTCATGGTCAGAATTAATGGCACCCCTGGTAAATATGATCCAAACTGGCTGTAAAAAATAAATCTGCATTGTTTATCCTTTTGATCTTTCATTCAAAAAATTTACAAAATGCTAACTTTTCATTGAAGTAAAATAATTGAAAGTGGGGGGTAAATCACATTATAAAATAAATGTTTTTCTCCAAAACACATTGACCACAATTATTGGCACCCTTTGATTAAATACTTTTTGGAATCTCCTTTTGCCAAGATAACCGCTCTAAGTCTTCTCCTATAATACCTATAATGAGTTTGGAGAACACCTGACAAGAGATCAGAGACCATTCCTCCATACAGAATCTCTCCAGATCCTGCAGATTCCCAGATCCATGTTGGTGCTTCATCTCTTCTGTTCACTTCATTCATCAGGTCAGGGGACTGGGATGATCATGGCAGAAGCTTCTTTTTGTGCTTAGTTACACATTTTTGTGTTGATTTTGATGTTTTGGACCATTGTCCTGATGGAAGATCCAACCACGGCCCATTATAAGATTTCTATCAGAAGGCGTCAGGTTTTGATTTTTTATCTATGATATTTGATAGAATCCACAATGCCATGTATCTGAATAAGAAGTCCAGGACCTCCAGCAGAAAAATAGGCCCCCAACATTAAAGATCCAATGGTATATTAAATTGTACACATTGGGTACTTTTTATCCTCATGACATGTCCACCAAACCCATCTAGTGTGTTTGCTGCCAAAAAGCTCTTTTTAAGTCTCATTTGACCACAGAAGCCTGTGCCGTTTGAAGAGTCGTGTCTGACCACTGAATATGCTAGAGTTTTTTTTTGGAGGAGGGAGGAGGATTTTTCTTGAAACCCTCTCAAACAACATGTGGGGATGCAGGGGTTGTTTGATAATTTTTTGGGGCTTTCTGACCCCCAAGACTCCAGTAATCTCTGCAATTCTCCATCTGTGATCCTTGAAGAGTCTTTGGCTACTCAAACTTTCATCCTCACTGTCCATTAAGGCAATATAGACACACATCCTCTTCCAGGCAGAATCCTAACATCTTTAGTTGATTGGAATTTCTTAATTATTGCCCTGATGGTCAAAATGGGGATTTTCAATTCTTTAGCTATTTTCATACATCCACTTTGTATTTTGTGAAGCTCAACAATATTTTGATGCACATCAGAACTATATTCTTTGGTTTTATTCATTGTGATGGATGATTAAGGGGATTTGGCCTTTGTGTTTCCTCATATTTAAACTCCTGTGAATCAAGAAGTCATGACTGGACAATTTCATGTTCCTAGTCACCCTGGTGTGCTAAAAAAGGTAAATATTAATGGGAATATACTTCATAGATATTTTTCTCATAAAATATTCTAGGGGTGCCAATAATTATGGCCAGCGTGTTTTGGAGAAAAACATTTATTTCATAATGTGATTCCCACCCCACTTTCAATTATTTTACTTCAATGAAAGGTTAGAATTTTGTAAATTTTTCTAATTGGATTTTTTTTTACAGCCAGTTTGGATCATATTTACCAGGGGTGCCATCAATTTTGACCATGACTGTATGTAGGTTTTGTGTTTTTGTTGAATAAAAAATGTTTATAGTTTAACAGATTCAGTGTAGTGTCATACATCCCCTATTATATTATATATATATTATACACTTAAATACATCAGCAGCATCACTTCAGTGAGTTATGAATACTGAAAATGTAAAATTACAGGAGGGGGAACCACTTTTTCTGGGCCAGCAAATAAAACTGTTCCTCCTGTGTTCTCAGTGGAGGAGACTGATCGACGGATGACAGTGTTTACACATGTAGATGACACTTAAATACATGACCAGCATCACTGCAGTGTAAATGAATACTGAAAATGTAAAATTACAGGAGGGGGAACCACTTTTTCTGGGCCAGCAGGTAAAACTGTTCCCCCTGTGTTCTCAGTGGAGGAGACTGATCGACGGATGACAGTGTTTACACATGTAGATGACACTTAAATAGATCACCAGCATCACTGCAGTGTGTTATGAATACTAAAAATGTAGTCTAATTTACAGAACAACATTTTCTGTAGTAGACAAATGTCATAAAATATCGTAAATGATAATAACAACACAGATTACAAATTTGTGCAGTGCAGTATAGTTTATTTATGTCTACAGCAAAACGACACACACGCAAGTAATAATTAATAATAATAAAAAACCCGTATAACTAGAATTAGAAAGTAGGCCTACGATGTAACGTTAGTCATTTAAATCTGACTGAGCCATAAACGTCTGAAAATATACATCCTATGCTTTAAAACCTGTATGTAAATGCAAATTATCTAAAAAAAACTATGTAAAATGTACATTACTGTGATGGAGAGTAGCAAAACACGGCGATTCAGGCTGAGATTCTCAACGTCTTGCTGAAGGGAAACAGGGGAACCGAATTTTCCGGAACACCGGAAGTTAAGTTTGGGCCAGAATAATGCACATGCGCAGTACTGTTTGTTTATGTTGTCACTGCTGAAAGCGTCTATAGAATCGAAGTTCATATTTAAGTATAGAAATACATTCTTATCCAAGCAAATGACACAAAATAGCAATGTGTAAAGACACAAGGCGGTCCGATCAAGGGAGAATTTGCATATCATAATTAATAATTGATAATTAATAATTATTCATACAGATTTAGATCAGACCGACCGTTACATGTTAACAAATCTAGGCAAGGCAAGGCAAGTTTATTTAATAGCACATTTCATACACAATGGCAATTCAAAGTGCTTTACATAGAAGAAATTAAAATAATCAAAAGAAATCAGAATAATTAAAACAGTTTAGAATAAAAAATAAGAAATAATGAAAAATAAAAATTATGATGAGAATAAAATACAGTAAATAAAAACCATTTAGAATAAAATGAAGTACAGTAATAGTCGGACGAACAGTGGCACAGTGCTCATTCAGTAAATGCACAGCTAAACAGATGTGTTTTGAGTCTGGATTTGAATGTGACTACTGTAGGAGCACACCTGATCTCTTCTGGAAGCTGGTTCCAGCTGCGGCTGGCATAATAGCTAAAAGCAGACTCCATGCTTAGAGTGAACCCTCTGTATTTCTGGCTGATGTGATCCTAGTGATCTGAGTGATCTGTTTGGGTTTATATTCAGTGAGCATATCTGCAATATATTGAGGTCTTAACCCATTAAATGATTTATAAACCAGTAATAATACTTTAAAATCAATCCTAAATGTAACTGGCAGCCAGTGTAAAGACCTGAGGACTGGTGTGATGTGTTCATATTTTGTGGTCCT
>NW_024121888.1:2564480-2631980 GCF_016745375.1 Pimephales promelas | reverse complement strand
AAATAAAAAACAAAAATTTATTAAAAGCCAATCAAAAGTATAAAAATAAAAAATTTAAATAAAAATAAAAATAAAAACAAAAAAATGAAATAAACAAAATAAAAAAATAAAATAAAAAAATATATTAAAAGCCAATCAACAGCATAAATAAAAATAATTAAATAAAAAATAAAAAAAAAACATTAAAAGCCAATCAAAAGTATAAATTAAAAAAATAACAATAAAAACAAAAAAATGAAATAAAAATACATGTCAATCAAAAACATAAAAAATAAATAAAAATAAATAAAACAAAAATACAATAAAACCAATCAAAGCATAAATAAAAAATTTAAGTAAAAAGAAAAAGAAAAAAAAAAAAAAATAAAATGAAACAAATAAAAAAATAAAAATACATTGTCAATCAAAAGCATAAAAAATAAAACAAATTAAAATAAAACAAAAATCCAATAAAGCCAATAAAAAAATAAAAATAAATAAAATAAAAATACATTGACAATCAAAAGCATAAAAAATTAAAATAAAACAAATTAAATAAAACAAAAATACAATAAAATCCATTAAAAAGCATTAATAAAAAAATTATATAAAAATAAAAACAAAAAAATAAAAACAAAAAAAATAATTTACAAGTAAACTTACAAAGGAAATAGAAATATAC
This sequence comes from Pimephales promelas, assembly GCF_016745375.1. The sequence goes on along the minus strand of NW_024121888.1, from coordinate 2,631,319 downwards.
ACAACAGTACTAGAAGAAATCAAAAGAAATTGAAAACAGTATTAAATAAGAGGCAGAGGATGATTGGCAGCTTGATGATGTGGAGCTGGAGAGAGCTGTGACCAAGGCAGGTGCTGACAGAGGGAATCACCACAGAGGAGATAATGGAGGGAATAGTGAGGCAGGACATGGCAGGAAGCCCCAACAATGACACCAGGATGTAGGGCCATAGCACAGTCGATAAAAGGTGGACCTTTGGTAAATGGACCAAGCAGAAGCCGGGGGACAACAAACTGAGATGGAGCCATTACAGAGATGGGGATGTAGGCAGACCTGAAGACCAAAGACAAGACGACTGCACTGCAGGGCAGATGCAGAACCATAGGGGTTGAAGGAATAAGGCAAGACCCCCGATACAGCTTGAATGATAACTGCCCATGGTGGAACTGATAGGTCGACAGAGTGAAAGTTAAGTCCGGGGATTTGCACAAAGACAGACGATCAACAACTAGCCAGAGCTGGTAATACAAAGGTGGACCCGAGGAGCAATGAATGATGAGCCAAAGGGATGCAAGGAGACAGCGGACACAGGCCCCATTAACTAGATGACATGGGTAGAGGAGGCAGAAGGAGCATCAATGAGAGGCTTCATGCTGAGTGGGAAGGACATCAGACTGGACTGTTTAAACAGCTGGAGGGACCGGCCAACACAGGATAATGGGCTTAAAAAAAAACAACATGACAAGTACTTTTTGTTTTTTTTATTTTAATTTGTAAAAATGTTCAAAATGACTTTAAAGTGCAACAAAATACAAGACAAGTTTACAATATAAGGGGCAAACAATGGCATAAAAGGTAACAGATAATATAAGAAACAAGTTTAAAGGTATTTTAACAATATAAAAAATGCTTTAAAAATAAAGAACAAAATTCAACCCAGAACAAAATTCAAACAGGCTGAATGAAATAGCAGCATCAGGCACAAATAAAAATGAGCACAAGAACATATGAATCAAAGCAGAAAAAGTATGTAGTAAGACAGCCACTAATGCTAACATACAGAAGACAGTCAGAATATAAACAGGTACACACATTTATAAAATACAGAATACAAAAGGCAGTCAGAATATAAACGTGTACATACATTTACAAAATACAGAAGGCAGACAGAATATAAACAGGTACATACATTTATAAATTACAAAATACAGAAGGCAGTCAGAATATAAACAGGTACATACAATTTACAAAATACAGAAGGCAGACAGAATATAAACAGGTACATACATTTATAAATTACAGAAGGCAGTCAGAATTTAAACAGGTACATACATTTACAAAATACAGAAGGCAGTCAGAATATAAACATGTACATACATTTACAAAATACAAAAGGCAGTAAGAATATAAACGTACATACATTTACAAAATACAGAAGGCAGACAGAATATAAACAGGTACATACATTTATAAATTACAGAATACAGAAGGCAGTCAGAATTTAAACAGGTACATACATTTACAAAATACAGAAGGCAGACAGAATATAAACAGGTACATACATTTATAAATTACAGAATACAGAAGGCAGTCAGAATTTAAACAGGTACATACATTTACAAAATACAGAAGGCAGTCAGAATATAAACAGGTACATACATTTATAAATTACAAAATACAGAAGGCAGTCAGAATTTAAACAGGTACATACATTTACAAAATACAAAATACAGAAGGCAGTCAGAATATAAACAGGTACATACATTTTCAAAATACAGAAGGCAGTCGGAATATAAACGGGTACATACAAAATACAGAAGGCAGTCAGAATATAAACAGGTACATACATTTATAAATTACAAAATACAGAAGGCAGTCAGAATATAAACAGGTACATACATTTATAAATTACAAAATACAGAAGGCAGTAAGAATATAAACAGGTACATACATTTACAAAATACAAAAGGCAGTCAGAATATAAACGTACATACATTTACAAAATACAGAAGGCAGACAGAATATAAACAGGTACATACATTTATAAATTACAAAATACAGAAGGCAGTCAGAATTTAAACAGGTACATACATTTACAAAATACAGAAGGAAGTCAGACTATAAACAGGTACATGCATTTACAAAATACAGAAGGCAGTCGGAATATAAACGGGTACATACAATTTACAAAATACAGAGGGCAGTCAGAATATAAACTGTACTTTTTAAAAATACATAAACCATAAAGGCAAACCATTTATAATTAATGTACCATTTAAATAAAAAAAATACAACTGTTTCAGAAAAATAGGAATGGGCATAATACAGCACAATGGCTTACAAGGCAAGGAGCATAAATTAAAGATATATAGAAAACATTCAATCATAAGAGCCAATAAAACTAAAGTAGGCTTAAGGAAAATGCAAAGACAAGACCAGTGATAAATACAAATGCAAAGGCAAGATATCAAAATACAAATATGGGAAAGAATGCACAGATACAAAAAGGGCCACTGAGACCACGATAAGAACATAAGTCCAGAGAAAACTAAAATAGCATTAAGGCATAAAGGGTATTACAAATTTAATCAAACACCACAAGGAATAAATATGTTAAAATCATCACTACAACAGTGCACAAAAAAGGGACTTAACTGGCAGAGGCCTAAAAGGCAAACTTATGCTTGTGAACTTTTTGTTCCATCTTGGAATAGGTTACACAAGACCATAAAGGGCAACGAACAAAAAGTTTAAATAGAAGTTTGTAAAAAAAAAAAAAAACAATTTACAAAAGGAAAAAAGACAGACCAATTGAAATAGAGGGCATAAAAAAAATCCTAAAATTTGCTGAAATGCAAAAAACAAGGTTAAATAATACAAAGTAGCAAAAATAAGTCAATTGGATAAAGCTGCTTTAAGAAAAAAATTAAAAGAATAATAAAAAGCATTAACGCGGTTAAGCATGGCAAAGCAAAAAATTGTCAATATAATTTCATGTGTGACATTAATACGAGTCAATCAACAGCATAAATACAAAATCATGCTCCTTTGACACTTTTGTATAGATGTTAATGATGTTAAAAGTAAACTTAATACTTTAAACTTTTTTTGTGGTTTCACTTTGTACAGTTTTGTATTCCTGTTTATGAACAAAAAGGCAAAGGAGGATGTAGAGCCAAAACAAAAATCGATAAAAGGATAGGGGGACCTTTGGTGAATGAGCCAGTTACAACTCGGTGGACAACCAACTCAGATGGAGCCATTAGAGATGGGGACCTGGGCAGAGACAAGACCACTGCACTGCAGGGCAATAACTGCCCATGGAGGACCTGATAGAGCATCAACCTAACTTTCACTCTGTCGACCTGTCTTTGTGCCAAGCCCCAGACTTATGGCGGAGCTGGTAATCTGAGGCCAAAGGTGGACTCAAGGTGCAAAGGGTAAAATGAAGGATGAACCAAAGGGAGTAGCCAACAAACACAGGCCACATTAACTAGATGACATGGGTAGAGGAGGGGGGAGGAGGAGCAGCATCAATGAGAGGCTGAGTGTGAAGGACATCGGACAGGATTGTCTATCCTGTGTTGGCCAGTCCCTCCAGCTGTTTAAGTTTTTGTGAGGTTTATAATCAGTTTTTTGCATTTTCAAAATTACTTTAATGGGAACACAAAATAAACAAAGGTTAGGATTCACAAATGGGGTGTTCCAAATTACACAAAGTGGTATATGGGCACAAGTAAAGTCATAAAAGAGTAGCAACACAGATTATGGTCCATATTTGTTTCTATGTTCTGTTTTTTTAAGCCTTTTGTTCACCTAAGTATAAAAAAACAAAGAAATTAAAATGAAACAAACTAAATCAAGTAACAAAATACAAAAAACTAAGTTTACCAATTCAATACAAAGCTTTACAATATAAGAAAGGCAAACAATAGCATAAAAAGCAGACCGAAAATGTTAGAAACCAGTGAAAGATATATAATTTAAAAAAATGGCTTAAAAACATTAAAAAAAATAAAATAAAAACCTAAATATACCATAAATGCAAAGACAGACAAAAGGGTCATAAAATAGAAAGGGATAATAAAAAAGGACAAACTTGATCTTAAAATGGAACAAGAGGCGAAACCATAAATACAAAAATTACATTTAGTACAATATAAATAAAAAAAATTAAAAAAAACTGAAAAAAGAAAGTCTTTGTGAGTGGGATACACCCCTATATATTTTAGCTCAAGTAACTTTGATTTGCACCTGCAGTTGATAGACTGATGAGGTGAAAGGTTGAAATCAACCCCAACACAAGTCAAGATCCAAGTCCTTTGACAAGTCCCTTGTCTTTACAAGTCCCACCCACCCAACTCCAACGGTTGAACACTTTAACAGAAGTTAATGAAAATGAATTTTCTTTTTATGTGGAGAACTAAGTACCCCATGAACCCGATAGCCATACCATCAGGGGAAGAACAAAATTTAAACAGGCTGAATGAAATCGCAGCATGAAATACAAGTGACCACAATACAAATGACCACAACAACAACAGAGATGAATCAAAGCAGAAAATGGGCATGATAAGACAGCCACTAATGCTAACATACAAGACAGTAAGAGAATAAAAACAAGTGCATAATTATGCAAAAAGTACAGACAAACCATTTGATGCAGTTCCTTTCAATACAAAATAGAACAGAGTAAAGCCTTTTTTATGCCCATTCCCATTTTTCTAAAAGCGTTCTATGTCCCTGTCCCATTGACTAAGACAAGGAGCATTAATAAAAGATGGAAGACCTTAAATAATAAACAAAAAATAGGCTTAGGAAAAAAAGGCAAAGACAAGAGAAAGGAATGAAATATATACAAAAGATGGGAAAAATGCACAAATACAAAAAGGGCCATTGTGACAATAGAAAAAACCTTAAATACATGAGGTGAAGGCATAAATACAACAGCAGCAGTTTCAGGACTATGGTGTTGTACAAAGCAAATTACTTATAGACCATTTCACAAGATGTAAACACTGGTCCAGAAGCACTTCCTGTTTCAGTTTAACACTACATAAAAGCTGGGATAAAATACAACCAACCGAACATTTAAAACTGAATCAAAAAGTTAAACATCTTTAAGATGTTTTCTTTACATGTGAAATAAAGAAAAGTTACAAACTGAAACAGGAAGTGCTTCTGGACCAGTGTTGTTTACATCTTGTGAAATTTTCTATACAGTTTTATAAAGTATAAATAATAAAAGGCATTAATGTAGTGAAGATTTGCAGTGACTGTACGTACAAGAACGCCATGTTCCTTCTCAGTAAGCACACACACTCTCTCTCTGAACAGTAACATTTAAGAAGTTGGAGATATTTAATTTCAGACCATAAAAATGCATCTTTTTTTTGTTTGTTTCAAGCATTTATGTACAGAAGAAAATGATTGCCTGTTGTATTCCCTTACATTTGTCAATGTAATGCATTCAATCAACAGCATAAATACAAAACATTAACATTTATACAAAAGGGAAAAAAGGAGCATGAAGCATTTATGTATAGAAGAAAATGATTGCCTGTTGTATTCCCTTACATTTGTCAATGTAATACATTCAATCAACAGCATAAATACAAAACATTAACATTTATACAAAAGGGAAAAAAGGAGCATGAAGCAAGGGACACAAAAAATAGGGACTTTTTAAAAAAAATTATTTTGGCACTTTTGTAAAGACAATATCAAAAATAACATAAGAAATAATGAACAAAGGCCATCATTTGACAATCAAACTTAAATGAGGGATTCAAATATGATACTAGGACAAATCAATATAAATGATGAAAAGGAACACAAAGGCTAAAATTAAGTGGCATAAAGACACTTTTAAACTATTCTGAGAAGCACTATACAACTACAATTGACTAAGACAAATAGGACAAAGGCATATTTACAAGTAGTTTAAAGGGAAAGGTAACAGAGGTATGGAAGTATTAAAAGATTAAATGAATGCAAAGAATAGCAAACAAGCATAATATCATCAGTGCAAATAGACCAGACCAAAAAAAAGGTCATAACACAAAATGAGTATTAAGAAGGGGGAAACGGGCTTAAAATGGTACAAGTGGCCTAGCCATAAATACAAAAGCAAATGTTGTCAAATCAATTTCATGACATTAATAAATTCTCTTTTTCAAAAAGTGCTCCTGTGCTACAGAGACAATAGAAGGCATTATCCACACAAGTCAAGACTCACACAAGTCAAACAAAAGTCAAGACACACACAAGTCAAACACAAGTCAAGACTCACAAGTCAAACAAGTCAAGATCCACAAGTCAAGACCCACACAAGTCAAACAAGTCAAAAATCCACAAGTCAAGATCAACACAAGTCAAGACCTACACAAGTCATACAAGTCAAGACCCACAAGTCAAGACCCACACAAGTCAAACAAGTCAAGATCCACACGTCAAGATCAACACAAGTCAAACAAGTCAAGACCCACACAAGTTAAAATCCACACAAGTCAAGATCCACACAAGTCAAGACCCACAAGTCAAGACTCACAGAAGTCAAACAAGTCAAGATCAACACAAGTCAAGACCCAAACAAGTCAAAACTCACAAGTCAAACAAGTCAAGACCCACACAAGTCAAGACCTCCAGAAGTCAAACACAAGTCAAGAACCACACAAGTCAAGACCCACACAAGTCAAACACAAGTCAAGACTCACACAAGTCAAACAAGTCAAGATCCACAAGTCAAGATCCACACAAGTATGTAATTTATTTGATTAGGATAAACCCCTTGAGATGCAACATCTCGTTTTCGAGGGGGTCCTAAAGTAAATCACAGCCATTACAAAAGAACACGAATCAAAATAAACAAACAAAAACAACAACAATTACACTTATTTGACAAACAAGTACATACAGAACCACAAAAAAAAAAAAACGAGATATGAAAAACTTTACAACCACAAGATCAAATTGGCAGAAATACATTGTATATACAGTAGTAGTAAGCATTCTGTGTCAGCATCATACAAAACAAGAGCAGTTAGTCATAAAATAAGAAGACAAATTATTCTTAAAAATCCCAAATGAAGTGATGGATCTAATATTGGAAGGTAAATTATTCCAGTCTAAGGTGGCTTTAAACATAAAAGCTCTTTTACCAACTGTCTTCTTGGCTCGAGGGACAAAAAAATAAAGCTGAACGGAGTGCCTCAAATTATAATTTGAAGTATTAAGAACAAAATACCGTTTTAAATAAGAAGGGTAATTGAAGTGGATAATTTTAAATATTAGTTGAAGCCAATGGATTTGTCTTCTTGTATTTAAAGAAGGCCAATTAAGGGCAGAATACATTGTGCAATGATGCGTAAGAAATGGGCATCCAAGGACAAATCTGCACAGTCTATTATAGGCTGTTTTGAGACGGGAAAGGTCTGATTTTACAGAGTTATGATAAACAACATCACAATAATCAAAAATTGGAAGTATAAGTTGAGAAGCGAGTTTCTTGCGCACACTATAAGTAAAGCAATTACGAGAACGATATAAAGCATTAATTCCGTAATTGACTTTACGTAGGATATGACCAATATGAATTTTGAAAGAAAGCTTAGAATCCAGCCATACACCAAGATATTTAAATTTGTCAACTTGAGGTAGAGGAGTACCGTCAGAACAAGTTATTATACAAGCATTGGTTTCAGATTTAAGTTTTTGTCTGGTACCAAAAATCATAAGATATGTTTTAGTTTTGTTGAGCAACAATTTGTTATACAAAAGCCAATCTTGTAAAATTTTGAAATCATACTGAAGACACGCTTGAATTTGTGGAAGATCATGTTTAGATGTATATAAGACGGTGTCATCAGCATAAAGTTGAGCACAACAGTTATTAAAGATTGATGGTAAGTTATTAACATAAATAGAAAAAAGGAGTGGTCCCAAAGTTGAGCCTTGGGGCACACCTCTTTGTTGAATTAGTAGATTGGATTTTTTTCCATGTAGGATGACACATTGTTTTCTATTATGGAGGTATGAACTAAACCACAATACTGCATTTTTAGACAGGCCAATAGCATAGAGCTTATCTAAAAGAAGATAGTGATCAACAAGGTCAAAGGCTTTTGTCAAGTCAATAAATATTGCACCTGTGAGTTCACCATTATCTGCAGCAGAGAAGACATCATTGGTGAATTTAAGAAGGGCAGTAGATGTAGAGTGGTTAGATCTAAAGCCAGATTGAAATGGTGATAATATATTGTTTGCACTAAGAAAATGTGAAAGTTGGTTATAAATTAATTTTTCAAACACTTTAGCAGTAGAACATATAATAGATATGGGTCTATAGTTATTCAGATCCAATACATCACCTCCTTTATGTATTGGAGTGATGCGTGCACACTTCCAGATAGCTGGTAACTCACATGAAGATAAAGAGAGATTGAATAAATCAGTAAGTGGATACATAAGTATATGAGAAGCTAGTTTGATCAACTTATTATCTAAACCATCCAGTCCAGCACCACTGTTCCCTTTTAGTTCATTTATGGCATTTTGCACTTCATCTGGTTGAATTTTCCTAAAATAAAAAGAACTATGATTGGGCAAAGCATTATTTAAAAAACCAGTACCCAAATCAGATTTGGATATTAAGGTAGAACAAACAGAAGAGAAATGATGGTTAAATGCTTCAGCAATAGATAGAGAGTCATGTAGAATTGTATTTGAAACTCGTATTTGGTTAATACAATGTTTATCTGATGTATTGGTAATAGTTTTAATTTTTTTCCAGAATTGTTTAGGATTCATAGAATCATTACTGAGGCTATCCTTATAATAATTAGATTTGGCATTACGGGTTTTTGTCTTACTCATATTTCTCAACTGTCTGTATACTTCCCAATCTGCATTAGCCCTTGTACGACGAAAAATTGACCAAGCTTTATCCCTCTGCCTAAAGAGGCTAATAAGTTCATGGTCAATCCAGGGGAGATGTTTACCCTTGACCAAGACAGATTTCCATGGAGCATGTTTGTCCAGAACATCAGTGAACTCAGTATAAAGGAAATCCCATGCATCTTGAACATTAGGTATAAGTTGGTATCTGTCCCAATTTATAGCGATCAGATCATTAAAAAATAAATCTGAATTCAGTTTCTTATATTGCCTAATTTTGATAAGTCTTGGTGGTGATTTAGGTAATTTGATCTTCCATACACAATATACTATCGAGTGATCACTAAAGCAATCAGACATAACACCTACCTTTAGAAATCTATCTGGATGTGAAACAAGGATCCAATCAAGCAGGGATTGAGATGTAGGAGTGATACGAGTTGGTTCCTTAATTAACTGTGAGAGATTTAAGTTACTAAATAAATTCTTCACTTTATCAGATGATTTGTCTGACCAGTTTTTATTGAAGTCACCTAGTAAAATAATTTCATTATTACAGGAAATGGAGTTAATAGTAGATATCAGGTGATCAAAAGTTTCAGCTGGCGAAGAGGGAGGTCTGTATATGCTACCGATAATTAAGCTTTTATTTTCATGAAAAATTACTTTCACAAAAACACATTCAAAGTGTAGAGGCTTAACTGTAGGTATGGTAAGCTCAGATATGAGCTCAGAGGAAACATAAATAGCCACACCCCCACCTCTGGAACTCCTATCAGATCTGTATAGGATATAATTTAGAAGATTAATCTCAGTATCAGATATACTACTATTAAGCCATGTTTCAGAAAGAGTTATTATGTTAGGTTTATGTAATGCAACCCATGCACGAAGTAGGTCAATTTTAGGGATAAGACTCCTAATATTTAAATGTACAATTTTTATTCCTTTAGTATCACTCATAAAAAAAGCTCATTTTAATACTGTTACTATGATCACTGCTGTTCAAACATAATTGTAAAGGTAGTTGGATCCAAAAAAATAATACCCAATTATCGAGGTTGAAAGATTCATTTGATACAATCAAAGAACAAAAACACAAACACACATTACATAAACCCACAAACAAAACTAAACACAAAAAAACATTACCCAAGAAAGACCCGGCAACCCCAGACACCATTTTCCGGGGTATTTCTGTGAGTGAACAAAATTATGCCGGAAAAAAAAAAAACATCTATTAGTCTCAAGACTCAGTCTGCATTAATATGAAATAATGGAAAGTGTAGCTCAAAGTACTTCACAGGCAGCATTTAAAGTCAGTAAAGGAGAGGAAAAGAAAAAGCAAAACAATCAGTATGATGTAAACCAGCAACAACTGAAACTGAAAGCAGTCACCTCTTGTATATAACTAGAACACAAGAAGAATGTCAACACTTCAAAAAATAAATAAAAATGATAATAACTTTGCAGTCGCGCTATCACATATAGAAATGAAAATAAATAAATACTTGCGACAGCAAGATATAAATAAACAACCACTGAAGCAATCACCGGTTGAATCTAACAACAAGTAGCCTATAAACACAAGTATCAACAACATCTCAACAATCTTAGCAGTCGCGTTGTCGTATACAGGGAGAGGGAGAAAAAAAATGCTAGCGACAGCAGAATATAAACAAACAATAACTGAAAGCAATTATTCGTTGCATCTAACAACATCTAGCTATAAAGCAAAAGGAGTGTCAACAACTCCCAAAAAAAAAAAAAAAAAGTCGCGTTCTCAAATGAAAGGAGAGAAAAAGAGTGCAAATTTGCTGTTCCACAATTCAGTTGGTATGCTTGTGTCATCATCGAGTAACTTATGGAGAAGTTAAATTGGACATGAAAGCAGCTTCAGCGTCTTTGTGGCAATTAAAACGCTGCTGTTTTCCATCAACAATAACACACAGCGTACAAGGATACCGGAGAAAGTACTTAATATTGAGATCACGGAGCTTACGTTTGACAGGATCAAAGTTCCGGCGTCTCCTCGTCAGATCAGCACTAAAATCTGGATAGATAAAGATGCGCCTCTCGCTATATTCCAGCGTCTTTTTCTCTCTAGCAAGGCGAAGGATTTTGACCTTATCCTGGAAGTTAAGCAGTGATATCATAATTGACCTGGGGCTGGCTCGATCACTCTGTCGGACAGACGGAGAGCGGTGGGCTCTCTCAATGATCGGTGTCGTAGGGAAGTTGCTTCGTCCCAGGAGTTGTATTATCAACTGGGACATGAAACCAACGATATCACCGCCTTCAGCGTTTTCATGAACTCCCACGAAACGCAGGTTACAGCGACGGCTCCGGTTCTCCAAGTCATCAACTTTGTCCAGTAGGTAAGAATTAGTTTTCTCAAGTTGCTGAATCCGAGCCCCGAACTCCTGTAGATTGTCCTCATTAGCTCCCACACGCTGTTCTAGTAGATTAACTTGTTCTCCCAAGGTAGTTAAAGAGTTCTGAATGCTGCTCAGACTACTTTGTATCGGATCCACTTTAGCATCAAAGCGTGTGAGCATATCAGTCTTAATCTGTTGAATGGCGTCCCACAATGTTTGTAATGAAATGTGGCGCTCCTCCATTGCGGCAAGGACGCAAGCTATGAAATGTCCCAAAATAAATCTCTTGACTGTGTACAACAGCTTTGTTTAGTGCTTGATTTGTTTATATAAAAGTCAAATCACAATCACATGGATCAGCATAAAGGATCACTTGAAAGGCTACTATATCATGAAAAAACAGACTTGTGCTTGAGATGAGTTCACTCACACGGCAGCCATCTACGTGAAAAGGCTTAAGGGGATAGTTTACTTTGAAATTAATTTTTGATATGTTTTAGCTTAACTCAAGGGCATCCAAGATGTAGGTGTCTTTGTTTCCACAGTAGTTTCAATTTTGATATTTTTAGGTTTGACTATCCCTTTAATGTCGAGCCCTGAATAATTTCCTACCCATCCCTTGCTGCCACTGAAAAAAAAAAAAAAAAAAAATTACCTACCGACCCATGACCTCAACTGACAACCAACCGGAACCAATTTTATTTTTTTTTAGGCCTCGTAAACCAAACGTCTGTACTCTGTATTGAGCTGCTTCATGTCAATCACTGTATGCTGTATGCTTTCGAATCAGTACTGTGATGTCATACACCAATCGTCTGTACTCTGTACTGAGCTGCTTCATGTCAATCACTGTATGATGTATGCTTTCGAATCAGTACTGTGATGTCATACAATCGTCTGTACTCTGTACTGAGCTGCTTCATGTCAATCACTGCATGCTGTATGCTTTCGAATCAGTACTATGACGTCATACACCAATCGTCTGTACTCTGTAACAGGCGCGGATTTATGGGCGGCCAGATTGACAGGTGGCCCACCCAAACAGATTATTAAAAACAATTTAAATTTTTAATTTTCATAATAATAATGAATTAAGTTTGGCCTTACCCCCCCAACACTTTATATGATATGACAAGCGCTGAGCGCGTCCATCTCTGGCTCAGCGCCAGCGAGCGCACAGTTTGAATCTGGCAGTGATGTCATGTCACTGTACATATTTTGTCCAGACTTCGACACCCTTGCAAGGAGAGTAGACGAGGCTCATTGTTCACATTGGTAAGACAAAGAATAGGGCCCGTTCACAGATTGCGCACTCAATTTTGTAATTTCAAATGTACGTTCATAATGGAAGCAACGTTGTCGCGCGGTCTGGCGTCTGATTGACTTGTCAAACGCGTGCGTTTCGACAGTCAAGGGACGCGCGATTTGCCATAAAATATAATATCTTGACGACATTTATAAAATATAACATCTTGACCATATTTAATGTTAACATATATTGCATAAATATTTTTATGTATAAGTATGTGTGAATATGACAAATATTATGCCCAGAGCTTTCAATCATTTTTTCATGTATTCTTCGGATGTTCATGCCTATTCCACTAGGCGTTGTAAAGATTTGTATCTTGCCTTTTGTAGAACTACAGCTAATCAATCTACACTGAAATACAGAGGGAATTCCCTCTGGAATCATTTGGACCCTGTTTTAAAGACTACAATCACTATAAACACTTTTAAAAGAGAGCTGAAAAAAATGTTAACATATAATTAAGTTTATTTTGTTAATTTATTGTATTAACATGATTGATGTATTGATTATATTGTCTTGCTTGATCATGTAATTTTATGTCCATTTTAATGAGATTTTGGGGAAGTGGTTTTATAAGACCTCATGTCTTCTCACTTTCTGCCGCACAGTTTTTTTTTTTTTTCGTTAATGGACTTGTAAAGTTGTATTTTAAATGTTATATGTGCAAATAAATAAAATCTAAAAGCTCGCATTCTTAACGTGTGCTTTGTGGTCACGGAAAATGCGCATGGGAAACTCCCGGGTTTTGCAGCAAAACGTGTGTCCTCGACGTGTGATCTGCTATTTAAACGAGATTGTTTCTGTCTGCATTTGTTTTAGGTTAACAGCCATATATTGTCTTATTATTCGAAATAATTGAATTTATTGATCGAATTTAGGAATTTAAAATGAAAGATGAAGCATACATTTAATTATATTGGGGGATGGATGCCCTTTAACGGTGCAGAAATTACAATATGGTGATTTAAATATCAAAGCTGATTGATCACTCATGAGAATATTGTTTCAGAGTAAAAAAAAAAAAAAAAAAAAAATGCTTTCAAATCAGTACTGATGTCATACACCAATCGTCTGTACTCTGTACTGAGCTGCTTCATGTCAATCACTGTATGATGTATGCTTTCGAATCAGTACTGTGATGTCATAATCGTCTGTACTCTGTACTGAGCTGCTTCTTGTCAATCACTGCATGCTGTATGCTTTCGAATCAGTACTGTGACATCATACACCAATCGTCTGTACTCTGTAGAGAGCTGTTTCAAGTCAATCACTGTGTGCTGTATGCTTTCGAATCAGTACTGTGACGTCATACACCAATCGTCTGTACTCTGTAACAGGCGCGGATTTATGGGCGGCCAGAGTGACAGGTGTCCCACCCAAACAGATTAATAAAAACAATTTAAATGTTTAATTTTCATAATAATAATGAATTAAGTTTGGCCATACGGCCCGCCCAACACTTTATATGATATGACAAGCGCTGAGCGCGTCCATCTCTGGCTCAGCGCCAGCGAGCGCACAGTTTGAATCTGGCAGTGATGTCATGTCACTGTACATATTTTGTCCAGACTTCGACACCCTTGCAAGGAGAGTAGACGAGGCTCATTGTTCGCATGAACACCATGACTTGGTAAGACAAAGAATAGGGCCCGTTCACAGATCGCTTCTTTTGCGCACTCAAGTTTGTCATTTCAAATGTACGTTCTCATAATGGAAGCAACGTTGTCGCGCGGTCAGGCGTCTGATTGACTCGTCAAACGCGTGCGTTTCGACAGCCAAGGGACGCGCGATTTGCCATAAAATATAACATCTTGACCATATTTAATGTTAACATATATTGCATAAATATTTGTATGTGTGAATATGACAAATATTATGCCCAGAGCTTTCAATCATTTTTTCATGTATTCTTCGGATGTTCATGCCTATTCCAGGCGTTGTAAAGATTTGTATCTTGCCTTTTGTAGAACTACAGCTAATCAATCTACACTGAAATACAGAGGGAATTCCCTCTGGAATCATTTGGACCCTGTTTTAAAGACTAAAATCACTATAAACACTTTTAAAAGAGAGCTGAAAAAATGTTAACATATAATTAAGTTTATTTTGTTAATTTGCTGTATTAACATGATTGATGTATTGATTATATTGTCTTGCTTGATCATGTAATTTTATGTCCATTTTAATGAGATTTTGGGGATAAGACCTCATGGTCTTCTCACTTTCTCCCGCACAGTTTTTTTTTTTTTTCCGTTAATGGACTTGTAAAGTTGTATTTCAAATGTTATATGTGCAAATAAATAAAATCTAAAAGCTCGCGTTCTTAACGTGCGCTTTGTGGTCACGGAAAATGCGCATGAGAAACTCCCGGTTTTGCAGCAAAACGTGTGTCCTCGACGTGTGATCTGATATTTAAACGAGATTGTTTCTGTCTGCAGGTGTTTTATGCTATATTAACAGCCAGTGTCTTATTATTCGAATTAATTGAATTTATTGATCGAGTTTAGGAATTTAAAATGAAAGATGAAGCATACATTTAATAATATTGGGGGATGGATGCCCTTTAACGGTGCAGAAATTACAATATGGTGATTTAAATATCAAAGCTGATTGATCACTCATGAGAATATTGTTTCAGAATAAAAAAAAAATAAAATATAAAAAATGCTTTCAAATCAGTACTGATTTTTTTTCTTTTTTTTTCTTCTTTCAAATCAGTACTGATGTCAGGAGTTAAAAAAATAAAAAAATAAAAAATAAAAAATAAACTAAAAAAAAAATGTGTTTGTTTCCGGTTTCCGACCGACCCTGTCAATTTATGTGCGACCCCAAATTATTTTATGAGCTTGGGGAAGAAATAATAAAAATTAAATAAATACACAAATAAAAAACTCTGAGGCGAACTATTAATTTACGTTTTTGTACAGCTCCGTCTTTTTATAGCACGCGATGTAAGATGCATCTTGTCCTCCAGCAATCTATTAACAAACGAGGCAGATATCGTTCGTCAAACTGAACTATAATACATATTATACAAGTCTTTTTTTGTAATTTAGGATATTTTTATTCATATTTGCACACATACAAATACATGCATTCATAGGCATGCACACACCACATACTAATACCTCCATCCGCCTATAGTTTTATAAAAAATCATCCTATCATGATCCAATCATGATCCCAATCACATCTTCTGCTGTCTAGCACTTCTTTCGCCATGTATTTGTTCGTTTCTTTCATTATTTTATGCAATCCAAAACACTCTAACCTGCCGCGGTTCGTATCTCTAGAGCCCGTCTAACTTGACCGCTTTTCCGGGACAAATGGATTTTTGAAGTACAAGTAAAAGAGAATTTTACTCGCCTCAACGGACAAGTAGCCTGAACATCAATAACAAACAAAAAAATAGCTAGGGAATCACTAAACCGAGAGAATGATTCTGATTTTATTACATTTATTGCAAGTTGCGATCGATTGTGGATAATAAATGTAGCAGGCCTACTGTATTACTGATGGTAAGGTTGCGCTGTTGACGCTCGCGCAGAGAAATCTACACACATGAGCGGAGCACACACACACACAGTTAACAACATACTCTGCCTATAAAAAATCTAAATGTGGAGTTTTTATATTTTAACATATGTTAAGCACTAAGCAGCCTCAATTATTTTTCCTGAATACCATCACGATTGAAAAAGTGACATTGATTTCCTACAACAGTTCAATAAACAGTTAAGATTAAGTCACTTACTGTTTATAAGCAATATTGGGTGTTTTTGTTCCATTTCAGCAGCGAAAATAGTTCCAAAGAAAAGTCACAGCAGAACCACGAAGCATCTCACAGGAACTCATCCTGTTTTCATTACTGAATGATTCAGCATTTTGAACGAATCGGTTGAGTCAAGGATTCAATGACCCATTCATAAACATCAACTGTCTCATTCTTGAATGAATCAACCGTTTGAACGAATCGTTTGAATTAATGAATCAATAACTCACTCATTTATACGGCCGCCTGCCGCCACCTATTGGCAGTTTAGTGTTATGTTTATAAGTAGCCTAGTATAATTCTTTTCAATATTTCTTATTTGCACATTTAAATCAATTTCATAACATTATTTTATGAAATTGTAATTTTTCAGTGTAAATGATTTAATTTCATCAGCCCTACCTAGGGTAACAGTATGCTTCATCTTTCATTTTAAATTCCTAAATTTGATCAATAAATTCAATTATTTAGAATAATAAGACACTATAGGGCATTTAATAATATTGGTGGATGGGGATGCCCTTAAAGGTGCATATATTACAATTTGCCTTTTTAAATATCAAAGCTGATTGAACACTGATGAGAATATTGCTTCAGAATAAAAAATAAATACATTTTAAAAATCCGGACAAGCAACTTTTTTACTCGGACAAGTGATTGACAGATTTACTTACTTGTCCGGAGGACAAGCACGTGAAAAGGCTTAAGGGGATAGTTTACTTTGAAATTAATTTTTGATATGTTTTAGCTTAACTCAAGGGCATCCAAGATGTAGGTGTCTTTGTTTCCACAGTAGTTTCAATTTTGATATTTTTAGGTTTGACTATCCCTTTAATGTCGAGCCCTGAATAATTTCCTACCCATCCCTTGCTGCCACTGAAAAAAAAAAAAAAAAAAAATTACCTACCGACCCATGACCTCAACTGACAACCAACCGGAACCAATTTTATTTTTTTTTAGGCCTCGTAAACCAAACGTCTGTACTCTGTATTGAGCTGCTTCATGTCAATCACTGTATGCTGTATGCTTTCGAATCAGTACTGTGATGTCATACACCAATCGTCTGTACTCTGTACTGAGCTGCTTCATGTCAATCACTGTATGATGTATGCTTTCGAATCAGTACTGTGATGTCATACAATCGTCTGTACTCTGTACTGAGCTGCTTCATATCAATCACTGCATGCTGTATGCTTTCGAATCAGTACTATGACGTCATACACCAATCGTCTGTACTCTGTAACAGGCGCGGATTTATGGGCGGCCAGATTGACAGGTGGCCCACCCAAACAGATTATTAAAAACAATTTAAATTTTTAATTTTCATAATAATAATGAATTAAGTTTGGCCTTACGGCCCCCCCAACACTTTATATGATATGACAAGCGCTGAGCGCGTCCATCTCTGGCTCAGCGCCAGCGAGCGCACAGTTTGAATCTGGCAGTGATGTCATGTCACTGTACATATTTTGTCCAGACTTCGACACCCTTGCAAGGAGAGTAGACGAGGCTCATTGTTCACATGGGTAAGACAAAGAATAGGGCCCGTTCACAGATTGCGCACTCAATTTTGTAATTTCAAATGTATGTTCATAATGGAAGCAACGTTGTCGCGCGGTCTGGCGTCTGATTGACTTGTCAAACGCGTGCGTTTCGACAGTCAAGGGACGCGCGATTTGCCATAAAATATAATATCTTGACGACATTTATAAAATATAACATCTTGACCATATTTAATGTTAACATATATTGCATAAATATTTTTATGTATAAGTATGTGTGAATATGACAAATATTATGCCCAGAGCTTTCAATCATTTTTTCATGTATTCTTCGGATGTTCATGCCTATTCCACTAGGCGTTGTAAAGATTTGTATCTTGCCTTTTGTAGAACTACAGCTAATCAATCTACACTGAAATACAGAGGGAATTCCCTCTGGAATCATTTGGACCCTGTTTTAAAGACTACAATCACTATAAACACTTTTAAAAGAGAGCTGAAAAAAATGTTAACATATAATTAAGTTTATTTTGTTAATTTATTGTATTAACATGATTGATGTATTGATTATATTGTCTTGCTTGATCATGTAATTTTATGTCCATTTTAATGAGATTTTGGGGAAGTGGTTTTATAAGACCTCATGTCTTCTCACTTTCTGCCGCACATTTTTTTTTTTTTTTTTTCGTTAATGGACTTGTAAAGTTGTATTTTAAATGTTATATGTGCAAATAAATAAAATCTAAAAGCTCGCATTCTTAACGTGTGCTTTGTGGTCACGGAAAATGCGCATGAGAAACTCCCGGGTTTGCAGCAAAACGTGTGTCCTCGACGTGTGATCTGCTATTTAAACGAGATTGTTTCTGTCTGCAGGTGTTTTAGGTTAACAGCCATATATTGTCTTATTATTCGAAATAATTTAATTTATTGATCGAATTTAGGAATTTAAAATGAAAGATGAAGCATACATTTAATTATATTGGGGGATGGATGCCCTTTAACGGTGCAGAAATTACAATATGGTGATTTAAATATCAAAGCTGATTGATCACTCATGAGAATATTGTTTCAGAGTAAAAAAAAAATAAATAAAAAAAATGCTTTCAAATCAGTACTGATGTCATACACCAATCGTCTGTACTCTGTACTGAGCTGCTTCATGTCAATCACTGTATGATGTATGCTTTCGAATCAGTACTGTGATGTCATAATCGTCTGTACTCTGTACTGAGCTGCTTCTTGTCAATCACTGCATGCTGTATGCTTTCGAATCAGTACTGTGACATCATACACCAATCGTCTGTACTCTGTAGAGAGCTGTTTCAAGTCAATCACTGTGTGCTGTATGCTTTCGAATCGGTACTGTGACGTCATACACCAATCGTCTGTACTCTGTAACAGGCGCGGATTTATGGGCGGCCAGAGTGACAGGTGTCCCACCCAAACAGATTAATAAAAACAATTTAAATGTTTAATTTTCATAATAATAATGAATTAAGTTTGGCCATACGGCCCGCCCAACACTTTATATGATATGACAAGCGCTGAGCGCGTCCATCTCTGGCTCAGCGCCAGCGAGCGCACAGTTTGAATCTGGCAGTGATATCATGTCACTGTACATATTTTGTCCAGACTTCGACACCCTTGCAAGGAGAGTAGACGAGGCTCATTGTTCACATGAACACCATGACTTGGTAAGACAAAGAATACCCAGCCAACATGTATATGTGGGCCCCACATGGTTTATGCTTGGGCTACGTGGGTACCAAGTGGGTATGGTCCCAAAATGGGCATCTTTTCTGGGGCCCACTTGGGTCAGCTACGTCGGTCCCACATGGGCAAAAATAGGTGGGCTCCCTATGTGGGTCCTAGTTGGGTCACTAATGGGAAATGAGGGCATGGGCTCAAAATGGGGAACACAAATGGGGCCCATTTGGGTTTATCAAATGGGTGAGACATTGGCAAATACAACCAGTCCCATATAGGCTGCCTGCGTGGGCCCAAGGTAGTACCCACATAGATAATCTCTATATGGGTTATGAATGGGAAAAATATATGGGGTCCACTTTCATAACCCATATGGGTCAGACATGGGCAAACACAATCAGTCCTATATAGGCTGCCTACATGAGCCCAATGTGGCACCCACGTTGGTAATCTCTATATGGGTTTTGAATGGGGCAATACATATGGGGCCCACATGGCCAAACTATATCGGACAGACATGTGCAAACACAATCAATCCCATATAAGCAACCTATATAGGCCCAAGATAGTTCCCTCATAGGTAATCTCTATATGGGTTCTGAATGGGAAAAACATATGGGGCCCACTTTGATAAACCGCATGGGTCAGACATGGGCAAACACAAACAGTCCCATTTAGGCTGCCTACATGGGCCCAAGGTAGGTCCCTCATAGGTAATCTCTATATGGGTTCTGAATGGGAAAAACATATGGGGCCCACTTTGATAAACCGCATGGGTCAGACATGGGCAAACACAAACAGTCCCATATAGGCTGCCTACATGGGCCCAAGGTAGTTCCCTCATAGGTAATCTCTATATGGGTTCTGAATGTGAAAAATATATTGGCCCATTTTGATAAACCGCATGGGTCAGATATGGGCAAACACAAGCAGTCCCATATAGGCTGCCTACATGGGCCAAGGTAGTTCCCTCATAAGTAATCTCTATATGGGTTCTGAATGTGAAAAATATATGGGGCCCATTTTGATAAACCGCATGGGTCAGATATGGGCAAACACAAACAGTCCCATATAGGCTGCCTACATGGGCCCAAGGTAGTTCCCTCATAGGTAATCTCTATATGGGTTCTGAATGTGAAAAATATATGGGGCCCATTTTGATAAACCGCATGGGTCAGATATGGGCAAACACAAGCAGTCCCATATAGGCTGCCTACATGGGCCCAAGGTAGTTCCCTCATAGGTAATCTCTATATGGGTTCTGAATGTGAAAAATATATGGGGCCCATTTTGATAAACCGCATGGGTCAGATATGGGCAAACACAAGCAGTCCCATATAGGCTGCCTACATGGGCCCAAGGTAGTTCCCTCATAGGTAATCTCTATATGGGTTCTGAATGTGAAAAATATATGGGGCCCATTTTGATAAACCGCATGGGTCAGATATGGGCAAACACAAACAGTCCCGTATAGGCTGCCTACATGGGCTCAAGGTAGTTCCCTCATAAGTAATCTCTATATGGGTTCTGAATGGGAAAAACATATGGGGCCCACTTTGATAAACTGCATGGGTCAGACATGGGCAAACACAAACAGTCCCATGTAGGATGCCTACATGGGCCCAAGGTAGTTCCCTCATAAGTAATCTCTATATGGGTTCTGAATGTGAAAAATATATGGGGCCCATTTTGATAAACCGCATGGGTCAGATATGGGCAAACACAAACAGTCCCATATAGGCTGCCTACATGGGCTCAAGGTAGTTCCCTCATAGGTAATCTCTATATGGGTTCTGAATGTGAAAAAATATATGGGGCCCATTTTGATAAACCGCATGGGTCAGATATGGGCAAACACAAGCAGTCCCATATAGGCTGCCTACATGGGCCAAGGTAGTTCCCTCATAGGTAATCTCTATATGGGTTCTGAATGTGAAAAAATATATGGGGCCCATTTGATAAACCGCATGGGTCAGATATGGGCAAACACAAACAGTCCCGTATAGGCTGCCTACATGGGCTCAAGGTAGTTCCCTCATAAGTAATCTCTATATGGGTTCTGAATGGGAAAAACACCGCTTATGGGGACCCACTTTGATAAACTGCATATGGGTCGACATGGCCAAACACAAACAGTCCCATGTAGGAATGCCTACATGGGCCCAAGGTAGTTCCCTCATAAGTAATCTCTATATGGGTTCTGAATGTGAAAAATATATGGGGCCCATTTTGATAAACCGCATGGGTCAGATATGGGCAAACACAAACAGTCCCATATAGGCTGCCTACATGGGCCCAAGGTAGTTCCTCATAGGTAATCTCTATATGGGTTCTGAATGGGAAAAATATATTGGGCCCATTTTGATAAACCGCATGGGTCAGATATGGGCAACACAACAGTCCCATATAGGGCTGCCTACATGGGCCCAAGGTAGTTCCTCATAGGTAATCTCTATATGGGTTCTGAATGGGAAAAACATATGGGGCCCATTTTGATAAACCGCATGGGTCAGAATATGGGCAAACACAAAGCAGTCCCATATAGGACTGCCTACATGGGCCAAGGTAGTCTCTTCATTAAGTAATCTCTATGATGGGTTCTGAATGTGAAAAATATATGGGCCCATTTTGATAACCGCATGGGTCAGACATGGGCAAACACAAACAGTCCCATATAGGCTGCCTACATNAAGCACACAGTGATTGACTTGAAACAGCTCTCTACAGAGTACAGACGATTGGTGTATGATGTCACAGTACTGATTCGAAAGCATACAGCATGCAGTGATTGACAAGAAGCAGCTCAGTACAGAGTACAGACGATTATGACATCACAGTACTGATTCGAAAGCATACATCATACAGTGATTGACATGAAGCAGCTCAGTACAGAGTACAGACGATTGGTGTATGACATCAGTACTGATTTGAAAGCATTTTTTTTTTATTTATTTTTTTTTACTCTGAAACAATATTCTCATGAGTGATCAATCAGCTTTGATATTTAAATCACCATATTGTAATTTCTGCACCGTTAAAGGGCATCCATCCCCCAATATAATTAAATGTATGCTTCATCTTTCATTTTAAATTCCTAAATTCGATCAATAAATTCAATTATTTCGAATAATAAGACAATATATGGCTGTTAACCTAACACCTGCAGACAGAAACAATCTCGTTTAAATAGCAGATCACACGTCGAGGACACACGTTTTGCTGCAAACCCGGGAGTTTCTCATGCGCATTTTCCGTGACCACAAAGCACACGTTAAGAATGCGAGCTTTTAGATTTTATTTATTTGCACATATAACATTTAAAATACAACTTTACAAGTCCATTAACGAAAAAAAAAAAAAACTGTGCGGCAGAAAGTGAGAAGACATGAGGTCTTATAAAACCACTTCCCCAAAATCTCATTAAAATGGACATAAAATTACATGATCAAGCAAGACAATATAATCAATACATCAATCATGTTAATACAATAAATTAACAAAATAAACTTAATTATATGTTAACATTTTTTTCAGCTCTCTTTTAAAAGTGTTTATAGTGATTGTAGTCTTTAAAACAGGGTCCAAATGATTCCAGAGGGAATTCCCTCTGTATTTCAGTGTAGATTGATTAGCTGTAGTTCTACAAAAGGCAAGATACAAATCTTTACAACGCCTAGTGGAATAGGCATGAACATCCGAAGAATACATGAAAAAATGATTGAAAGCTCTGGGCATAATATTTGTCATATTCACACATACTTATACATAAAAATATTTATGCAATATATGTTAACATTAAATATGGTCAAGATGTTATATTTTATAAATGTCGTCAAGATATTATATTTTATGGCAAATCGCGCGTCCCTTGACTGTCGAAACGCACGCGTTTGACAAGTCAATCAGACGCCAGACCGCGCGACAACGTTGCTTCCATTATGAACGTACATTTGAAATTACAAAATTGAGTGCGCAATCTGTGACGGGCCCTATTCTTTGTCTTACCAATGTGAACAATGAGCCTCGTCTACTCTCCTTGCAAGGGTGTCGAAGTCTGGACAAAATATGTACAGTGACATGACATCACTGCCAGATTCAAACTGTGCGCTCGCTGGCGCTGAGCCAGAGATGGACGCGCTCAGCGCTTGTCATATCATATAAAGTGTTGGGGGGCCGTAAGGCCAAACTTAATTCATTATTATTATGAAAATTAAAAATTTAAATTGTTTTTAATAATCTGTTTGGGTGGGCCACCTGTCAATCTGGCCGCCCATAAATCCGCGCCTGTTACAGAGTACAGACGATTGGTGTATGACGTCATAGTACTGATTCGAAAGCATACAGCATGCAGTGATTGACATGAAGCAGCTCAGTACAGAGTACAGACGATTGTATGACATCACAGTACTGATTCGAAAGCATACATCATACAGTGATTGACATGAAGCAGCTCAGTACAGAGTACAGACGATTGTATGACATCACAGTACTGATTCGAAAGCATACATCATACAGTGATTGACATGAAGCAGCTCAGTACAGAGTACAGACGATTGGTGTATGACATCACAGTACTGATTCGAAAGCATACAGCATACAGTGATTGACATGAAGCAGCTCAATACAGAGTACAGACGTTTGGTGTACGAGGCCTAAAAAAAAAAAATTTGGTTCCGGTTGGTTGTCAGTTGAGGTCATGGGTCGGTAGGTAATTTTTTTTTTTTTTTTTTTCAGTGGCAGCAAGGGATGGGTAGAAATTATTCAGGGCTCGACATTAAAGGGATAGTCAAACCTAAAATATCAAAATTGAAACTACTGTGGAAACAAAAGACACCTACATCTTGGATGCCCTTGAGTTAAGCTAAAACATATCAAAAATTAATTTCAAAGTAACTATCCCCTTATTAAGCCTTTTCACTTGCTTGTCCTCCGGACAAGTAAGTAAATCTGTCAATCACTTGTCCGAGTAAAAAAGTTGCTTGTCCGGATTTTTAAAATGTATTTATTTTTTATTCTGAAGCAATATTCTCATCAGTGTTCAATCAGCTTTGATATTTAAAAAGGCAAATTGTAATATATGCACCTTTAAGGGCATCCCCATCCACCAATATTATTAAATGCCCTATAGTGTCTTATTATTCTAAATAATTGAATTTATTGATCAAATTTAGGAATTTAAAATGAAAGATGAAGCATACTGTTACCCTAGGTAGGGCTGATGAAATTAAATCATTTACACTGAAAAATTACAATTTCATAAAATAATGTTATGAAATTGATTTAAATGTGCAAATAAGAAATATTGAAAAGAATTATACTAGGCTACTTATAAACATAACACTAAACTGCCAATAGGTGGCGGCAGGCGGCCGTATAAATGAGTGAGTTATTGATTCATTAATTCAAACGATTCGTTCAAACGGTTGATTCATTCAAGAATGAGACAGTTGATGTTTATGAATGGGTCATTGAATCCTTGACTCAACCGATTCGTTCAAAATGCTGAATCATTCAGTAATGAAAACAGGATGAGTTCCTGTGAGATGCGTCGTGGTTCTGCTGTGACTTTTCTTTGGAACTATTTTCGCTGCTGAAATGGAACAAAAACACCCAATATTGCTTATAAACAGTAAGTGACTTAATCTTAACTGTTTATTGAACTGTTGTAGGAAATCAATGTCACTTTTTCAATCGTGATGGTATTCAGGAAAAATAATTGAGGCTGCTTAGTGCTTAACATATGTTAAAATATAAAAACTCCACATTTAGATTTTTTATAGGCAGAGTATGTTGTTAACTGTGTGTGTGTGTGCTCCGCTCATGTGTGTAGATTTCTCTGCGCGAGCGTCAACAGCGCAACCTTACCATCAGTAATACAGTAGGCCTGCTACATTTATTATCCACAATCGATCGCAACTTGCAATAAATGTAATAAAATCAGAATCATTCTCTCGGTTTAGTGATTCCCTAGTTATTTTTTTGTTTGTTATTGATGTTCAGGCTACTTGTCCGTTGGGGCGAGTAAAATTCTCTTTTACTTGTCCTTCAAAAATCCATTTGTCCCGGAAAAGCGGTCAAGTTAGACGGGCTCTAGAGATACGAACCGCGGCAGGTTAGAGTGTTTTGGATTGCATAAAATAATGAAAGAAACGAACAAATACATGGCGAAAGAAGTGCTAGACAGCAGAAGATGTGATTGGGATCATGATTGGATCATGATAGGATGATTTTTTATAAAACTATAGGCGGATGGAGGTATTAGTATGTGGTGTGTGCATGCCTATGAATGCATGTATTTGTATGTGTGCGAATATGAATAAAAATATCCTAAATTACAAAAAAAGACTTGTATAATATGTATTATAGTTCAGTTTGACGAACGATATCTGCCTCGTTTGTTAATAGATTGCTGGAGGACAAGATGCATCTTACATCGCGTGCTATAAAAAGACGGAGCTGTACAAAAACGTAAATTAATAGTTCGCCTCAGAGTTTTTTATTTGTGTATTTATTTAATTTTTATTATTTCTTCCCCAAGCTCATAAAATAATTTGGGGTCGCACATAAATTGACAGGGTCGGTCGGAAACCGGAAACAAACACATTTTTTTTAGTTTATTTTTTATTTTTTTATTTTTTTAACGCCTGACATCAGTACTGATTTGAAAGAAGAAAAAAAAAGAAAAAAAATCAGTACTGATTTGAAAGCATTTTTTATATTTTATTTTTTTTATTCTGAAACAATATTCTCATGAGTGATCAATCAGCTTTGATATTTAAATCACCATATTGTAATTTCTGCACCGTTAAAGGGCATCCATCCCCCAATATTATTAAATGTATGCTTCATCTTTCATTTTAAATTCCTAAACTCGATCAATAAATTCAATTAATTCGAATAATAAGACACTGGCTGTTAATATAGCATAAAACACCTGCAGACAGAAACAATCTCGTTTAAATATCAGATCACACGTCGAGGACACACGTTTTGCTGCAAAACCGGGAGTTTCTCATGCGCATTTTCCGTGACCACAAAGCGCACGTTAAGAACGCGAGCTTTTAGATTTTATTTATTTGCACATATAACATTTAAAATACAACTTTACAAGTCCATTAACGGAAAAAAAAAAAAAAACTGTGCGGGAGAAAGTGAGAAGACCATGAGGTCTTATAAAACCACTTCCCAAAATCTCATTAAAATGGACATAAAATTACATGATCAAGCAAGACAATATAATCAATACATCAATCATGTTAATACAACAAATTAACAAAATAAACTTAATTATATGTTAACATTTTTTCAGCTCTCTTTTAAAAGTGTTTATAGTGATTTTAGTCTTTAAAACAGGGTCCAAATGATTCCAGAGGGAATTCCCTCTGTATTTCAGTGTAGATTGATTAGCTGTAGTTCTACAAAAGGCAAGATACAAATCTTTACAACGCCTGGAATAGGCATGAACATCCGAAGAATACATGAAAAAATGATTGAAAGCTCTGGGCATAATATTTGTCATATTCACACATACAAATATTTATGCAATATATGTTAACATTAAATATGGTCAAGATGTTATATTTTATGGCAAATCGCGCGTCCCTTGGCTGTCGAAACGCACGCGTTTGACGAGTCAATCAGACGCCTGACCGCGCGACAACGTTGCTTCCATTATGAGAACGTACATTTGAAATGACAAACTTGAGTGCGCAAAAGAAGCGATCTGTGAACGGGCCCTATTCTTTGTCTTACCAAGTCATGGTGTTCATGTGAACAATGAGCCTCGTCTACTCTCCTTGCAAGGGTGTCGAAGTCTGGACAAAATATGTACAGTGACATGACATCACTGCCAGATTCAAACTGTGCGCTCGCTGGCGCTGAGCCAGAGATGGACGCGCTCAGCGCTTGTCATATCATATAAAGTGTTGGGCGGGCCGTATGGCCAAACTTAATTCATTATTATTATGAAAATTAAACATTTAAATTGTTTTTATTAATCTGTTTGGGTGGGACACCTGTCACTCTGGCCGCCCATAAATCCGCGCCTGTTACAGAGTACAGACGATTGGTGTATGACGTCACAGTACTGATTCGAAAGCATACAGCACACAGTGATTGACTTGAAACAGCTCTCTACAGAGTACAGACGATTGGTGTATGATGTCACAGTACTGATTCGAAAGCATACAGCATGCAGTGATTGACAAGAAGCAGCTCAGTACAGAGTACAGACGATTATGACATCACAGTACTGATTCGAAAGCATACATCATACAGTGATTGACATGAAGCAGCTCAGTACAGAGTACAGACGATTGGTGTATGACATCAGTACTGATTTGAAAGCATTTTTTTTATTTATTTTTTTTTTACTCTGAAACAATATTCTCATGAGTGATCAATCAGCTTTGATATTTAAATCACCATATTGTAATTTCTGCACCGTTAAAGGGCATCCATCCCCCAATATAATTAAATGTATGCTTCATCTTTCATTTTAAATTCCTAAATTCGATCAATAAATTCAATTATTTCGAATAATAAGACAATATATGGCTGTTAACCTAAAACACCTGCAGACAGAAACAATCTCGTTTAAATAGCAGATCACACGTCGAGGACACACGTTTTGCTGCAAACCCGGGAGTTTCTCATGCGCATTTTCCGTGACCACAAAGCACACGTTAAGAATGCGAGCTTTTAGATTTTATTTATTTGCACATATAACATTTAAAATACAACTTTACAAGTCCATTAACGGAAAAAAAAAAAAAAAACTGTGCGGCAGAAAGTGAGAAGACATGAGGTCTTATAAAACCACTTCCCCAAAATCTCATTAAAATGGACATAAAATTACATGATCAAGCAAGACAATATAATCAATACATCAATCATGTTAATACAATAAATTAACAAAATAAACTTAATTATATGTTAACATTTTTTTCAGCTCTCTTTTAAAAGTGTTTATAGTGATTGTAGTCTTTAAAACAGGGTCCAAATGATTCCAGAGGGAATTCCCTCTGTATTTCAGTGTAGATTGATTAGCTGTAGTTCTACAAAAGGCAAGATACAAATCTTTACAACGCCTAGTGGAATAGGCATGAACATCCGAAGAATACATGAAAAAATGATTGAAAGCTCTGGGCATAATATTTGTCATATTCACACATACTTGTACATAAAAATATTTATGCAATATATGTTAACATTAAATATGGTCAAGATGTTATATTTTATAAATGTCGTCAAGATATTATATTTTATGGCAAATCGCGCGTCCCTTGACTGTCGAAACGCACGCGTTTGACAAGTCAATCAGACGCCAGACCGCGCGACAACGTTGCTTCCATTATGAACGTACATTTGAAATTACAAAATTGAGTGCGCAATCAGTGAACGGGCCCTATTCTTTGTCTTACCAATGTGAACAATGAGCCTCGTCTACTCTCCTTGCAAGGGTGTCGAAGTCTGGACAAAATATGTACAGTGACATGACATCACTGCCAGATTCAAACTGTGCGCTCGCTGGCGCTGAGCCAGAGATGGACGCGCTCAGCGCTTGTCATATCATATAAAGTGTTGGGGGGCCGTAAGGCCAAACTTAATTCATTATTATTATGAAAATTAAAAATTTAAATTGTTTTTAATAATCTGTTTGGGTGGGCCACCTTTCAATCTGGCCGCCCATAAATCCGCGCCTGTTACAGAGTACATACGATTGGTGTATGACGTCATAGTACTGATTCGAAAGCATACAGCATGCAGTGATTGACATGAAGCAGCTCAGTACAGAGTACAGACGATTGTATGACATCACAGTACTGATTCGAAAGCATACATCATACAGTGATTGACATGGAGCAGCTCAGTACAGAGTACAGACGATTGTATGACATCACAGTACTGATTCGAAAGCATACATCATACAGTGATTGACATGAAGCAGCTCAGTACAGAGTACAGACGATTGGTGTATGACATCACAGTACTGATTCGAAAGCATACAGCATACAGTGATTGACATGAAGCAGCTCAATACAGAGTACAGACGTTTGGTGTATGAGGCCTAAAAAAAAAAAAATTTGGTTCCGGTTGGTTGTCAGTTGAGGTCATGGGTCGGTAGGTAATTTTTTTTTTTTTTTTTTTTTCAGTGGCAGCAAGGGATGGGTAGAAAATTATTCAGGGCTCGACATTAAAGGGATAGTCAAACCTAAAAATATCAAAATTGAAACTACTGTGGAAACAAAGACACCTACATCTTGGATGCCCTTGAGTTAAGCTAAAACATATCAAAAATTAATTTCAAAGTGAACTATCCCCTTATTAAGCCTTTTCACTTGCTTGTCCTCCGGACAAGTAAGTAAATCTGTCAATCACTTGTCCGAGTAAAAAAGTTGCTTGTCCGGATTTTTAAAATGTATTTATTTTTTATTCTGAAGCAATATTCTCATCAGTGTTCAATCAGCTTTGATATTTAAAAAGGCAAATTGTAATATATGCACCTTTAAGGGCATCCCCATCCACCAATATTATTAAATGCCCTATAGTGTCTTATTATTCTAAATAATTGAATTTATTGATCAAATTTAGGAATTTAAAATGAAAGATGAAGCATACTGTTACCCTAGGTAGGGCTGATGAAATTAAATCATTTACACTGAAAAATTACAATTTCATAAAATAATGTTATGAAATTGATTTAAATGTGCAAATAAGAAATATTGAAAAGAATTATACTAGGCTACTTATAAACATAACACTAAACTGCCAATAGGTGGCGGCAGGCGGCCGTATAAATGAGTGAGTTATTGATTCATTAATTCAAACGATTCGTTCAAACGGTTGATTCATTCAAGAATGAGACAGTTGATGTTTATGAATGGGTCATTGAATCCTTGACTCAACCGATTCGTTCAAAATGCTGAATCATTCAGTAATGAAAACAGGATGAGTTCCTGTGAGATGCGTCGTGGTTCTGCTGTGACTTTTCTTTGGAACTATTTTCGCTGCTGAAATGGAACAAAAACACCCAATATTGCTTATAAACAGTAAGTGACTTAATCTTAACTGTTTATTGAACTGTTGTAGGAAATCAATGTCACTTTTTCAATCGTGATGGTATTCAGGAAAAATAATTGAGGCTGCTTAGTGCTTAACATATGTTAAAATATAAAAACTCCACATTTAGATTTTTTATAGGCAGAGTATGTTGTTAACTGTGTGTGTGTGTGCTCCGCTCATGTGTGTAGATTTCTCTGCGCGAGCGTCAACAGCGCAACCTTACCATCAGTAATACAGTAGGCCTGCTACATTTATTATCCACAATCGATCGCAACTTGCAATAAATGTAATAAAATCAGAATCATTCTCTCGGTTTAGTGATTCCCTAGTTATTTTTTTGTTTGTTATTGATGTTCAGGCTACTTGTCCGTTGGGGCGAGTAAAATTCTCTTTTACTTGTCCTTCAAAAATCCATTTGTCCCGGAAAAGCGGTCAAGTTAGACGGGCTCTAGAGATACGAACCGCGGCAGGTTAGAGTGTTTTGGATTGCATAAAATAATGAAAGAAACGAACAAATACATGGCGAAAGAAGTGCTAGACAGCAGAAGATGTGATTGGGATCATGATTGGATCATGATAGGATGATTTTTTATAAAACTATAGGCGGATGGAGGTATTAGTATGTGGTGTGTGCATGCCTATGAATGCATGTATTTGTATGTGTGCGAATATGAATAAAAATATCCTAAATTACAAAAAAAGACTTGTATAATATGTATTATAGTTCAGTTTGACGAACGATATCTGCCTCGTTTGTTAATAGATTGCTGGAGGACAAGATGCATCTTACATCGCGTGCTATAAAAAGACGGAGCTGTACAAAAACGTAAATTAATAGTTCGCCTCAGAGTTTTTTATTTGTGTATTTATTTAATTTTTATTATTTCTTCCCCAAGCTCATAACATAATTTGGGGTCGCACATAAATTGACAGGGTCGGTCGGAAACCGGAAACAAACACATTTTTTTTTAGTTTATTTTTTTATTTTTTTATTTTTTTTTAACGCCTGACATCAGTACTGATTTGAAAGAAGAAAAAAAAAGAAAAAAAAATCAGTACTGATTTGAAAGCATTTTTTATATTTTATTTTTTTTATTCTGAAACAATATTCTCATGAGTGATCAATCAGCTTTGATATTTAAATCACCATATTGTAATTTCTGCACCGTTAAAGGGCATCCATCCCCCAATATTATTAAATGTATGCTTCATCTTTCATTTTAAATTCCTAAACTCGATCAATAAATTCAATTAATTCGAATAATAAGACACTGGCTGTTAATATAGCATAAAACACCTGCAGACAGAAACAATCTCGTTTAAATATCAGATCACACGTCGAGGACACACGTTTTGCTGCAAAACCGGGAGTTTCTCATGCGCATTTTCCGTGACCACAAAGCGCACGTTAAGAACGCGAGCTTTTAGATTTTATTTATTTGCACATATAACATTTAAAATACAACTTTACAAGTCCATTAACGGAAAAAAAAAAAATAAACTGTGCGGGAGAAAGTGAGAAGACCATGAGGTCTTATAAAACCACTTCCCCAAAATCTCATTAAAATGGACATAAAATTACATGATCAAGCAAGACAATATAATCAATACATCAATCATGTTAATACAACAAATTAACAAAATAAACTTAATTATATGTTAACATTTTTTCAGCTCTCTTTTAAAAGTGTTTATAGTGATTTTAGTCTTTAAAACAGGGTCCAAATGATTCCAGAGGGAATTCCCTCTGTATTTCAGTGTAGATTGATTAGCTGTAGTTCTACAAAAGGCAAGATACAAATCTTTACAACGCCTGGAATAGGCATGAACATCCGAAGAATACATGAAAAAATGATTGAAAGCTCTGGGCATAATATTTGTCATATTCACACATACAAATATTTATGCAATATATGTTAACATTAAATATGGTCAAGATGTTATATTTTATGGCAAATCGCGCGTCCCTTGGCTGTCGAAACGCACGCGTTTGACGAGTCAATCAGACGCCTGACCGCGCGACAACGTTGCTTCCATTATGAGAACGTACATTTGAAATGACAAACTTGAGTGCGCAAAAGAAGCGATCTGTGAACGGGCCCTACTCTTTGTCTTACCAAGTCATGGCGTTCATGTGAACAATGAGCCTCGTCTACTCTCCTTGCAAGGGTGTCGAAGTCTGGACAAAATATGTACAGTGGCATGACATCACTGCCAGATTCAAACTGTGCGCTCGCTGGCGCTGAGCCAGAGATGGACGCGCTCAGCGCTTGTCATATCATATAAAGTGTTGGACGGGCCGTATGGCCAAACTTAATTCATTATTATTATGAAAATTAAACATTTAAATTGTTTTTATTAATCTGTTTGGGTGGGACACCTGTCACTCTGGCCGCCCATAAATCCGCGCCTGTTACAGAGTACAGACGATTGGTGTATGACGTCACAGTACTGATTCGAAAGCATACAGCACACAGTGATTGACTTGAAACAGCTCTCTACAGAGTACAGACGATTGGTGTATGATGTCACAGTACTGATTCGAAAGCATACAGCATGCAGTGATTGACAAGAAGCAGCTCAGTACAGAGTACAGACGATTATGACATCACAGTACTGATTCGAAAGCATACATCATACAGTGATTGACATGAAGCAGCTCAGTACAGAGTACAGACGATTGGTGTATGACATCAGTACTGATTTGAAAGCATTTTTTTTATTTATTTTTTTTTTTACTCTGAAACAATATTCTCATGAGTGATCAATCAGCTTTGATATTTAAATCACCATATTGTAATTTCTGCACCGTTAAAGGGCATCCATCCCCCAATATAATTAAATGTATGCTTCATCGTTCATTTTAAATTCCTAAATTCGATCAATAAATTCAATTATTTCGAATAATAAGACAATATATGGCTGTTAACCTAAAACACCTGCAGACAGAAACAATCTCGTTTAAATAGCAGATCACACGTCGAGGACACACGTTTTGCTGCAAACCCGGGAGTTTCTCATGCGCATTTTCCGTGACCACAAAGCACACGTTAAGAATGCGAGCTTTTAGATTTTATTTATTTGCACATACAACATTTAAAATACAACTTTACAAGTCCATTAACGGAAAAAAACAAAAAAAACAACTGTGCGGCAGAAAGTGAGAAGACATGAGGTCTTATAAAACCACTTCCCCAAAATCTCATTAAAATTACATGATCAAGCAAGACAATATAATCAATACATCAATCATGTTAATACAATAAATTAACAAAATAAACTTAATTATATGTTAACATTTTTTTCAGCTCTCTTTTAAAAGTGTTTATAGTGATTGTAGTCTTTAAAACAGGGTCCAAATGATTCCAGAGGGAATTCCCTCTGTATTTCAGTGTAGATTGATTAGCTGTAGTTCTACAAAAGGCAAGATACAAATCTTTACAACGCCTAGTGGAATAGGCATGAACATCCGAAGAATACATGAAAAAATGATTGAAAGCTCTGGGCATAATATTTGTCATATTCACACATACTTGTACATAAAAATATTTATGCAATATATGTTAACATTAAATATGGTCAAGATGTTATATTTTATAAATGTCGTCAAGATATTATATTTTATGGCAAATCGCGCGTCCCTTGACTGTCGAAACGCACGCGTTTGACAAGTCAATCAGACGCCAGACCGCGCGACAACGTTGCTTCCATTATGAACGTACATTTGAAATTACAAAATTGAGTGCGCAATCAGTGAACGGGCCCTATTCTTTGTCTTACCAATGTGAACAATGAGCCTCGTCTACTCTCCTTGCAAGGGTGTCGAAGTCTGGACAAAATATGTACAGTGACATGACATCACTGCCAGATTCAAACTGTGCGCTCGCTGGCGCTGAGCCAGAGATGGACGCGCTCAGCGCTTGTCATATCATATAAAGTGTTGGGGGGCCGTAAGGCCAAACTTAATTCATTATTATTATGAAAATTAAAAATTTAAATTGTTTTTAATAATCTGTTTGGGTGGGCCACCTGTCAATCTGGCCGCCCATAAATCCGCGCCTGTTACAGAGTACATACGATTGGTGTATGACGTCATAGTACTGATTCGAAAGCATACAGCATGCAGTGATTGACATGAAGCAGCTCAGTACAGAGTACAGACGATTGTATGACATCACAGTACTGATTCGAAAGCATACATCATACAGTGATTGACATGAAGCAGCTCAGTACAGAGTACAGACGAAGGAAGTGCAAGATGGCGCCGATGTTAATGGCATGCCGTCTGCCTCTACCTAGCCTGGTTCTTATTTATGTTTTATTTCTACTTGTGACTCTGTTTATACATCTTTCTAGCACTACACTGGTGTATGATCGTTCTACACTTTTAAATATCCGAAATATATGTGAAGAACATGTCAACAAAGCTCAGGAGGGACAGTTGTATGCTAGTATGAAACTCCCTCTAAGGAGTCCTACGGGGCCGAAACAAAATTCCTGCTGGTCCCTTTTGCCGAAAAAACGGCGTCGCCGTGGAAAGCGAGGAGGAAGGCTGGTCAAACTAAAAGCATTTCTGGCTTCCCTTCCGGGAGTGGCACGGCCTACGGACGCGCTGCTGTGGGGCTGCAGCAGCCGTCGTGTACCACGTTGGCATGCAGAGAACACGATACCTCGATGGATTCGACCTGTTGTGCCGGAGGGACCCGTGACGAGTCATTATCGGCGAGCGCGGTATTTCCTCCGAAATGGAATTGACGCGCAGAATCTTCGTCCTGTGCCACTTGGTCGTGGACGATCGCTGGAGATTATGGACGTCGAAAGATCAGCTATAAGGTTGGCTTTGATAAATATACGCTCTCTGGGAAACAAGTCTTTCATCTTAAATGAATTTGTTAACGCCCGGGACCTAGATTTTGCTTTCATTACGGAAACTTGGATGAACTCTGACAATACTTACGTTCTGGGAGAAGCTGTACCAAATAACTACTCAGTTTTTAATTCTCCTCGTCAAACTGGAAGGGGAGGTGGACTGGTCTCTATTTTTAAAAACAATTTCACTTGCACATTACTTAAGTTTAAACAGTTTTCAAGTTTTGAACTGCAAGCCTTTGAACTGCACTCAAAAACACCGGTCCTCTGTGCTGTTATCTACCGACCACCAAGAGCAAATAAGGACTGTATTTCAGAACTGGCTACTTTTCTAGCTGATATTGTTCTGAAATATGACAAGATCTTAGTAATGGGGGATTTAAATATCCATGTATGCTGCCCAACAAACCCATTGGCTAAGGATTTTTTAAACCTCATTGACTCGTTCGGATTTCAACAAATGGTAAATCGACCCACACACAATCGTGGCCACACTCTGGACTTGATTCTATCATTTGGCTTAAATATCAAAGACATTATTATTGATGATTTTGTGTTATCCGACCATAATCCGATTTTATGTACTGTTTCTCTTCCTGATAAACCGAAAATACTGTGTCCAGCAAAGAAAATGTATCGTTCCCTAACACCAAATTCACATGTAGATTTTAACGTTGTTTTTATGGAAAAAGTGCAGTGCATGAAAACGAATCCCCTGTCTCCATTTCTTGATGTAGAAGAATCTATAAATAGTTTCAATATTTTATGCTCAGAAACAATAGACTGCATTGCACCTCTGAAACTGGTGAGCAGAAAAAATAAGACACCCCCCTGGTACAATGAACAGGTTAAATCGCTGCGAAGAGAGTGCAGAAGAGCTGAACGCAGATGGAAGAAAGATAAATTACAAATCTCGTATGAAATGCTAAGAGATGCCTTAGGTAATTTCCAACAGGCTGTAAAAACTTCCAGATTCAAATTTTTCTCAAACATCATTAATAAGAATCAACAAAATTCTAGAACTCTCTTTTCGACAATCGACTTATTTTTGAACCCCAGATTAGAGGTGCATGAAATTTTACCTGTGAATTTATGTGATAATCTGTTGGAATTTTTTGTCGAACGTATATTGAACATCCGAAGGAATATACAACATTGCTCATATGAGGCTTTGGATGTACCCAAAACTCATGCTGTGCTGTCCGATTTTGAGCCTATCTCACTACCCACACTTTTAGATATTGTTTGTAAGTTAAAACCGACAGTTTCTCCACAAGATATTGTTCCTACAGCACTATTCAAGAAAATTCTTGAGTCGATTGGTCCATTAATAGTATCAATAATTAATAAGAGTTTACTCTCAGGAATTGTTCCTACCTACTGTAAACGTCTCGGGTTATGACTATAACCCTTGTTCCCTGAGAAGGGAACGAGACACTGCGTCGATAAAATCGACTCTTTGGGGACGCTCCCTAAGCGTGCGCCTCTGAAGTATGAATGAAACTAATCCAATCCTGATTGGTGTTGCGTCGTGACGTAACATGTGACGGCATACCCGGAAGTATAAAAGTGACGCTGTCACAACACACACTAGCCTCGCGATGAAGCAAGACGCTCAAGGGTCTGAAAAGGGGGCGTGGCAACACGACGCAGTGTCTCGTTCCCTTCTCAGGGAACAAGGGTTATAGTCATAACCCGAGACGTTCCCTATCGAGGGAACTCAACACTGCGTCGATAAAATCGACTCTTTGGGGAACGAGTACCCACTAGGCCACGCACCGAACAGACCCGCCCCAGAGTGAAACTGATTAGGCACTCAGCAAGGGCCGAGTACGTGTGCACCGGGCGTACTGGGAAGGCTGAGACTGTAAAACCTGATGAAAGTATGCGGGGTAGCCCAGCCGGCTGCCTCACAAATCTCCTGCAGAGGTACTCCCGACAGAAGGGCCCTAGAGGAAGCCATGCCTCTAGTCGAGTGAGCCCTTAAGGCCAAAGGTGAAGGAACCCCACGCACCTTGTAAGCCTCAGTAATAGCCTGGACAATCCAGTTACTTATAGTTTGTTTGGTCGCCGGGAGCCCCCTCTTAGGTGACCCAAAGCATACTAACAACTGGTCAGATCTTCTCCAAGAAGCAGACTTTTCCAAGTATACACTCAAAGCTCTGACGGGGCAGAGCAAGTGAAGCCTCTCTTCTCCCGCCGACACATGAGGTGGAGGATGGAATGCCTGAAGGACTACAGAGCGAGCCGTACTCGAAGGAACTTTAGGCACGTAGCCCGGACTCGGGTGCAAAAAGGCCTTTACTTTGCCAGGGGCAAACTCCAAGCAAGCTGGCGTTACCGCCAGGGCCTGGAGATCTCCCACCCTCTTAAGAGAGGTAATCGCTAAGAGAAAGACCATTTTCAACGTTAAGTCCTTAGGTGAAGCCGACTCTAAAGGTTCGAAGGGAGCGAGGGACAACCCTTCCAGAACTATTGCCAGATCCCAGGCAGGCACCCTGGACCTGATCGCCGGCCTCATCCTCCAAGCACCACGGAGAAACCTAATGACCAACTGGTGCCTCCCCAGAGGTCCACCATCTACTGGCGCGTGGAAAGCCGAAACGGCAGCCACGTACACCTTAAGAGTGGACGGGGAGAGACCCGCAGAGAAACGATCCTGAAGGAATTCCAGAACTGAAGCCACTGGGCAGTTTACTGGATCCAACCTTCGTTCTCCACACCAAGTGTGAAACACCTTCCACTTGAGGCCATATAATCTCCTGGTAGATGGGGCCCTAGAGCTAAGTATGGTTTCAACCACCTCAGCTGATAAGCCAGCATTTAGGTACTGAACCCCCTCAGAGGCCAGACCCACAGCTTCCACAACTCTGGGCGA
The DNA here is from genome assembly GCF_016745375.1 of Pimephales promelas. The sequence continues at coordinate 2,592,963 of NW_024121888.1, read as the reverse complement.
GGGTGGAAGATTGTGCCCTCCGCCTGAGACAATAGATCCCTCCTCAGAGGAATCGGCCATGGCGGAGCTATGAGGAGTGATATTATATCCGAGAACCATACTCGTGTCGGCCATCTCGGGGCAACCAGAAGTAGACTGATGCCCTCTTGACGGACCCTCTCCAGGACCCCTGGGAGCAGAGCGATCGGGGGGAAAGCATACAGGCGAAGCCTCGGTCAAGCCTGTACCATGGCATCCAACCCCAGTGGGGCTGGATGTGAGAGGGAGAACCAAAGTGGACAGTGGGACGTCTCTCGAGACGCAAACAGATCCACTTCCATCGGTCCGAACCTCTCCCATATCGACTTCACCACATCCGGATGAAGTCTCCATTCCCCGGGCCTCAGCCCCTGCCTCGACAGGATGTCTGCTCCCCGATTCTGAACCCCTGGGATATACATTGCCCTTATTGACAATATCTTTCCCTGGGACCAAAGGATAATCTGATGCGCCAGTTTGCACAGAGGGCGCGATCTGAGTCCCCCCTGTCGGTTCAGATAGGCCACCACTGACGTATTGTCTGTCCGTATAAGGACGTGGCGACCCTCGATGTCTGGGAGGAAGCTCCTCAAAGCCTTGAATACCGCCATCATCTCCAGGCAATTTATATGCCAAGTGCGATGATGGTCCTGCCACAGACCCCTGGTAAAGCGGCCGTCCATGACCGCGCCCCAGCCCGTAAGGGAGGCGTCTGTCGAAACGGTTTCCCGGCGACATGACACCCCCAACACTGGCCCTTGGGATAGGAACCAAGGCTTCTTCCATATTTGCAGAGACTGAAGGCACTTGCGCGTTACTCTGATCATACGGAACGGATTTCCTTTGGGTGAGAACCCCTTGGTCTTCAACCACCACTGGAGGGGCCTCATGTGAAGGAGGCCCAGAGGAATAATGTTGGATGCCGCTGCCATGAGGCCCAGCATCCTTTGAAAGTGTTTCACAGTGACGGCCTGACCTAGCCTCACCCTGGACACCATCGCCAGAATTGACTCGATACGTGCGGGAGACATACGTGCCTGCATTGTAATCGAGTTCCACACGACTCCCAAAAAGGTCGTGCCCTGGGACGGTTCTAGCACACTCTTCTTCAAATTGAGTCTTAACCCCAATTTTTGAATATGGCCAAGAACGACATCTCGATGCCGAACTGCCATCTCCCGAGACTGGGCCAAAATAAGCCAGTCGTCGAGATAATTCAATACGCGAATCCCCTGAAGTCTCAGTGGAGCAAGGGCCACGTCCATACACTTGGTAAATGTGCGGGGAGAGAGTGCTAGGCCGAACGGAAGAACCCGATATTGGTATGCTTCGCCCCCGAAAGCGAACCTCAGGTATCTCCTGTGACAAGGAAGGATGGAGATGTGAAAATAGGCGTCTTTCAGATCTATCGTGACAAACCAGTCCTCGGATCTGATTTGACTCACGATTGTTGGAATGGTCAACATTCTGAATTTGAACCTTCTCAGAGACCGGTTCAACACCCTGAGATCCAAAATTGGCCTTAACCCCCCATCCTTCTTTGGAACTATAAAGTACCGGCTGTAAAACCCGGACTCCCTGTCTACCGGAAGAACACGTTCTATGGCTCCTTTCGACAGCAGAGTCTGTACTTCTTGTTCCAACACCTGAGCCTGCTCTGGGACCACCGCAGTGAGCACCACCCCAGAGAACTTGGGGGGGCGGTGCGCGAACTGCAGTCTGTACCCAACTCGTATTATCTGCAGGACCCATGGAGATATGTTGGGAAGATGATACCATCCCTCTACAAAATCTGCTAAGGGTACCAGCCTCTCGAGGCTGGCCTCTGGTGTCTTTTCGCTGGAAATTGATGCGGCCCGAAGCGCTGTTAACGGCGGACCTGCATCTTTTCCTAGAGGGCCCCGTTGTGAGAACAACCTCGGTTGTCTCACTGCGGAGGGGGCAGCCCTCTGAAGTCCTGCCTTGGCTAGGACCTCTTTTCCGAAGTCCTCTTAGCCTGAATGACGTCCCTCAGGTCGCCCCTCTGGCTGGAGGACTTCGGTTTTTGGGAGCGTTTCCTCTGTTGCCAAGACCCCGGAGGGGGGGCTCTAGAGGAAACGCTCTCCTTCTGCTCTGCCCTGTGGGAGGAGCTGGCTGATGGCTGGGGCTGATTGCTTTGCCCCCCCCTACTAGATTTGGCCTTCGCTTTCCGGGGGAGGTACTGCTGGAACGCCGCAGATTGTTTTCTCGACTCCTGAAACCTGTCGACAACCGAATTAACGGCGTCGCCGAACAGGCCAGAAGCCGAAAGCGGCGCGTCCAGCAGGAAGGACCTATCCTTTTCTTTAATTCCGGATAAGTTCAGCCACAGATGCCTCTCCGTGGCCACCATGGCCGCCATAGAGCGGCCAATAGCGCTGGCCGCTTCCCTAGTGGCCCGGAGAGACAAATCTGCGGCCTTCCTCAACTCCGCGACATCTTCAGGAGTAGGCCCCTCCCCCTCATCCAAATCTTTCAGGAGGTCGGCCTGGTATGCCTGCAAAATCGCCATTGAGTGCAGACACGAACCAGCCCGACCCGCCGCCATGTAAGCCCTGCCCACCAATGCAGATGTCTCTCTGCAGGGCTTACTAGGCAACACCGGGGTCTTTAGGGAAGACGCCGATTCGGGAGAGAGATAGCTCGCTAAAGCCTCCTCCACCTTCGGCATCTTCCCATATCCCATATCTCGAGCCCCCATAACATTGCTGTAATCTATTACATTGGGACTCGAAATACGGGACGAATGCGGTCTTTCCCACGTTCTCGAGATCTCTTTATGGAGATCAGGGAAAAACGGCAGACCCCGGCGGTGAGGCTGTGACCTGCGCTGCAGGTAACGCTCGTCCATTTTACTGGTGACTTGCGTTTCCTGCTCATGTTGTGGCCAGCTGATGTTTAGTCTGGCCACAGCGCGTGTCACAACCTCCACCAGCTCCTCATAACCCAGGCCGCGTGATGGCGTGCTGAGATCACGGTCGTCCGCATCGATGCTGAGCACGTCCCCTTCCTCAGAAGTAGACAGCTCAAGCACCGGGACCTGATCGCGGGTAGGAGAAACCGCAGCGCGGGCTCCCACACCACTCTCAGAGGCTGCGGGACCAGCCGATGGCGAGCGAGAAAATGCCTCAGCATTCTCACTCTCCTCCGCCAGATCCCGCTGCGAACCCCAGGATCTCAGTCGCCGCATCGCCTCGACATATGCGGGACCGGAACCCTGGGGAACGCGAGCCTGACCGTGCTCGTCAAAGCACGCCAGCCGGGAGCGCAGCACTCTAATAGGCAAAGCCTCACACATTTCACAAGCAGCCCCCTCGAGAGCTGCCCGTGCGTGCTGCACTCCCAAACAATACACACATAGAGAGTGTGCGTCCCCACCCGTGATGAAACGAGGGCAGGGATGCACACACCTCTTGAATTGTTCACTGGCCATACTTTCTTTCAATAATAAGACAAACAACACCAAATAAGACAGACAGTTTCAACATAAAGCGCTTGCTGAAGAGCGAAAGCTAGTGTGTGTTGTGACAGCGTCACTTTTATACTTCCGGGTATGCCGTCACATGTTACGTCACGACGCAACACCAATCAGGATTGGATTAGTTTCATTCATACTTCAGAGGCGCACGCTTAGGGAGCGTCCCCAAAGAGTCGATTTTATCGACGCAGTGTTGAGTTCCCTCGATAGGGAACATGCTATAGTGCATCCTCTGCTGAAAAAAACAAATTTAGACAAAAATGAGCTGTGCAACTATAGACCAATCTCAAAGCTTCCGTATCTATCAAAAATTTTAGAGAAAACTGTTTTTATTCAACTTGAGTCCTTCCTTGCTGAAAATAGTATTGGTGAAGTTTTTCAATCGTGGTTCAAAAAACAACACAGTACAGAATCTGCATTATTGAAAGTATTTAATGACGTGTTTATGACAACAGACAAGGGTGTCTCAACAGTACTTTTATTATTAGACCTTACTGCAGCGTTCGACACAATTGACCATAACATTTTAATTTCACTTTTAGAAAATCATGTAGGCATTCAAGGAAATGTTTTAAATTGGATTAAGTCTTATTTTTTCAATAGAACTTTTGCAGTACAAATGGGTGAATGCACTTCAAGATCTGCGTCTTTGTCTTGTGGTATTCCACAAGGATCCATTTTGGCACCAATCTTCTTTTCACTTTACATGCTCCCATTTGGTCAGATTATGAGAAATTATGAAATTTCCTTTCATTGTTATGCAGACGACACCCAGTTATATCTACCCCTAAAACCAACTGTCCCTGCTGCTGTTGGTAGGCTGGTAGAGTGTCTCGGGGAGATTAAAAAGTGGATGTCTGCGAATTTTCTGTCTCTAAATGAATCTAAAACGGAAGTGATGTTATTTGGTCCTTCTGAGTCTGCAGACTTAACTAAAATAGAATTAGGTACACTATCCCCTTATCTGAAACATCAAGTAAAAAATCTATGTAGCACCCTCTTCCCTCTCAATTATGACGTACTTGAGCTCTTAGGGCGGGTACTCAGGTTCGAATTTTGTAGTCTCTCGACTAAACTATAAAGGAACTCACTTAACACCCTTTAGCACAACTCCCTATTTCCTCAGTTTAGCTATAATCAGGCATTTTATGAGAATAACTTAACCCAAAGGAAATATTCAATTTAACTTCCAAACAAACCAATCAGTAAGACTTGATGAAATCACTTCAAGTAAACGATTAAAATGTTTATTAACAAAAATAGGAAGTTGAATAAAAAAAATGGAAAATTTGAAATAAAAGGGGGATAAATAAACAGTAGGTCTAAATTACAATGTACTGTCTATTTTAAAATTGTCACAACAGTTCGGTTGGGATCCTAACAATTATACACAATTTCTCAGATTAATGTACTTTAGAATTGAATATCAATCACAGATGGATATGAATTACAGTTGAATATGACTCTTTTTACCCAATAATAAATCAAATGTCTCTCAATAAGATTTTACACTTTTTTTAAATGCCCATCTATTTACAAATAGGCTAAATGAAACTTCCCTTTAACAGAAAATGAATAATAATAATTCAAACACCCCTCAGGAAAATAAAACGGCAGTTATAATTTGACAAATAATCACATGAACTTTAGTGAGCCCACACACACACACACACACAATCACGCTCACCCCTCGTTGCAGGCCTGTAACCGTTGCTCGAGTGCGTTGTGGCCGCAAAACAAAAGGATAATTGGCCGCTTCACTCCGAAGAGCCAAATAAATATTAAAGGTGATACCTCAACTCTGTAGTGGAAAGTCCTCCCTCGTTAGGAAACTTTAATTACTCAGTTCTCACTGATATGCGCGTCCTGGCGATCCTCGTAATCCCCCGTTGCCAGGGGAACCCTGAACCTCTCGGTGATTCAGGGCGCTACCTGGATCGTGCAGCTTCTTCTTATCACCGCTATTCACGCTGGTATTTAGAGTCCACTTTAGTATTTAGTTACTCAGTTACTATTTCGTTTGTAGTAAGCCCTAACTCGTCTGGAACTCACACAAGTGTACTGAACAGAGAATCAACTCAGCGTTGTTTACAGCCGGCAAACCTTACAAAACAAAATCAATGCTTTTCTGATAGTTTCAATACTTTTCGTTGCTCAAAGAAATAAAATCAAGCAATCCTATTCGGATTAATCGTGATTCTCTCACGCATACATCGGCGTGCTTCGACACACACCTTCCTCATTCGCCTCGACTCTTCCTCTCTCCTCTTTTTCCCTCCCCCTTCCCAAGAACCAATCAAACGTCACATTACGTAGATATAAGGTGGGCTTATTTAATAATTCACCAATGAATAACGGACAAACACTAACTTGTTGGTAAAACCCACGTTTTGCACATGTAAATTACAACCAAACTATACGGCTAAACGATGCTCTTAAAGGGGTAGATACCCATAACGACATTGTAAAGAACTATGTAATTCAGTACCCGAAACATTATCATTAAGGTCCTAAATACTTTTGTTTAACTGTGAGGAGAAATCCTAGGGTTACACTCTCCTCTCTCTAAAATTCTCATGTCCCCATGAGATTACTGGGGAAATCAAACTCAAATCTGTATTGTGGCCATTAAAGCTGAATTAGAGTTTACTCTGTTGCACTTAGCACACTGAGCCAGTGGATGACACCAGAAGGTACCACACATGTTACTCCTCTCCCTGACACATTGTCATTCAGAGTTCTACTTTCATCCACACGGTGTACCACTTTTTCACTAACAAGTTCAGGCAATAGTGTGTGCAGTGGCTTGGTCTGTATTCCACCTGGGGCTGGTTCATGGTAGCAAATTTCATCATCGCTCTCAGAAGACGTTTCCACTCTGTTGGGTTCATTTGTAGTAGCTACTTTTTCTCTTAACTGTTTTTTCTTCACAGTTTGGGCTCTAGTTACTGGAGGTCTTATGTCTTCTCCCCCACTTAAAGCAGGAATTCTCACACTGTCTCCGATCGGCAGCAGATGATCTCGGTGGAGAGTCCTCACCCGTCCAGTTCCTGTCTCCGGTCTTAGCTTATATACAGGTAAGTTCCTTAACCTTTCCACTACAATGTAAGGCACAGAATTCCACCTGTCCTCCAATTTATGCTTTCCTGTTTGAGCCAGGTTTCGAATGAAAACACGATCTCCCTTTTCCAGCATTTGAGGTTTCACTCTCTTGTCATAATGTTGTTTATTCCTTTGATGATTTTTCAAAGAAATCTCCTCAGCCAATTGGTAAGCTTCTTGGAGTTCATGTCTCATTGTTTCCACATACTGCTGATAGGTAACCTCATTATCTCCATCAGGTGAAGTGCCAAAGCAAAGATCCACAGGTAGGCGAGCCTCCCGTCCAAACAAGAGATAGTACGGTGAGTAACCAGTCGCCTCGTTCTTGGTACAATTATAAGCATGCACCAGCTGGCTAATATGTTGGCTCCATTTTGCTTTCTTGGCAGGATCAAGGGTGCCCAACATTGAAAGAAGGGTGCGATTGAATCGCTCAGGTTGAGGATCACCCTGCGGATGGTAAGGTGAAGTACGGGATTTTCGGATCCCCAACATCCCCAGAAGCTCTTTAATGAGACGACTTTCAAAGTCTCGGCCTTGATCAGAATGTATTCGTGCAGGCAACCCATAGTGCACAAAATATTTCTCACACAAAATCTTGGCCACGGTCACAGCTCTTTGGTCCTTAGTTGGGAAGGCTTGAGCATAACGTGTAAAATGATCCGTTATGACCAGGACATTTGCAATCCCTTTTGAATCAGGTTCTATGGAGAGGAAATCCATACATTCAAGGTCTAAAGGTCCACTGCTGGTGATGCGATTCAGCGGGGAAGACCTCTGTGGCAAAGTTTTCCTGGCCACACACCTTCCACAAGTCTTTACATACTGCTCAATGTCCTGGTTCATTTTAGGCCAGTAGAACCTATCTCTTAGCAGTTCAACAGTCCGCTCCACCCCCAAGTGACCCGCATCATCATGCAAGGATTTCATTACCTGAAGATGGAACTTCTCAGGTAAAACCATTTGCCACCTTTCTTTTCCATCTTGGTCAGTGGTTACTCTATGGAGAAGATTGTCTCGGATGGTTAATTTTTGGCTTTGTCGTTGTAACAGTGCCACGGCTGGATTTGAACTTTTGGGCATGTTAAGCACTTTGTTTGTAGCCACTTCTTTTTTTACTGGAGCAATGGTGGGGTCTTGGTCCTGAGCTGACCTCAGATCTTCGTTTGTCCACCACTCCATTTGACCAGTTTCAAGTTGTGCAGGACAAGCATACATTGTTGGTATACTTTGAGGAGGCACACACAGTTGGTCGATCAACCTTGAAGGAGACTCATCACCTAGAGACGAGCTGGTTAGCTGACATACAGCCTTCACTGCTGTTTGAGGTATCTCTTCCCACTCATCAGACTCCTTGCTGGCAGGATATCGAGACAATACGTCCGCATCCACATTTTGTTTCCCCGGCTTGTATTGTAAACTAAAATCATACGTGGCTAATGCGGCAAGCCATCGATGTCCAGTGGCATTCAACTTGGCACTCGTCAAGATGTAGGTGAGTGGGTTATTATCAGTTCTCACAACGAACTTGACGCCATACAAGTAGTCATGAAACTTATCGACTACGGCCCACTTAAGTGCCAGGAACTCCAGTTGGTGTGTCGGATACCGCTGCTCAGTAGAACTCAACTTTCGGCTTGCATAAGCCACAGGACGCAACCCCTCCAGGTATTCTTGATTCAGGACTGCACCCAAACCATTTGCACTAGCATCCACATGAAGCACATAAGGCTTAGTAGAATCCGCAAAAGCCAAGACTGGGGCATTGGTAAGGCAGTGAACAATCTTCCTGAATGCCTCTGAACATGTCTGATTCCAACGGGCACCAAAGGGTTCAGCCTCCTTAAAATACTTCCCTGTCAAAGTGGCATCTCTTTTCCCTTTTACTGGTGGATAACCTTTAGTGAGGTCTGTCAGTGGTCTTACAATTGCAGAATAATTCTTAATAAAGCGCCGGTAAAACCCGCAAAATCCCAAAAAAGACCGCAGGGACTTGAGATCAGTCGGCATTTTCCAACGGGTGACTGCTTCCACCTTTTCTGGGTCTGGGGCAATTCCGGAAGCAGAAACAATATGTCCTACGTACTTGACTTCCTCTTGACAGAACTGGCATTTGTCAATGGACACTTTTAACCCGAACTCCTCAAGACGGTCAAGCACTTTGAACAGTCTCTCCTCGTGTTCTTCCAGCGTACGACCGAACACAATCAAGTCATCCAGATAGACAATAACCTGCAGCAAATGCATGTCTCCTACTACCTTTTCCATTAGCCGCTGGAACGTCGCCGGAGCTCCTGTAACTCCCTGTGGCATGCGCTCAAACTGGTAAAACCCCAATGGACATATGAATGCAGTTTTGTCCTTGCTCTCCTCTGCCATCTCCACCTGATAGTAACCACTTCGCAAGTCCAATACTGTAAACCATCTACTACCAGACAAACAATCCAACACCTCATCTATCCTCGGGGTTGTATACTGGTCAGGGATAGTTCGACTGTTGAGTGTCCGATAGTCAATGCACATCCTCACACTTCCATTTTTCTTCCTTGCGATTACTATGGGAGAGGCGTAGGGACTTCGAGACTCTTTTATTATGCCCGCGGCCAGCAGGTCTTTTATGTGTCGACGCACATCATCAATGTCGGCAGGTGTTATACGACGGGATCTCTCCCTGAATGGTCTGGGGTCATTTAACTGAATGTGATGCGTCACACCCTTTGCCAATCCCACGTCCCACTCCTCAAGTGAGAACACATTGTTCCGTTCCGACAGCTTTTGGCGTAACCTCTTTTCCCATTCAAAAGGAATGCCAGATTTGCCAAAGTTAAACAAGTCTGGGTCAATTCTCGATTTGCTTCTCTCTCTACAAGTCTCGGTTACCGTATCAGTTGGAAACATATGAGCAAGGACAGTGCCAGGTGGTACAGCGACTTCCTTAGATGTTTCATTATGCAAGGGCAGCTGAAAGGTGTCCATGTGTATAGCTGAGGAAGACAGCACCACAGGGGGAATGAATAGTCCTGCAGGTAATTGATCATCAGCCGTGGCTTCAACCACAAAAATGTCCTTCTTCAATGGTTTTTCATACTCCATCTTACAGTCCGCATATACCTCACCTCTCGGTGGAACAACAAGAGCACGGGGTCCCACCCATTTGACTCTTGCTTCTGGCTGTTCAGTTAAGCCAACATCAGGAAAGTTGGTCTGGATCCGTAAGGCCTGCAACACATGAGGAGTGTTAAGGTCTCCACTCAATGCAGTCAATCTCCCAAAGAAACTGGAATTCGTCCCTATTATCACAGGGACTTGCTGGAACCCTTGGGGATCAGGACAAACCAAGGCTAAAATGGAGATAGACTCTTTCACTCCAGTAAGGGAAACAGGAAATGAAGCATCAATCACTATGTACCCCTTGTACGGGTAGCTGGAGGAGCTCAATCCCCAAATTGAAAGTCCATGCAGAGGCTGTAGAGGCACATCAGATAGGTATTTGGAATACCATGAGTCAAAAACAATTGTTACCTGAGACCCACTGTCTAGCAGTGCTTTGCATGGATGTCCATTTATCCTCACTGACACAGTGGACGAGGGACCCACCAGTCCCTTTGGAAGACAGTTTACTCCTGAGATATCAACTTGACTTCTTGCCGAATAACAATCATGATTCCCAACCTTAGAACTGTCTCCAGAGGCATCATTCCTTCCACTCTTCGCCTTCCTTAGCGAACGGACCAGTTTCTGAATAACTAGAGGAAGATTCTCAGGAGCTTTACATTTTGTGGCAATGTGCCCATCTTCCCCACACCGGTAACAGAAGAAATCCTCCCTATCAGTGGAAGATCTGGTCCTTGAATGAACAGAAACAGGTTTTGGTTGCTGTTGCTGAGCATGGTCTACTGGTAAACCATATCCTACTTTCATTACTCCTAACTTCTGCTGCAGCTGTTGTATTTGTTGTTTCAGGGCTTCAACTTCATCTGATGATGTCTCCACACTTCTCTTAATAGGCTTAACTTTTGACTCCATCATGCTGGGAGCATTTGAAATTTTTGGAGATTCATCCCATAATCGGGTTTTTAAGGCCTGGATCTCTGCTCTTAACTCGCTTACAACTGCAAAGCTGAGGTTTTGTTCCTGACTCTGGACTGTCTTTACAGTAGCTTTGATTTTCCGTCTGGCTAACACAGTCTCATCCCAAAAAGTCATATAACTGACGTTTTGGGACGTATTTTGACCATACGTCAATATCAGCCTTTTTAGGGCCCCCTTAAACGTCGGTAGATGGCGATCCCGGGCCGTCATACAACTGACGCTTTACCTTTAACGTCAGTTAGTGACGGGTTAGGTTTAGGGTTAGGTTTAGGTCTGGGGTAGAGTTAGAATCCCATAACCTCATCTACCGACGTTTAAGGGGGCCCTAAAAAGGCGAATATTGACGTATGGTCAAAAGACGTCCCAAAACGTCAGTTATATGACGTCTTGGGGTGAGACCGGGTTGGTCTGGCGGCTTCACTCTCTTCTGCTTCTCTGATCTCATTTAACAGAGTTAAGAAGGTAGGTGGTTGAGTTTTTCTCTCTCGCAGCCTTAACTGTAGGAGCATCAGGTCCGACTCTACGGCGCCTCTTATCAATTGCTCTACTCTCACTCTATCCACCATCTGTGGAGACAGTCCACCTCTTTGTACCACTTTGGTTAGTGATTTCTCTACTCTGCGAAGGAAATCAGACAGTGCTTCACCATGACATTGGCGGAGAAGACGGAAAGCAAAGTACAAATCTTCGCCTGATTCAGAGGTTCCGAAAGTACTTTCTAAAGCTTCTAGATACTGTAGCGCATTAGCTTCTGGACTCGAAAATCTCACGGCTTTGACAATATCAAGCGCAGGCCCCTTTAAGCTCTCCACAATTCTTCTTCTCTTCTCTTTCTCAGAACACTCGCACTCTGAGATCATCATGCGAGCTTGGTCCATCCAGTTCTCCATATTTTCTTCTCCTGTGGGTGTTGGAACAGAACCAGAAAAAGTACGTAACCGTCTATATGCACTACTGTCAGTGGTTTGTCTGCCTGTTTTGTCCAACAGGTCCCCCACAGCCCGGATTATCGACTCAGGAGAACCAACATTGTGACCGGAAGGAGAAACTAAAGATTGCAAATCCTTCATGGACTTCCCTTCATTAGCGAGGAACGTTGCCAGCTTTTCTGCAAACTCTGACGGAGATGGGTCACACCCCTGAACTATGACCACTTTCCAGGGATCCCCCCCCTCCTCAGGGAGCAATACTGGTGGGACAGTCGATGTGTTAACCAATTCCCGACACTCACATAATACTTTCAAAGTATCGGGGTTAACACCAGCTTTAGTAGCTCTTACTCGTACTCTTCCCCAAGCTTTCACGGTTTGAGCTACATCTTCTATATAGGCCACATCAGCATCAGCGGGAACCCCTACCAGCAAAAGGGCATGATTTTCATCCAACACAGCTTCTTTGCACCATGAGGTCAGTTCTGCTCGAAGCTCAGGGTTTCCACTCAAATCCATCACCACAAGAAAGGATAGAACAGTACTAGGTTAATATAATGAGGGAGTTTAAGTTATTTATAACTAGGGTGAAAGAAAAGAAAATTCCCCGTACGGGCCACCACTTTATGTAGCACCCTCTTCCCTCTCAATTATGACGTACTTGAGCTCTTAGGGCGGGTACTCAGGTTCGAATTTTGTAGTCTCTCGACTAAACTATAAAGGAACTCACTTAACACCCTTTAGCACAACTCCCTATTTCCTCAGTTTAGCTATAATCAGGCATTTTATGAGAATAACTTAACCCAAAGGAAATATTCAATTTAACTTCCAAACAAACCAATCAGTAAGACTTGATGAAATCACTTCAAGTAAACGATTAAAATGTTTATTAACAAAAATAGGAAGTTGAATAAAAAAAATGGAAAATTTGAAATAAAAGGGGGATAAATAAACAGTAGGTCTAAATTACAATGTACTGTCTATTTTAAAATTGTCACAACAGTTCGGTTGGGATCCTAACAATTATACACAATTTCTCAGATTAATGTACTTTAGAATTGAATATCAATCACAGATGGATATGAATTACAGTTGAATATGACTCTTTTTACCCAATAATAAATCAAATGTCTCTCAATAAGATTTTACACTTTTTTTAAATGCCCATCTATTTACAAATAGGCTAAATGAAACTTCCCTTTAACAGAAAATGAATAATAATAATTCAAACACCCCTCAGGAAAATAAAACGGCAGTTATAATTTGACAAATAATCACATGAACTTTAGTGGGCCCACACACACACACACACAATCACGCTCACCCCTCGTTGCAGGCCTGTAACCGTTGCTCGAGTGCGTTGTGGCCGCAAAACAAAAGGATAATTGGCCGCTTCACTCCGAAGAGCCAAATAAATATTAAAGCTAAAACATATCAAAAATTAATTTCAAAGTGAACTATCCCCTTATTAAGCCTTTTCACTTGCTTGTCCTCCGGACAAGTAAGTAAATCTGTCAATCACTTGTCCGAGTAAAAAAGTTGCTTGTCCGGATTTTTAAAATGTATTTATTTTTTATTCTGAAGCAATATTCTCATCAGTGTTCAATCAGCTTTGATATTTAAAAAGGCAAATTGTAATATATGCACCTTTAAGGGCATCCCCATCCACCAATATTATTAAATGCCCTATAGTGTCTTATTATTCTAAATAATTGAATTTATTGATCAAATTTAGGAATTTAAAATGAAAGATGAAGCATACTGTTACCCTAGGTAGGGCTGATGAAATTAAATCATTTACACTGAAAAATTACAATTTCATAAAATAATGTTATGAAATTGATTTAAATGTGCAAATAAGAAATATTGAAAAGAATTATACTAGGCTACTTATAAACATAACACTAAACTGCCAATAGGTGGCGGCAGGCGGCCGTATAAATGAGTGAGTTATTGATTCATTAATTCAAACGATTCGTTCAAACGGTTGATTCATTCAAGAATGAGACAGTTGATGTTTATGAATGGGTCATTGAATCCTTGACTCAACCGATTCGTTCAAAATGCTGAATCATTCAGTAATGAAAACAGGATGAGTTCCTGTGAGATGCGTCTTGGTTCTGCTGTGACTTTTCTTTGGAACTATTTTCGCTGCTGAAATGGAACAAAAACACCCAATATTGCTTATAAACAGTAAGTGACTTAATCTTAACTGTTTATTGAACTGTTGTAGGAAATCAATGTCACTTTTTCAATCGTGATGGTATTCAGGAAAAATAATTGAGGCTGCTTAGTGCTTAACATATGTTAAAATATAAAAACTCCACATTTAGATTTTTTATAGGCAGAGTATGTTGTTAACTGTGTGTGTGTGTGCTCCGCTCATGTGTGTAGATTTCTCTGCGCGAGCGTCAACAGCGCAACCTTACCATCAGTAATACAGTAGGCCTGCTACATTTATTATCCACAATCGATCGCAACTTGCAATAAATGTAATAAAATCAGAATCATTCTCTCGGTTTAGTGATTCCCTAGTTATTTTTTTTTGTTTGTTATTGATGTTCAGGCTACTTGTCCGTTGGGGCGAGTAAAATTCTCTTTTACTTGTCCTTCAAAAATCCATTTGTCCCGGAAAAGCGGTCAAGTTAGACGGGCTCTAGAGATACGAACCGCGGCAGGTTAGAGTGTTTTGGATTGCATAAAATAATGAAAGAAACGAACAAATACATGGCGAAAGAAGTGCTAGACAGCAGAAGATGTGATTGGGATCATGATTGGATCATGATAGGATGATTTTTTATAAAACTATAGGCGGATGGAGGTATTAGTATGTGGTGTGTGCATGCCTATGAATGCATGTATTTGTATGTGTGCGAATATGAATAAAAATATCCTAAATTACAAAAAAAGACTTGTATAATATGTATTATAGTTCAGTTTGACGAACGATATCTGCCTCGTTTGTTAATAGATTGCTGGAGGACAAGATGCATCTTACATCGCGTGCTATAAAAAGACGGAGCTGTACAAAAACGTAAATTAATAGTTCGCCTCAGAGTTTTTTATTTGTGTATTTATTTAATTTTTATTATTTCTTCCCCAAGCTCATAACATAATTTGGGGTCGCACATAAATTGACAGGGTCGGTCGGAAACCGGAAACAAACACATTTTTTTTTAGTTTATTTTTTATTTTTTTATTTTTTTTAACGCCTGACATCAGTACTGATTTGAAAGAAGAAAAAAAAGAAAAAAAATCAGTACTGATTTGAAAGCATTTTTTATATTTTATTTTTTTTATTCTGAAACAATATTCTCATGAGTGATCAATCAGCTTTGATATTTAAATCACCATATTGTAATTTCTGCACCGTTAAAGGGCATCCATCCCCCAATATTATTAAATGTATGCTTCATCTTTCATTTTAAATTCCTAAACTCGATCAATAAATTCAATTAATTCGAATAATAAGACACTGGCTGTTAATATAGCATAAAACACCTGCAGACAGAAACAATCTCGTTTAAATATCAGATCACACGTCGAGGACACACGTTTTGCTGCAAAACCGGGAGTTTCTCATGCGCATTTTCCGTGACCACAAAGCGCACGTTAAGAACGCGAGCTTTTAGATTTTATTTATTTGCACATATAACATTTAAAATACAACTTTACAAGTCCATTAACGGAAAAAAAAGAATAAACTGTGCGGGAGAAAGTGAGAAGACCATGAGGTCTTATAAAACCACTTCCCCAAAATCTCATTAAAGTGGACATAAAATTACATGATCAAGCAAGACAATATAATCAATACATCAATCATGTTAATACAACAAATTAACAAAATAAACTTAATTATATGTTAACATTTTTTCAGCTCTCTTTTAAAAGTGTTTATAGTGATTTTAGTCTTTAAAACAGGGTCCAAATGATTCCAGAGGGAATTCCCTCTGTATTTCAGTGTAGATTGATTAGCTGTAGTTCTACAAAAGGCAAGATACAAATCTTTACAACGCCTGGAATAGGCATGAACATCCGAAGAATACATGAAAAAATGATTGAAAGCTCTGGGCATAATATTTGTCATATTCACACATACAAATATTTATGCAATATATGTTAACATTAAATATGGTCAAGATGTTATATTTTATGGCAAATCGCGCGTCCCTTGGCTGTCGAAACGCACGCGTTTGACGAGTCAATCAGACGCCTGACCGCGCGACAACGTTGCTTCCATTATGAGAACGTACATTTGAAATGACAAACTTGAGTGCGCAAAAGAAGCGATCTGTGAACGGGCCCTATTCTTTGTCTTACCAAGTCATGGTGTTCATGTGAACAATGAGCCTCGTCTACTCTCCTTGCAAGGGTGTCGAAGTCTGGACAAAATATGTACAGTGACATGACATCACTGCCAGATTCAAACTGTGCGCTCGCTGGCGCTGAGCCAGAGATGGACGCGCTCAGCGCTTGTCATATCATATAAAGTGTTGGGCGGGCCGTATGGCCAAACTTAATTCATTATTATTATGAAAATTAAACATTTAAATTGTTTTTATTAATCTGTTTGGGTGGGACACCTGTCACTCTGGCCGCCCATAAATCCGCGCCTGTTACAGAGTACAGACGATTGGTGTATGACGTCACAGTACTGATTCGAAAGCATACAGCACACAGTGATTGACTTGAAACAGCTCTCTACAGAGTACAGACGATTGGTGTATGATGTCACAGTACTGATTCGAAAGCATACAGCATGCAGTGATTGACAAGAAGCAGCTCAGTACAGAGTACAGACGATTATGACATCACAGTACTGATTCGAAAGCATACATCATACAGTGATTGACATGAAGCAGCTCAGTACAGAGTACAGACGATTGGTGTATGACATCAGTACTGATTTGAAAGCATTTTTTTTATTTATTTTTTTTTTTACTCTGAAACAATATTCTCATGAGTGATCAATCAGCTTTGATATTTAAATCACCATATTGTAATTTCTGCACCGTTAAAGGGCATCCATCCCCCAATATAATTAAATGTATGCTTCATCTTTCATTTTAAATTCCTAAATTCGATCAATAAATTCAATTATTTCGAATAATAAGACAATATATGGCTGTTAACCTAAAACACCTGCAGACAGAAACAATCTCGTTTAAATAGCAGATCACACGTCGAGGACACACGTTTTGCTGCAAACCCGGGAGTTTCTCATGCGCATTTTCCGTGACCACAAAGCACACGTTAAGAATGCGAGCTTTTAGATTTTATTTATTTGCACATATAACATTTAAAATACAACTTTACAAGTCCATTAACGGAAAAAAAAAAAAAAACTGTGCGGCAGAAAGTGAGAAGACATGAGGTCTTATAAAACCACTTCCCCAAAATCTCATTAAAATGGACATAAAATTACATGATCAAGCAAGACAATATAATCAATACATCAATCATGTTAATACAATAAATTAACAAAATAAACTTAATTATATGTTAACATTTTTTTCAGCTCTCTTTTAAAAGTGTTTATAGTGATTGTAGTCTTTAAAACAGGGTCCAAATGATTCCAGAGGGAATTCCCTCTGTATTTCAGTGTAGATTGATTAGCTGTAGTTCTACAAAAGGCAAGATACAAATCTTTACAACGCCTAGTGGAATAGGCATGAACATCCGAAGAATACATGAAAAAATGATTGAAAGCTCTGGGCATAATATTTGTCATATTCACACATACTTGTACATAAAAATATTTATGCAATATATGTTAACATTAAATATGGTCAAGATGTTATATTTTATAAATGTCGTCAAGATATTATATTTTATGGCAAATCGCGCGTCCCTTGACTGTCGAAACGCACGCGTTTGACAAGTCAATCAGACGCCAGACCGCGCGACAACGTTGCTTCCATTATGAACGTACATTTGAAATTACAAAATTGAGTGCGCAATCAGTGAACGGGCCCTATTCTTTGTCTTACCAATGTGAACAATGAGCCTCGTCTACTCTCCTTGCAAGGGTGTCGAAGTCTGGACAAAATATGTACAGTGACATGACATCACTGCCAGATTCAAACTGTGCGCTCGCTGGCGCTGAGCCAGAGATGGACGCGCTCAGCGCTTGTCATATCATATAAAGTGTTGGGGGGCCGTAAGGCCAAACTTAATTCATTATTATTATGAAAATTAAAAATTTAAATTGTTTTTAATAATCTGTTTGGGTGGGCCACCTTTCAATCTGGCCGCCCATAAATCCGCGCCTGTTACAGAGTACATACGATTGGTGTATGACGTCATAGTACTGATTCGAAAGCATACAGCATGCAGTGATTGACATGAAGCAGCTCAGTACAGAGTACAGACGATTGTATGACATCACAGTACTGATTCGAAAGCATACATCATACAGTGATTGACATGGAGCAGCTCAGTACAGAGTACAGACGATTGTATGACATCACAGTACTGATTCGAAAGCATACATCATACAGTGATTGACATGAAGCAGCTCAGTACAGAGTACAGACGATTGGTGTATGACATCACAGTACTGATTCGAAAGCATACAGCATACAGTGATTGACATGAAGCAGCTCAATACAGAGTACAGACGTTTGGTGTATGAGGCCTAAAAAAAAAAAAATTTGGTTCCGGTTGGTTGTCAGTTGAGGTCATGGGTCGGTAGGTAATTTTTTTTTTTTTTTTTTTTTCAGTGGCAGCAAGGGATGGGTAGAAAATTATTCAGGGCTCGACATTAAAGGGATAGTCAAACCTAAAAATATCAAAATTGAAACTACTGTGGAAACAAAGACACCTACATCTTGGATGCCCTTGAGTTAAGCTAAAACATATCAAAAATTAATTTCAAAGTGAACTATCCCCTTATTAAGCCTTTTCACTTGCTTGTCCTCCGGACAAGTAAGTAAATCTGTCAATCACTTGTCCGAGTAAAAAAGTTGCTTGTCCGGATTTTTAAAATGTATTTATTTTTTATTCTGAAGCAATATTCTCATCAGTGTTCAATCAGCTTTGATATTTAAAAAGGCAAATTGTAATATATGCACCTTTAAGGGCATCCCCATCCACCAATATTATTAAATGCCCTATAGTGTCTTATTATTCTAAATAATTGAATTTATTGATCAAATTTAGGAATTTAAAATGAAAGATGAAGCATACTGTTACCCTAGGTAGGGCTGATGAAATTAAATCATTTACACTGAAAAATTACAATTTCATAAAATAATGTTATGAAATTGATTTAAATGTGCAAATAAGAAATATTGAAAAGAATTATACTAGGCTACTTATAAACATAACACTAAACTGCCAATAGGTGGCGGCAGGCGGCCGTATAAATGAGTGAGTTATTGATTCATTAATTCAAACGATTCGTTCAAACGGTTGATTCATTCAAGAATGAGACAGTTGATGTTTATGAATGGGTCATTGAATCCTTGACTCAACCGATTCGTTCAAAATGCTGAATCATTCAGTAATGAAAACAGGATGAGTTCCTGTGAGATGCGTCGTGGTTCTGCTGTGACTTTTCTTTGGAACTATTTTCGCTGCTGAAATGGAACAAAAACACCCAATATTGCTTATAAACAGTAAGTGACTTAATCTTAACTGTTTATTGAACTGTTGTAGGAAATCAATGTCACTTTTTCAATCGTGATGGTATTCAGGAAAAATAATTGAGGCTGCTTAGTGCTTAACATATGTTAAAATATAAAAACTCCACATTTAGATTTTTTATAGGCAGAGTATGTTGTTAACTGTGTGTGTGTGTGCTCCGCTCATGTGTGTAGATTTCTCTGCGCGAGCGTCAACAGCGCAACCTTACCATCAGTAATACAGTAGGCCTGCTACATTTATTATCCACAATCGATCGCAACTTGCAATAAATGTAATAAAATCAGAATCATTCTCTCGGTTTAGTGATTCCCTAGTTATTTTTTTGTTTGTTATTGATGTTCAGGCTACTTGTCCGTTGGGGCGAGTAAAATTCTCTTTTACTTGTCCTTCAAAAATCCATTTGTCCCGGAAAAGCGGTCAAGTTAGACGGGCTCTAGAGATACGAACCGCGGCAGGTTAGAGTGTTTTGGATTGCATAAAATAATGAAAGAAACGAACAAATACATGGCGAAAGAAGTGCTAGACAGCAGAAGATGTGATTGGGATCATGATTGGATCATGATAGGATGATTTTTTATAAAACTATAGGCGGATGGAGGTATTAGTATGTGGTGTGTGCATGCCTATGAATGCATGTATTTGTATGTGTGCGAATATGAATAAAAATATCCTAAATTACAAAAAAAGACTTGTATAATATGTATTATAGTTCAGTTTGACGAACGATATCTGCCTCGTTTGTTAATAGATTGCTGGAGGACAAGATGCATCTTACATCGCGTGCTATAAAAAGACGGAGCTGTACAAAAACGTAAATTAATAGTTCGCCTCAGAGTTTTTTATTTGTGTATTTATTTAATTTTTATTATTTCTTCCCCAAGCTCATAACATAATTTGGGGTCGCACATAAATTGACAGGGTCGGTCGGAAACCGGAAACAAACACATTTTTTTTTAGTTTATTTTTTTATTTTTTTATTTTTTTTTAACGCCTGACATCAGTACTGATTTGAAAGAAGAAAAAAAAAGAAAAAAAAATCAGTACTGATTTGAAAGCATTTTTTATATTTTATTTTTTTTATTCTGAAACAATATTCTCATGAGTGATCAATCAGCTTTGATATTTAAATCACCATATTGTAATTTCTGCACCGTTAAAGGGCATCCATCCCCCAATATTATTAAATGTATGCTTCATCTTTCATTTTAAATTCCTAAACTCGATCAATAAATTCAATTAATTCGAATAATAAGACACTGGCTGTTAATATAGCATAAAACACCTGCAGACAGAAACAATCTCGTTTAAATATCAGATCACACGTCGAGGACACACGTTTTGCTGCAAAACCGGGAGTTTCTCATGCGCATTTTCCGTGACCACAAAGCGCACGTTAAGAACGCGAGCTTTTAGATTTTATTTATTTGCACATATAACATTTAAAATACAACTTTACAAGTCCATTAACGGAAAAAAAAAAAAATAAACTGTGCGGGAGAAAGTGAGAAGACCATGAGGTCTTATAAAACCACTTCCCCAAAATCTCATTAAAATGGACATAAAATTACATGATCAAGCAAGACAATATAATCAATACATCAATCATGTTAATACAACAAATTAACAAAATAAACTTAATTATATGTTAACATTTTTTCAGCTCTCTTTTAAAAGTGTTTATAGTGATTTTAGTCTTTAAAACAGGGTCCAAATGATTCCAGAGGGAATTCCCTCTGTATTTCAGTGTAGATTGATTAGCTGTAGTTCTACAAAAGGCAAGATACAAATCTTTACAACGCCTGGAATAGGCATGAACATCCGAAGAATACATGAAAAAATGATTGAAAGCTCTGGGCATAATATTTGTCATATTCACACATACAAATATTTATGCAATATATGTTAACATTAAATATGGTCAAGATGTTATATTTTATGGCAAATCGCGCGTCCCTTGGCTGTCGAAACGCACGCGTTTGACGAGTCAATCAGACGCCTGACCGCGCGACAACGTTGCTTCCATTATGAGAACGTACATTTGAAATGACAAACTTGAGTGCGCAAAAGAAGCGATCTGTGAACGGGCCCTACTCTTTGTCTTACCAAGTCATGGCGTTCATGTGAACAATGAGCCTCGTCTACTCTCCTTGCAAGGGTGTCGAAGTCTGGACAAAATATGTACAGTGGCATGACATCACTGCCAGATTCAAACTGTGCGCTCGCTGGCGCTGAGCCAGAGATGGACGCGCTCAGCGCTTGTCATATCATATAAAGTGTTGGACGGGCCGTATGGCCAAACTTAATTCATTATTATTATGAAAATTAAACATTTAAATTGTTTTTATTAATCTGTTTGGGTGGGACACCTGTCACTCTGGCCGCCCATAAATCCGCGCCTGTTACAGAGTACAGACGATTGGTGTATGACGTCACAGTACTGATTCGAAAGCATACAGCACACAGTGATTGACTTGAAACAGCTCTCTACAGAGTACAGACGATTGGTGTATGATGTCACAGTACTGATTCGAAAGCATACAGCATGCAGTGATTGACAAGAAGCAGCTCAGTACAGAGTACAGACGATTATGACATCACAGTACTGATTCGAAAGCATACATCATACAGTGATTGACATGAAGCAGCTCAGTACAGAGTACAGACGATTGGTGTATGACATCAGTACTGATTTGAAAGCATTTTTTTTATTTATTTTTTTTTTACTCTGAAACAATATTCTCATGAGTGATCAATCAGCTTTGATATTTAAATCACCATATTGTAATTTCTGCACCGTTAAAGGGCATCCATCCCCCAATATAATTAAATGTATGCTTCATCGTTCATTTTAAATTCCTAAATTCGATCAATAAATTCAATTATTTCGAATAATAAGACAATATATGGCTGTTAACCTAAAACACCTGCAGACAGAAACAATCTCGTTTAAATAGCAGATCACACGTCGAGGACACACGTTTTGCTGCAAACCCGGGAGTTTCTCATGCGCATTTTCCGTGACCACAAAGCACACGTTAAGAATGCGAGCTTTTAGATTTTATTTATTTGCACATACAACATTTAAAATACAACTTTACAAGTCCATTAACGGAAAAAAACAAAAAAAACAACTGTGCGGCAGAAAGTGAGAAGACATGAGGTCTTATAAAACCACTTCCCCAAAATCTCATTAAAATTACATGATCAAGCAAGACAATATAATCAATACATCAATCATGTTAATACAATAAATTAACAAAATAAACTTAATTATATGTTAACATTTTTTTCAGCTCTCTTTTAAAAGTGTTTATAGTGATTGTAGTCTTTAAAACAGGGTCCAAATGATTCCAGAGGGAATTCCCTCTGTATTTCAGTGTAGATTGATTAGCTGTAGTTCTACAAAAGGCAAGATACAAATCTTTACAACGCCTAGTGGAATAGGCATGAACATCCGAAGAATACATGAAAAAATGATTGAAAGCTCTGGGCATAATATTTGTCATATTCACACATACTTGTACATAAAAATATTTATGCAATATATGTTAACATTAAATATGGTCAAGATGTTATATTTTATAAATGTCGTCAAGATATTATATTTTATGGCAAATCGCGCGTCCCTTGACTGTCGAAACGCACGCGTTTGACAAGTCAATCAGACGCCAGACCGCGCGACAACGTTGCTTCCATTATGAACGTACATTTGAAATTACAAAATTGAGTGCGCAATCAGTGAACGGGCCCTATTCTTTGTCTTACCAATGTGAACAATGAGCCTCGTCTACTCTCCTTGCAAGGGTGTCGAAGTCTGGACAAAATATGTACAGTGACATGACATCACTGCCAGATTCAAACTGTGCGCTCGCTGGCGCTGAGCCAGAGATGGACGCGCTCAGCGCTTGTCATATCATATAAAGTGTTGGGGGGCCGTAAGGCCAAACTTAATTCATTATTATTATGAAAATTAAAAATTTAAATTGTTTTTAATAATCTGTTTGGGTGGGCCACCTGTCAATCTGGCCGCCCATAAATCCGCGCCTGTTACAGAGTACATACGATTGGTGTATGACGTCATAGTACTGATTCGAAAGCATACAGCATGCAGTGATTGACATGAAGCAGCTCAGTACAGAGTACAGACGATTGTATGACATCACAGTACTGATTCGAAAGCATACATCATACAGTGATTGACATGAAGCAGCTCAGTACAGAGTACAGACGAAGGAAGTGCAAGATGGCGCCGATGTTAATGGCATGCCGTCTGCCTCTACCTAGCCTGGTTCTTATTTATGTTTTATTTCTACTTGTGACTCTGTTTATACATCTTTCTAGCACTACACTGGTGTATGATCGTTCTACACTTTTAAATATCCGAAATATATGTGAAGAACATGTCAACAAAGCTCAGGAGGGACAGTTGTATGCTAGTATGAAACTCCCTCTAAGGAGTCCTACGGGGCCGAAACAAAATTCCTGCTGGTCCCTTTTGCCGAAAAAACGGCGTCGCCGTGGAAAGCGAGGAGGAAGGCTGGTCAAACTAAAAGCATTTCTGGCTTCCCTTCCGGGAGTGGCACGGCCTACGGACGCGCTGCTGTGGGGCTGCAGCAGCCGTCGTGTACCACGTTGGCATGCAGAGAACACGATACCTCGATGGATTCGACCTGTTGTGCCGGAGGGACCCGTGACGAGTCATTATCGGCGAGCGCGGTATTTCCTCCGAAATGGAATTGACGCGCAGAATCTTCGTCCTGTGCCACTTGGTCGTGGACGATCGCTGGAGATTATGGACGTCGAAAGATCAGCTATAAGGTTGGCTTTGATAAATATACGCTCTCTGGGAAACAAGTCTTTCATCTTAAATGAATTTGTTAACGCCCGGGACCTAGATTTTGCTTTCATTACGGAAACTTGGATGAACTCTGACAATACTTACGTTCTGGGAGAAGCTGTACCAAATAACTACTCAGTTTTTAATTCTCCTCGTCAAACTGGAAGGGGAGGTGGACTGGTCTCTATTTTTAAAAACAATTTCACTTGCACATTACTTAAGTTTAAACAGTTTTCAAGTTTTGAACTGCAAGCCTTTGAACTGCACTCAAAAACACCGGTCCTCTGTGCTGTTATCTACCGACCACCAAGAGCAAATAAGGACTGTATTTCAGAACTGGCTACTTTTCTAGCTGATATTGTTCTGAAATATGACAAGATCTTAGTAATGGGGGATTTAAATATCCATGTATGCTGCCCAACAAACCCATTGGCTAAGGATTTTTTAAACCTCATTGACTCGTTCGGATTTCAACAAATGGTAAATCGACCCACACACAATCGTGGCCACACTCTGGACTTGATTCTATCATTTGGCTTAAATATCAAAGACATTATTATTGATGATTTTGTGTTATCCGACCATAATCCGATTTTATGTACTGTTTCTCTTCCTGATAAACCGAAAATACTGTGTCCAGCAAAGAAAATGTATCGTTCCCTAACACCAAATTCACATGTAGATTTTAACGTTGTTTTTATGGAAAAAGTGCAGTGCATGAAAACGAATCCCCTGTCTCCATTTCTTGATGTAGAAGAATCTATAAATAGTTTCAATATTTTATGCTCAGAAACAATAGACTGCATTGCACCTCTGAAACTGGTGAGCAGAAAAAATAAGACACCCCCCTGGTACAATGAACAGGTTAAATCGCTGCGAAGAGAGTGCAGAAGAGCTGAACGCAGATGGAAGAAAGATAAATTACAAATCTCGTATGAAATGCTAAGAGATGCCTTAGGTAATTTCCAACAGGCTGTAAAAACTTCCAGATTCAAATTTTTCTCAAACATCATTAATAAGAATCAACAAAATTCTAGAACTCTCTTTTCGACAATCGACTTATTTTTGAACCCCAGATTAGAGGTGCATGAAATTTTACCTGTGAATTTATGTGATAATCTGTTGGAATTTTTTGTCGAACGTATATTGAACATCCGAAGGAATATACAACATTGCTCATATGAGGCTTTGGATGTACCCAAAACTCATGCTGTGCTGTCCGATTTTGAGCCTATCTCACTACCCACACTTTTAGATATTGTTTGTAAGTTAAAACCGACAGTTTCTCCACAAGATATTGTTCCTACAGCACTATTCAAGAAAATTCTTGAGTCGATTGGTCCATTAATAGTATCAATAATTAATAAGAGTTTACTCTCAGGAATTGTTCCTACCTACTGTAAACGTCTCGGGTTATGACTATAACCCTTGTTCCCTGAGAAGGGAACGAGACACTGCGTCGATAAAATCGACTCTTTGGGGACGCTCCCTAAGCGTGCGCCTCTGAAGTATGAATGAAACTAATCCAATCCTGATTGGTGTTGCGTCGTGACGTAACATGTGACGGCATACCCGGAAGTATAAAAGTGACGCTGTCACAACACACACTAGCCTCGCGATGAAGCAAGACGCTCAAGGGTCTGAAAAGGGGGCGTGGCAACACGACGCAGTGTCTCGTTCCCTTCTCAGGGAACAAGGGTTATAGTCATAACCCGAGACGTTCCCTATCGAGGGAACTCAACACTGCGTCGATAAAATCGACTCTTTGGGAACGAGTACCCACTAGGCCACGCACCGAACAGACCCGCCCCAGAGTGAAACTGATTAGGCACTCAGCAAGGGCCGAGTACGTGTGCACCGGGCGTACTGGGAAGGCTGAGACTGTAAAACCTGATGAAAGTATGCGGGGTAGCCCAGCCGGCTGCCTCACAAATCTCCTGCAGAGGTACTCCCGACAGAAGGGCCCTAGAGGAAGCCATGCCTCTAGTCGAGTGAGCCCTTAAGGCCAAAGGTGAAGGAACCCCACGCACCTTGTAAGCCTCAGTAATAGCCTGGACAATCCAGTTACTTATAGTTTGTTTGGTCGCCGGGAGCCCCCTCTTAGGTGACCCAAAGCATACTAACAACTGGTCAGATCTTCTCCAAGAAGCAGACTTTTCCAAGTATACACTCAAAGCTCTGACGGGGCAGAGCAAGTGAAGCCTCTCTTCTCCCGCCGACACATGAGGTGGAGGATGGAATGCCTGAAGGACTACAGAGCGAGCCGTACTCGAAGGAACTTTAGGCACGTAGCCCGGACTCGGGTGCAAAAAGGCCTTTACTTTGCCAGGGGCAACTCCAAGCAAGCTGGCGTTACCGCCAGGGCCTGGAGATCTCCCACCCTCTTAAGAGAGGTAATCGCTAAGAGAAAGACCATTTTCAACGTTAAGTCCTTAGGTGAAGCCGACTCTAAAGGTTCGAAGGGAGCGAGGGACAACCCTTCCAGAACTATTGCCAGATCCCAGCAGGCACCCTGGACCTGATCGCCGGCCTCATCCTCCAAGCACCACGGAGAAACCTAATGACCAACTGGTGCCTCCCCAGAGGTCCACCATCTACTGGCGCGTGGAAAGCCGAAACGGCAGCCACGTACACCTTAAGAGTGGACGGGGAGAGACCCGCAGAGAAACGATCCTGAAGGAATTCCAGAACTGAAGCCACTGGGCAGTTTACTGGATCCAACCTTCGTTCTCCACACCAAGTGTGAAACACCTTCCACTTGAGGCCATATAATCTCCTGGTAGATGGGGCTAGAGCTAAGTATGGTTTCAACCACCTCAGCTGATAAGCCAGCATTTAGGTACTGAACCCCCTCAGAGGCCAGACCCACAGCTTCCACAACTCTGGGCGAGGGTGGAAGATTGTGCCCTCCGCCTGAGACAATAGATCCCTCCTCAGAGGAATCGGCCATGGCGGAGCTATGAGGAGTGATATTATATCCGAGAACCATACTCGTGTCGGCCATCTCGGGCAACCAGAAGTAGACTGATGCCCTCTTGACGGACCCTCTCCAGGACCCCTGGGAGCAGAGCGATCGGGGGGAAAGCATACAGGCGAAGCCTCGGTCAAGCCTGTACCATGGCATCCAACCCCAGTGGGGCTGGATGTGAGAGGGAGAACCAAAGTGGACAGTGGGACGTCTCTCGAGACGCAAACAGATCCACTTCCATCGGTCCGAACCTCTCCCATATCGACTTCACCACATCCGGATGAAGTCTCCATTCCCCGGGCCTCAGCCCCTGCCTCGACAGGATGTCTGCTCCCCGATTCTGAACCCCTGGGATATACATTGCCCTTATTGACAATATCTTTCCCTGGGACCAAAGGATAATCTGATGCGCCAGTTTGCACAGAGGGCGCGATCTGAGTCCCCCTGTCGGTTCAGATAGGCCACCACTGACGTATTGTCTGTCCGTATAAGGACGTGGCGACCCTCGATGTCTGGGAGGAAGCTCCTCAAAGCCTTGAATACCGCCATCATCTCCAGGCAATTTATATGCCAAGTGCGATGATGGTCCTGCCACAGACCCCTGGTAAAGCGGCCGTCCATGACCGCGCCCCAGCCCGTAAGGGAGGCGTCTGTCGAAACGGTTTCCCGGCGACATGACACCCCCAACACTGCTGCCCTTGGGATAGGAACCAAGGCTTCTTCCATATTTGCAGAGACTGAAGGCACTTGCGCGTTACTCTGATCATACGGAACGGATTTCCTTTGGGTGAGAACCCTTGGTCTTCAACCACCACTGGAGGGGCCTCATGTGAAGGAGGCCCAGAGGAATAATGTTGGATGCCGCTGCCATGAGGCCCAGCATCCTTTGAAAGTGTTTCACAGTGACGGCCTGACCTAGCCTCACCCTGGACACCATCGCCAGAATTGACTCGATACGTGCGGGAGACATACGTGCCTGCATTGTAATCGAGTTCCACACGACTCCCAAAAGGTCGTGCCCTGGGACGGTTCTAGCACACTCTTCTTCAAATTGAGTCTTAACCCACAATTTTTGAATATGGCCAAGAACGACATCTCGATGCCGAACTGCCATCTCCCGAGACTGGGCCAAAATAAGCCAGTCGTCGAGATAATTCAATACGCGAATCCCCTGAAGTCTCAGTGGAGCAAGGGCACGTCCATACACTTGGTAAATGTGCGGGGAGAGAGTGCTAGGCCGAACGGAAGAACCCGATATTGGTATGCTTCGCTCCCCCGAAAGCGAACCTCAGGTATCTCCTGTGACAAGGAAGGAAGTGGAGATGTGAAAATAGGCGTCTTTCAAGATCTATCGTGACAAACCAGTCCTCGGATCTGATTTGACTCACGATTGT
>NW_024121888.1:2538437-2558282 GCF_016745375.1 Pimephales promelas | reverse complement strand
AAACAGATTTAGTCAATTAAACCATGGACAAACAATATATATTCCTTAAAGAATGTGTAGCGTGTGACACTTGTTTAGCGCGTCTTACTAGCATAACATTCAATAAGGCCAAATATTCAGAAGAAAGGTGCGACTACTGGAGAGAGGAAGACAGCACAACAGGTGAGTGAACAATCAATACAAAGACTTCTTTATGATTCAGATTGGGTTTTGTATTAAGCGGAAATATACTTTTACATAAAATGTGTGGATTACAAAGATAACAAATCAAATATGGTAAATGACAATATTCACACTCTTGTTTTTTTCCAGATACGTGGACTCAGTTTTGGACAGTATCTATTGAACCAGACTCTCACATATTGATGAAAAACAATAAAAGAAATAAAATAAACCTCTGTGTCAAATTCCTTGTAATACAATAAAAGTAAATAACAATGGATAATGCTTCACACAAAGTATTGCAATCAGTAGTTCAAATACTTCAAAATCAAATCAAATGAACAATCAGTTTGATTCAGTTCACAGAATGAAATTCAGAAATTTCACTTTCAGTTGCAACAAATTACTTTCTCTTTAAACTTAATAGTCTGTCCAATGTGAATCAGAGACTCAAGATTTGACAATTAGATTCGTTAACCAGAGTTCGTAACTCGGTCGATGGGTTCAGAGAACTGTTGATTCTTTTAGAATGAATCAGAATCCCAATCAATGTCTTTTGTTGGAAAATCAAAGGAAAAATAGAAAGCAAGATGATCTCAATGAGTCCAAGTCCCGTTTGTCCAATAGTAAAGAAAGAATCTCCTACCAGTTTGATGGCTCAAAAAAACACAGTTCAAACAGAAAATATGGTTCCGGTGGCTCGCCATTTACAATCTGCACCTCGTGCGTCCAGCACGAATCAGGGAATCATCACAGAAGAACTTGAATCTCAAAAAAACCCAGCCTTGTAAAACACAAGGCAGAACAATAATTAATCCACAGTTTAAACAATATCATCGTCAAAACACATGTATGCACTTCAATCAACACATTAAACATAACACTTTAACACTTAATAGCGTACTTCATTAGCTCATTAGCATTCTCACACGTGCGTCAGCTTTAGCCCATGTGCTATCCACTTCGGCTCGCACAGTCTATATGACACTGTTTTGAATCTCTATCAGATCCGCAGCACATTTTTATATAAATGTCAGTTTGTATGCTTGGGTTTTACTCACCAAGGCGATGAATTTTATATATATTTCTACAAGGAAGTTCATTTGTGGCACATTGATGTTCCATCCATCTGCAATCGATCTGTTTCACTAGCCTCCGTCTCATCCGCGTCTTACTCTGGCATCAGCTCCTTCATATTATAGCATCAGTTCAGAAATCCTGTTTTTCTGTTGTATTTGATCACTTTTCTCTGAGTTATTCACTTATACATGAAGGGTCTTGAAGATCGCTCCGTGTAGCTGCCTCATCTCACTCGCCCGCTAGTACAGATGGGCGGGGCTTAGCACACTCCCACACTTCCTCTGCTGCTAGCTCTTAAAGAGCCCATCACCTCATTTGATATGTGATTTTTTTGTTTCTTTCTTACTTATTTTCTGCTTTCATATTATTTTTTTAGTAGCCTGGATTACCCGGGTTACACTCTCCCCGCCTTGAAGATATGCAGGTCCCACTGCATCGTCCGGGCTGTGCAATTACAGCAGAGGGAGATCCAGCTTTTATTCCTTGAGGGGTTTCCCAAAGACAGTCAGATTCCTCCAGTGATGCTGTGAACGCTGTACTGAGTCCCCGCAGTAAAGATTGCATGACCAAGGAAAGGGGATTCCCTAATTGAGGGTACTGTAGCCTTTTTGGTGGCTTAAGGAGTCTCTGCGAACGCCTTAGGATACTTTCTCCAGCCTGGTCAACTACTGCCTGATCACTCTGAGGGTTTGCCCGATCGTCTACAATGTCTTGCGGCAGGACATCAGTCCTATTATCCTCCGTGGAGATCTTAGGTGCCGACTCATCTGACTCCTTTCTCTGCTCTACCAGTCCTGGGTCATCTCTAACAGGTAAGTCACTCAACATATCTGCTGGGTCATCTCTAACAGGTAAGTCACTCAACATATCTGCTGTTACGGGATCCATCACCCGCACATCCTCTCTCTCAGGTTCATCCAGTGGAATTCCCTCCCCAGCGTCAGGTAGGTTAGGCAAGCTCACTTGCAATTTCACTGGAGTAGGTTGCTCAGGGTCTGTATTAATCACAGTTCTCATTTCAGGAGAAGCTTCTGCCATCTCTCCACCAATTGACTGCTTTTGAGGTCTGGAATTGGAGAGAATTCTGTTTCCAACACTTTGCAAGTGCCTGGGTGCATAATAACCCATACAATCATTTTCTGATTCAGAGTCCTCAGTCACACTTTCGGGATCTTCTGTACCAGGGTTTGCTCGAGTTCTAGGCTTCCGGGGTATCTTTGGTCTTACTGGTTCCTCAGGTGTGTTTTCTCGCAAGTATCCACAGGTAATAGTAATAGCAATCTCGGTGCAATGTGCGAAGCGGCCCATCTTTGCCCTCTGATTGAACGGTATAGACTGGCAAGTCAACGGCTTTCTCGATCACAGTGTATACCTCTTTCTCCCACTTATCTGCCAACTTATGCTTTCCCCTCAACTTGACGTTTCTTACCAGGACCCGAACTCCAATTTCAAGGGATGAGGCGACCACCCGCTCGTCGAATCTCCTCTTATTGCGTCTTGCCACTTTTGAGGCGTTCTCACTTGCTACTCTGTAGCTCTCCTGCAAGCGATCTTTCAAATTTTTGACATAACTTGAATGAGATGGGAACGACTTGGCAGGTAAACCGAAGGCCAGATCAACCGGTAGCCGAGGCTGCCTCCCGAACATTAACTCATAAGGTGAGAATCCCGTCGAGTCGTTACGAGTGCAATTGTATGCATGGACTAACGGTTTCACATGGTCTTTCCAACAGGTCTTCCCCTTCTCATCCAGGGTTCCTAGCATCTGGAGCAGCGTCCTGTTAAAGCGCTCAACTGGGTTGCCCCGGGGATGGTAAGGTGTTGTCCTTACTTTACGAATTCCTGCTATTCCACATAGTTCCTTTATCAACTTCGACTCAAAGTCGGGTCCCTGGTCACTGAGGATTTTCTCTGGAAACCCGTAGTGGATGAAGAAGTTATCCCACAGGCATTTGGCCACAGTTTGAGCCTTCTGGTTCCTAGTGGGCATTGCCACGGAATACTTGGTGAAGTGATCAGTTATCACTAAAATATCCTTAATATTGCTGCGATCAGGCTCCAGCGACAAGTAGTCTATGCAGACTAGCTCGAGAGGTCTGCTGGTTGCTATGTTCACCAAGGGTGCGGCACGCTCGGGAAGGGTCTTCAGTCTCACACAACGCTCACAGGCCTTTATCTTCTCCTCCACAGTCATTGCCATCCTTGGCCAGTAAAAACGGGACCTAGCCAGATCCAGGGTCCTTTCAATTCCGAGATGGCCCATGTCGTTGTGCAGGCTTGTCAAGACCGTCTCCCGCAGATCCACAGGTAACGGCAACTGATACAGCACATCTCCTCGATCTTGTCTCCTTCTAAATAACACACCATTCCTGAACTCCAATCTGTTCCACTCTCTCAGCCATAAGGCTATCTTTACAGGTACAAGCTTTCCTTCAGATTTTTGCCCGCATTCAAGGTACTTAATGACTTCTTTGAGTTCTGGATCAGCCCTTTGACGTTCTCTCAACTCTTCTTCAGACATTTGGGAAAGGATCGAAAGGCCGTGGGTATCTTCTTGCTGGAACTCCAGTGGTACTGCATTAGTATTAATACACAGTGACTCAAACACAGTGGGTTGGAAACATGACAAGTCAGGATCATCACAGTTCTGATAGACTTGGTGTCTCTCACAGAGGGCTTTCACTGCTGCTGGGAGAATTGTTGGCTGCTCCGATTCCGCTAAATGGTGAAGAGTGAATTGTTTAATTCTTTCACGCTCTTTTTGGGAGGTAAGGTCATCCACGGGCCTTCCATGAGGACGTCTGGAGAGTCCATCAGCGTCCAAGTTTTGTTTGCCTGCACGATATTGGATCTTGAAATTGAAGGTAGACAGGGCGGAAAACCACCTATAACTGGTCGCGTCAAGTTTGGCAGATGTTAGGATGTAGGTGAGCGGGTTGCTGTCTGTTACTACAACAAACTCTCCTCCATACAGATAGTCACTGAATTTTTGAGTGACCGCCCACTTGAGCGCGAGGAACTCCAATTTGTGCGCAGGGTACTTTGTCTCACTTTTGGTTAGGCCCTTGCTCGCAAAAGCAATAACTTTCATTTGACCCTCCTGCTCTTGATATAGGGCAGCCCCAAGTCCTGTTATGCTTGCATCAGTGGTCAACACGTACGGAAGTCTGGGATCAGCAAATCCAAGGACTGGTGCTGAAGTCAGGTTCTCTATGATGCTATCAAACGCCTGCTGGCATGCATGGGTCCACCGGTCCCCAAACTGCTCCTTGGGATCCCGGTACTGCACAGTTTGCTTTGGGTCTTGCCTTTGGTTTTTCTGCAGAGGGGGATATCCAATGGTAAGGTCATTAAGAGGTCTTATGATCTTAGAGAAGTCTTTAACGAACCTTCGGTAATATCCCGCAAACCCAAGAAAACATTTGAGTTCTTTGAGATTTCTGGGCCTTGGCCAGGTCTTGAGAGCCTCAGTCTTGGCCGGATCCGTCTCGACTCCGTTCTGAGATACTATATGGCCTAGATATCGGACTGATGTCTGAAAGAACTTTCATTTCGTGGGCGAAAGTTTCAGTCCATACTCTCTCAACCGCTTCAATACTTGCAAGAGTCTGGTTTCGTGCTCCTCTAAAGTTTTAGAGAAAACTATGAGGTCGTCAACGAAGACCAACACTTCCCTCCTGTTAAGATCGCCCATGCACCGCTCCATTAGTCTTTGAAATGAGCTCGGCGCATTTGTGACCCCTTGTGGCATTCGGTTGAATTCATAGAAGCCTAAAGGACAGACGAATGCCGTTTTGTGTTTATCCGCCTCTTCCATCTCAATCTGATAGAAGCCTGATTTCAAGTCGAGAACTGAAAACCATTTGGAGCCAGTTAGAGCTGAGAAGGCTTCTTCCAAATTTGGCAGAGCGTACGCGTCCTTTATGGTCTGTGAATTCAATTTCCTAAAGTCAATGCAGAGACGTACATCATTGTTCTTCTTCTTTACCACTACTATCGGAGAGGCAAAGGGTGATTCCGATTCTCTAATGACACCTGCATCGAGGAGTTCTTTGAGATGCCTTCTCACTGCATCGACATCTTGAGGATGGATAGGCCTAGACCTTTGCTTAAAGGGTGTGTTGTCACTGAGATTGATGTGGTGTTTCACCTTATCGGTCCGACCGTAATCCAAATCGTGCAGTGCGAATACATCTGACATGGAGCTCACTAGATCAGTTATTCTTTCCCTCCATTCACTTGATAAAGGAGAGTTACCAAAGTCAGGGACAATCTTTGCTTGTGCAGGTCTCACAACTTTACACACAGGAGAACTCACAGGGTTTCTTCCCTCAATCACACTTTGGACAGTGTGCACTTCAGCCAATACTGCTCTAGGAGGAATTGTTAAGTCAACCTGAGTCTCGTTTTTCAACACTACTGGAACCTGGATGTTGCGCTTTGGAGGTAGGGAATGCAAACAACTAGCCACTAACAGTCCGCCAGGCAAAGACGATGATGCTGATGGCTCCACGGTTACCCAAGTCTCTGACACTGGCCCGACGATATTGACACAGCCGTTTAGAACCACTGTGCTTCCAGCAGCAACCACTTCAGGCATTTCTCCTTTCACTTTCACTTGGCCTAAGACACTCACACCAGCTTGTTGCCGTCTTGCTTCTAGGATTCTTATAACAGCTCGATATCCATGGTAGCATGACTTGGCTTTGTGTGTAGTTTCTTGCAGGTAATCAGCATATAAGACATCCAGAGTGTTAGTGCCAATGAGGATCTGGGGCACATGTGTCAGGTCTGGAACTACTAAGGCCAATGTTGGAACTTCAGCTTCTGCTCCTAAGAACTCTTGAGGAAACTTCAGAGCTAATTCAACGTATCCCTGGTAAGGAACAGCCTGGCCGTTTGCCCCTTCGACTTCCAACAGGCGATTCAATGGCTGCAGGGGGTGGTGCGACAAGTGACTGTTGTAGAAGGACAGAGGGATTGTCGTGACCTGAGACCCTGTATCTAACAGGCAGTTTACTTCCTTCCCTTCGACTCGGACTTGCGCTGTGCACCTCATTCCTATTAATCCATCTGGTAGCTTCAAAGAATTTCCGGTGTCGACATTAGTCACTGGTTGCTGCTTAGGGCTTTGTTTCTGACTTCTAGTCCCCATCCGCCCTGCGACAGAGACTGATTTTAGTTTAAAGGCGCCGTCACGGTTCCATTTTGAAAGTCCCACTCAGCTTGTCTCTCCTTCAGCTTCCGCCTCTTCTCCTCAACTCTAGGTGGGTTGGGTGCATTCTCACAATCAGCAGCTCGGTGACCGTCATCTCCACAGCGAAAACAGTACCATGGCCGAGGACGATTGGATCTCATCTCAGTGTACTTCGGTCCTTCATTCTCCTTTCTGCTGACTTCACTGAACTTCGATCTGCTCAGACTACTTCCGAGGAGAGGGAATCTTACAGGTTGGTTCATCTGTGTACTAGAGGCAGCAACCTGAACTTTAAGCTCCTTTATCTGGCTTTTCAACTCTTCAAACTCATTTGTCTCAGTACACGTCCCTTCTTTCTTCTTCGTGTCTGCTTTCATGGCGGCGATTTGCCTTTGAAGGCCGGCAATTTCTTTCCTTAAGATACTCACTTCCGACACGTCAGGACACTGGACTTTGCCTTTCTGCTTAGGTGCCTTCTGCTCTGCATTTTTAGGATCTGGGGTCTCTGCAACATCCTCTAAAAATGTGCTGAATGGGTAAACAGACTGTTGGTGCGAAGCCGTCCTCAGTTTGAGGGGAGCTGATGGATACTTGCTCACACCCAAGTGCTTCCTCATTCTCTCCTCCTTAGAGGCCTGTTTGTCCTCAGCTGTGTGAATGAGTGTCGCTAATTCAGCAAAAGGAGGTGGGTCTACCTTCCTCTTTTCAAGCTGCAGGTCAGCTATAAGGGTGTTGTCCCAACAGCCACGGCAGAACTGCTTCAACAAACATCGGTCTCGTTCACCTTCCGCAACACCTTCACGTCTGATGGTAGCACTCAGGATCACATGCAATCTGTGGAGGTAGGCAGATGATTTCTCACCGGGATTTTGCAGGGTGCTGATGAACTTAGCCAATAATTCGTCTCCATCCTCCACCGAACCATAGACGGACTCTAGCAGCTTAAGGCACTCTGACGATGGAGCTATTGGATTCACATGTTTAATGATGTCGGAAGCTGGCGGTAACAGGCTATCTAGAATTCTCCGTGTCTTGTGTGACTCTGGAAGGCATGGATCGTTTAACAGGTAGTCAACACTTGCTCGCCAGGTGTCAAAATCAGGCTCATTGCTTGGGCGGGGGCTCCTCCCAGAGAAAGCTCTTAGGCGAAACGGAGTATTGTGTGGGGACAAGGAGTCACTCGTTCTTACAATGTGTTCCATCACCACTTTCTGGATACCTGGAGGGTGTACAGCAGTCATAGGGAGTTTCAGTGATACCGTCTCAGTAGTGCTGTCGTCGAGATCTCTTGAGCAATGCGGTGATGTAGCGCTCATGGCTTCCTTGACTGGGTTTTTGAGTTCATCATTCTTCAAAGGGCAAGTCAATGTCTCTGCAGCGAATTCCGTTCTCCGTAGAGGTAGTGATTCACACACTGGATTCTGAGGAGTGCTGGTGGCATGTGTCGGAAAACTCGATTTACCAGGATGGTGCTCTATTTCAGGTTCTGTTCTGGACGACGCGTCGACTGGAGTTCTAATCTCACTTATCTTATTCAATTCTCGTTGGAGCACGTCCTGAAGGGATTCTCCACTGGCATTCGCTATTGCCTGTAACTTCGCCAAATATCCTGCGGTGGCGCTAGTAGCGGTAGGGGTGTATACGCTACTCAAGGCGCGCACATGAAACACTGTGTCCGCATCAGTGGGACTTACGATGGTTGCGGGTAGCTGAGGCTTGAGGTTGGACATGGCGGAATTGGATGAGAACTCTATTACTGCATTATGATGAAACTCAGAGCATGCGTCATCAATTAGTACGTTTTGTCGAATAGAGCCAAACTTCTGCAAATAAGCCTCAAGAGCCTCATCTAGTTCAGTTAGTGTTATGCCACTGACAATTACTGCATTTTGCACATTGACATTTTCTCGTTCTACAACATCCATTTTGTCTGATTCACTGTATGCGCTATTTAAATTGATTATTCACCTCAGCAGAAACTGCGTCCTCTCTCCTGGCTGGCTCGCCAAACTGTAGCGTGTGACACGTGTTTAGCGCGTCTTACTAGCGTAACATTCAATAAGGCCAAATAATCAGAAGAAAGGTGCGACTACTGAAGAGAGGAAGACAGCACAACAGGTGAGTGAACAATCAATACAAAGACTTCTTTATGATTCAGATTGGGTTTTGTATTAAGCGGAAATATACTTTTACATAAAATGTGTGGATTACAAAGATAACAAATCAAATATGGTAAATGACAATATTCACACTCTTGTTTTTTTCCAGATACGTGGACTCAGTTTTGGACAGTACTCTATTGAACCAGACTCTCACATATTGATGAAAAACAATAAAAGAAATAAAATAAACCTCTGTGTCAAATTCCTTGTAATACAATAAAAGTAAATAACAATGGATAATGCTTCCACACAAAGTATTGCAATCAGTAGTTCAAATACTTCAAAATCAAATCAAATGAACAATCAGTTTGATTCAGTTCACAGAATGAAATTCAGAAATTTCACTTTCAGTTGCAACC
The DNA here is from genome assembly GCF_016745375.1 of Pimephales promelas. The sequence continues at coordinate 2,549,322 of NW_024121888.1, read as the reverse complement.
AAATTACTTTCTCTTTAAACTTAATAGTCTGTCCAATGTGAATCAGAGACTCAAGATTTGACAATTAGATTCGGTAAACGATTTGAAAATTAGAGTTCGTAACTCGGTCGATGCACTGTAAAACCTAACAGTTGTACTAGCTCATAACTAATGAGGTCATTACAGTCAAATGTCCTTATGCAGTTGAACAAACTATTAAGTATTGAGCTCTGTTGACATTTATGCCACTTTAATTGAATAGGGCTCAAAATTTGATAGTTAATTTGTGTGGATCACTCAAAAAGTTTAGGAGTAGTGGCATGACGTTAATGACGTCATGACGTGGTGGGTGGGTCTTATCTCTGCCTCAGGAAAGCTAAGTCAGCCATCTTGAATTTGCTTTCATGCGGAGAAGTTTTCATGGAAGTTTTTACAGTTTAATTTGTTTTTATTCGTTTGCAATGCATTTTTTATCCCCTCACTTCAAACCACGACCTCAGTTTTTTCATCTTTGACCTGCCGTCATTTCAGCGCCGTCTTATCAGTCCTGATTTGGTAAGTAATGCTAACATTTTTTGTTGTTGTTGTTTTTAATTGAATTTCGATAAATAGTCTTACATTTGGAAGTGGGAATACATGTATATAATATGCACAGTGAATATTTGTTGTAAATAGTTTACAAATCCGAGTAATTGTAACTAAAAATGTTTGAATCTAACAACGGTGTACAGTTGGCGGGTTTCCGGAAGAACTACATTTCACATAATGCATGTTTTCCCGGGACATTGACGTAGAGGAACGACCGTGAGTTTGAATTTTCTCGTGGAGTCCGAAACGCTCCTATATGGTCCGAAAGCATAACGTTAACTTATCCCTGCTTGACAGTTTCTGCCGGCTGTTGTTTTCGCTGGTAATGCATGTAAAGTAACGTTTACTTATTTGTAAGTGTCCGCGTTAAACAGTAAGTATTTCACGTTGACAAGCTGTGTGTGTGTGTGCAGCGTGAATCTAACAATGCTAAACAACATAATGTCAGTGTGTTATCATGAAACCAACAAGGTCTTTGTGTGTATTTCTTTCCAGGCTCGAGTGTTTGGTTGTGAGATGATCATCTAGAATCTTTTTTTAAAGTTCAGGTAGGATGTATTATGAAATAATGTTATTAACAATTGGTTTTATTTTGTGTTTCCACTGTCATTCTTTTGCCATTTCTTTAGATGTTTTTATCACTTGAACCCTTTATTAATACTTTGTTAGTATTAATAAAACAAAACATCAACAGAAATAGCATATACACACACAACTTTAATGCTGTGCTTGTTAGTAACTAACTTGCTCAACTTTTAAACTTTTCATTTTACTAAAAATACTGTACAATGAATGTTTTTGATAGATTTGAAAATTTTGGATTTTTATCTGTAAATTTACTTTTTTAAATTTAGTTTATCATTATCTATCGTTTAAAAAATGTTTTTAGAACATTGACTAATCATCTTTGTGTGCATGTTGTGTATAGATATTGGACTTGAGTGCTACAGAGAGTCAGCGTTTCACCATCAGACAGTTGCCAATAGGTGAGATTTGTAAATTGTTTACTGATATGATTTTTTTTTTTTAAAGCAGATTGAAATGAAAAGTATTCTCTATTTGATAACATTATACAGCCTGTTTTAAATTAAAGAATGACAAATAACTTTCTATTTTGACATTTGTTCTGACTCATCCCTAGTAGAATTGCCCTTGTTTTTCCTACCTGGCAACTGAAAACTTAAACTAAAAATACGTTCACAAATCTCTCCATGTATTGCAGAGTTTCACCGAATCAACAACGTTAACCTGCGCAATCAATTCTACAAGGAGCTGGACAGACACATGCCTAAACTCATCACCTTGTTCAGAGACAAGGCCACCAAGACTGTCAAGACAGCGGAGGAGCTAGCCAAACTCATGAGGATTTATGACCTTCAGGTGAATTTTAAACTTAACATGATTCAGAAACAGATTATTTACAAATTATATTCAGACAACTATAAGAAACCATAGTGAATTGCCTGGACTGTGCCCTGAGGCTAATAGATTATTTCATGAACAACATTGTCATCTCATCAGAGATAGACATCCTGACAAGATGTATTCTATCAGAAAGAGGTACCTTTAAAAGATACTTTCAGATTCAATTTGAAGATATCCAAATAACTACTGTCTGTATTAATGAAATTTTGTTTACAATTTTAAGTTTTTTCCTTTTTTGTGTTATTCAAGTATTTACAATAGAAAGTAATTTATTTGAAAAATGTTTTAATGAAGAAATGGTGAACCAAAAACACTGAATCTACCATTCTATAGCAAAGACCACCATCAGAATATGGAGCTATTTAACACTTTTCTTTTATTTTTTTTAAGTGTTTGTTCTGCATTTGTGTAATTACTTTTGTAATGCATATTTTTTGTCCATCTAGCAACAACGTGATGTAAATATGAGACGGGACCTCATCCTCGGTGCACTTCCTGTCTACCTGCATGAAGATTCTTTAAGTTCTTCAGGACCTGTAATGTAAGTGTACTGTCCTCACTATCAATCCCTTTGCCTTGCTATTCGGTCAGCTTAAACATATCTCTCTAAAAACTATAGGAAAACCAGGCGGTTATTTCAGAAAGCAGGTTATGTGAAAACTCTTGACTTATCCATTCCAGAGGGCTATTCCAGAAAGGAGGTTCAACAAACTCTAAGCCTAACCCTGAACTCTGAGTTGACTTACCCTGAGTTTTTAGTTGCAGAATAGCTGATCTGAGTTAAGTAATTCAACTCCGAGTATGTTAACTCTTGAGTTGAGCTTGTGCTTCACAAGCAGTATAAAGCCATCAATGGAGCTCTGATACTGTGTTTCTCCATGGCAATCAGGAAGCATAGATTTAACTTAATCTCTGGGTCTGTTACTGTGGTAACTTACGTTGTGAACCTAAAGATTTGCTTGAAGAAACCCTGAGTCTTACGGAGCTGCCTGACAGCAGCTGTCCTTTCTTTTTCAGTCCAATCATGTTGAAGCAGAAATAATTCACATAGTTTGATTAATTTTGATGAGCTCTCACTCCCTGACAAGGACTGAACCGAACAGTTGACCGCTCTCTCATCAGTCCACAATTTATTTACTTCGGCCCTACAGTGAAATTATCAGACTACACGTCATTGCTGATGTGCTCTCAGATCAGAACGATCGTCTTTGTTTTAGCTTTTTTTTTCACCAGCTGGCAGAAAAAGAGAAATAACTAATAATACTATAATAATAATGTTTTAGAGTACCTAACTCAGATCAGCTATTCTGCAACTGAAAACTCATGGTAAGTCAACGCAGAGTTCAGGGTTAGGCTTAGAGTTTGTTGAACCTCCTTTCTGGAATAGCCCCCAGGACCTGAGTTGTTATTCTTAAGTAAACTGTTATTCTCAAGTTATTATAAATGAAAAGGTAAGTATAAAGCTTTCCACAAAAAGTATGCCAACAGATAGGTGTGAAAATAACATAAGATATAAGCATATGTAAAGAAAATAGTTTAAACATGTGGCTTAGTAGTAGTCTAAGTGCCAGTAATGTTTAGAGATCATTGGCATGATTTGTATCCTTGAGGGGCTAAACTCATTCTTGTATTATTTGTGTTTTATAGTCAGGAGTTGGTCCAGACCTCACCGATACTCCAGTGTCTCTCCTGACAGTCGTAACAGATAACACTACTGATGCAGCCCTCTTCTGCCCTGAGAGTATCTGTCGTGAAGGATAAAATACTTGCAAGCTCCTTTTGTGTCTTTTTAAAAGCACATTGTTGAATAAAAAAAGTTGCTAAATTGTCACAGTGGTGTCACTTCATCTTTTCTGACATTATTAGCTGAGTAAAATTGTGTAGTTGGCTGACATCAGGATTTTAGTTTAGAGTAAATGTTGAGTGCATATCCCACTTTATGACTAGAAAACTATAGGACATTTAGTGCATTTCCTACATTATGAGTTTAAGAAAAGTGAAAATTGAGTATATATCTGACATTTTATGAGTTTAAGAAAAGTGAAAATTTTGAGTGTATTTTCAACATTTTATGATTTGAAGATAATTGAAATTTTTGAGTGAATTACTCACTAATTTTAAGTTGAGAAATATCAATATTTTTAAGTTAACATTGAGATAATTTAAGGCAACATTAAATATAACTTTTAATTTAAGTTAACTTAAAACTTTTAAAAACATCACTCAAATATTTTTGTGTAATCTGTTACAAAATAATTTTTGAGTTCTGTGAACTTATCCGGGTTTACAGTGTGGGTTCAGAGAACTGTTGATTCTTTTAGAATGAATCAGAATCACAATCAATGTCTTTTGTTGGAAAATCAAAAGGAAAAATAGAAAGCAAGGTGATCTCAATGAGTCCAAGTCCCGTTTGTCCAATAGTAAAAGAAAGAATTCTCCTACCAGTTTGATGGCTCAAAAAACACAGTTCAACAGAAAATATGGTTCCGGTGGCTCGCCATTTACAATCTGCACCTCGTGCGTCCAGCACGAATCAGGGAATCATCACAGAAGAACTTGAATCTCACAAAAAAACCCAGCCTTGTAAAACACAAGGCAGAACAATAATTAATCCACAGTTAAACAATATCATCGTCAAAACACATGTATGCACTTCAATCAACACATTAAACATAACACTTTAACACTTAATAGCGTACTTCATTAGCTCATTAGCATTCTCACACGTGCGTCAGCTTTAGCCCATGTGCTATCCACTTCGGCTCGCAGTCTATATGACACTGTTTTGAATCTCTATCAGATCCGCAGCACATTTTTATATAAATGTCAAGTTAATGCTTGGGTTTTAACTCACCAAGGCGATGAATTTATATATATTTCCTACAAGGAAGTTCATTTGTGGTACATTGATGTTCCATCCATCTGCATCGATCTGTTTCACTAGCCTCCGTCTCATCCGCGTCTTACTCTGGCATCAGCTCCTTCATATTATAGCATCAGTTCAGAAATCCTGTTTTCTGTTGTATTTGATCACTTTTCTCTGAGTTATTCACTTACAGTACATGAAGGAGTCTTGAAGATCGCTCCGTGTAGCTGCCTCATCTCACTCGCCCGCTAGTACAGATGGGCGGGGCTTAGCACACTCCCACACTTCCTCTGCTGCTAGCTCTTAAAGAGCCCATCACCTCATTTGATATGTGATTTCTTTGTTTCTTTCTTACTTATTTTTTTAGTAGCCTGGATTACCCGGGTTACAAATGTGTAAATACATTTTAGTATTATTGTTGGTGTTTAAACAGCACTTCCTCATTAAAAAAAGGGGAGGAGACCGCAAGAAACTCTGGGTTTACTGAAGAAAACCTGCTCCCGACCAGGTTAGGTTCACAGAGTAATTTACCATGGTAACTGACTCTGAGTAGAAACGGGCTTGACTTACTCTGCTTTCTCGGGTTTGATATACCCCTCTTTCTGAAACGGAAAACCCAGAGTTTCCCTCATTTCAGGGTTAACATACTCAGAGTTTTCACTTAACCTCCTTTCTGAAACAGGCCCCTGATCGTTAAAATATGGCCCATGATATATTATGACCCACTGTAAAAAAACAACAACAACAACATAGTAATTATAAACTATTATTTTATTATTATTATTATTATAAACTAACTATTTATTATTACTTTATTTTTGTGCAACATTTCAATGTTTAATTTGTGTGACTTTACCAAAGCATTTGATTTGTAAGCATATGTATTCCTTCAATTGCGAGCCTATGTGCTTTACCTGACGTTTCAGGATTATCTGTTGAAGCTCAAGTCCTACTCATCACATTTTAGTTCTGATTTTAATGTGCTATTTAATGATCTGAGGTAACAACTATCGTTGGATTTGTCGTTTCCTGATCTGGATGTCGACCAACATCTCGAGTTGCTAAATTATGCATGGTTGGACACTGTGTGTGAGGGACCAAGCAGTCAAGGGCAAAAGACGCAGGATTTCCAACCGAAAATTATTTATTAAATACAAAAAAGAAAGTTACAAAATCAAAATAGTTGAAAGACTGATCTGAAAATAAAGTCTGGTCTAGGCCCATTACGGAACAGAATCCAACTTAACAGAAATCAAATCAACCAAACCAACATGACCTCCCTAATGACACACAAGGGGAACTCATATATACTAGTCCATTAAACACACCTCATTTGATATGTTCAAGGACTCCCTTTGCAGTGACCAGAATGCTGCCAAGGCTGCAAAAGCTGCTTGTTTTTCTAATTTAATCTCAATTAACTATCAACCAGAAGGTCTTGTTTTCAGTTATAAATGCTGTTTTAAACCCACCTGTTAACCATATTCCAAATCCTTCAAATGCACTCTTTTTTCATTTCAAATTTCAAAGTTCTCTCAAACAAAGGACAATAAACCGAGAGTTCCCGCGTGCAACTTCTCCACATGCCGATTGGCCCAGCCACAGGAAGAGGTTGGGTGTCTCCAAGCAGTATAAATGTGAGCTCCGCCCTTTGGACCTTCTCTTGCTGGAAACCTAACGTGTCAACATGTAACTCTCGTGATCTCCTCACGGAGATCAGATCCGACCCTGGGTCTTTTCTTTTGTTCGTCTAAAAGTTTTGTCTTTTCCTCAAGTGGACTGCCAATTTCGCTTCCCAGGAAAGGAAGCGGACTTTGCCGAACTATTTCCTTTGGTAAATTCACCGCAAAGACTTCCAACCGCTGTTCAAAGACTCGCGCCACTTCTCGTGACTCCCCAAGGAACACAGGAGCAACGTACGCATGCAACTAAACCATGCGGGCCGCACGCGCACGGAGGACAAAAGATCCGCCGTCCAACTAGCGGCTAGACCACGCAGGCCGCTCAAGCAACACATGAGAGAACCATTACACATTCCACACGTTTTCGTGTTGCCTCAGAAAGTTTGAGGTCGAGGTGAAATTGTACCAACTCTGTCTGTCTGTCTCTCTCTCTCTCTCTCTCTCTCTTTCCAACTCAATTCTACACGTGCTCCATTGTTTAGACTTCTCTAGTGTTCGTTTCGTTGTGTTTAATGTTTGTAAATACATGTATCATTGTAACGTAGTGAATGCTTAAGTAGTTCTGCCTTATTAAATGGAACATATTCAATTTTGACTGAATCATTGTCTATGCTCATTATCCCAGTCAATGAAATGCCGATTAATGCTAAGGTAAGGTTTTTACAGAACTAAAAGATACCTTAAAAGGGTATTTGTTTATAGAGCAGGAAAGCTAACTCTTATGGCCACAGAATTTGTTTTCACAAACTCTATAAATTAATTGAGCTAATTAATTTTACTTGTCTTGTAAAACGTGGTCCGTGTAGTTAATTACAATTAATTTGTGGTTAATTGCAGGGACACACATGCATGCATGCAGGTAAAATTGACAAAGCTTCCCTCAATGGGAGATTTATTAACATGTAAAAATGGTCTGATCCAAATCTGTATGAATAATTATTGATTATCAATTATTAATTATGATAAGCAAATTCACCATTGATCAGACCCAAACAGAGTCCTTACAGGGTTTAAGCCTTTTCACATGCACTGCATCTGCTTTGTTGAGAATCTTAAACAATATTTTTGTTGCTACTGATTGCTGGTGACTCTGTTATTTCTAACTTATCTGTACTTACACTGTCGATCACTTAGTATTGCTTATCTAGATTTGAATCCCTTGTGGGGCTAAAAGGTTCAGCTCTTAATTGGTTTAAATCTTTTTTATCGGAGATATATTTGTCTGTTAGGATCGGCAATTTTTCCTCCTCTGCTGCTTCCCTTAAATCCAGACTTCCCCAATTTGGCACCACAGCTCTTCTAGCTCGCTTCCCTAAGGTTAGATTCTGAGAAAGTAACTTTTTAACTTTAAATGAATCCAAGACCGAGGTTATAATTTTTGGTTCATCTGACAAATCTTTAATAAGTTTAATAAATTCACCCTCAGAAATTTGTCAGTTTAATTCTAATTGTGTACGGAACCTTTTGTCCAAAAACTACTAGAGAATTTACAAGCCTCTCCTTAGAGAGCTACACAGGCATTTAGTAACACCAAGAAATTACATGATTTATTTATGTTTATGTTTTTATGTTTTATGTTTATTTATTTATATAGCACTATTAATACACAACCCAAGTTGAACCAAAGTGCTTCACAAACAAATTCCCATGAAGGATAAAAATAAAGACATACTTCAACCAGTTAAAATATCACATATTAAATATCACATCTACTCATTGTAGGCTAAGGACATTAGATATGATTTACACAGATGCTTAAAAATCGGCAGTGATTTTGCAGATCTAATAGGCAACGGTAACTCATTCCAATGTTTCGGTCCTATTACCGCAAATGCCCGGTCACCCTTATGAAGGCGCTGGGGTATTTTATCACCCCATGCTCCACAAACGGCAACAAAAACAAACTGGGCTAACCCGCACCACGAAACATAAGACAGTGTTCCAGCCATTGCCAATAACCAACAAAAAGGGTTTGAGGGGTTAGTGCGCAGATAAGGAGGAAGTGAGGGTCTAGCTAGCTGTTTTGTTTGACAATACTTCGAACGTCTCACCCAACATCACCTTTAATTTGAAATACTGCAGATATATATTATTTGTATTGTCAATGGCAAAAATGAACCATAATTATTGCATAAATATTATTTATTACCATCAAATCCTCTCAAAAATAAAAAATATTATGAACAAAAATATATTACATTGGTTTTCGGTGGGGGGACTTTCATTTTCAGGTGCCCGGTCCTCTTGACAGCGAAGATAACAAGAAAGAGTGACTCCCAAATGAGGAGCACCAGAAGTGTATTGTTAACTGACATTAAAGTATACTTTAGTTCACATTAATTGCTTGCCAATACATTGAGCAGTGCACATTTACTATATTTACTATTAAAGACACTAGAAGCAATTATGAAAGTACATATAAAGTCCCACTTAAATTGTTTTTAACTAAAAAATAATCTTAATCTGTGATACATTTGAAATCGATTACATACACTCAGAAAAATTATATGTTGGCTTTAATTAATTTTAATTTGTCAACAGGTTCCACATAACTGAATTACGTTAAACAAACATAATTTGTTCATGTAACTTCAACATAATAGAATTATGTAATTTTAAATTACCCAATTTAATTAGTCTCAACGGAAATTTTTATAGGCTTCTTGACATGATTCAAAGGCATTTTATTATATTCATTTATATTTCATTTGATTCAGTGACATTTAATTAAATTGATAGACTTTAGCTAGCTATTTGCTAGGAGAAGCACATATTAGCATCGTGAATGCAAAGATTTACATGCTCCTTCATTCAAAGCACTTGAAAATATTGAAATCAGTCGACAGCCAAACAAAATGCTCCACTCTTCTCCACAATGGTAACCCACTGTAATTTAAATGGTTTAATAATTCCAATGTAATTTAACATTAAACACTATTACACACTATCACAACCCGGTCTCACCCCAAGACGTCATATAACTGACGTTTTGGGACGTCTTTTGACCATACGTCAATATTCGCCTTTTTAGGGCCCCCTTAAACGTCGGTAGATGAGGTTATGGGATCCTAACTCTACCCCATACCTAAACCTAACCCTAAACCTAACCCGTCACCTAACTGACGTTAAAGGTAAAGCGTCAGTTGTATGACGGCCCGGGATCGCCATCTACCGACGTTTAAGGGGGCCCTAAAAAGGCTGATATTGACGTATGGTCAAAATACGTCCCAAAACGTCAGTTATATGACTTTTTGGGATGAGACTGTGTTAACTATCAAGTCTTCCCCCTTTCTAAATTTATCAAAAAAAAAACATAAAATAACACTTAATTTTAACATTTATTCTCTCTTAATTCAACCATATGCAAAGCATGCTGGGAACTAAAAGCACTGCCCAGTTTCAGTTAAGGCAACACAAATCAATCATGTAATCCAACACAAAAGGATTAAGTAAACTTAAGTTGTTCGTAGATTTAAGCAGATTGAACACAATAAAATTAAGTTCGGGCAAAATGGCAGTCGTATCGCACTATACTGCCACCCTCTGGATGTACACTTTTTTTACTTAACATAAACGGTTTGTGTTTAGACAACACATTAGGATTTTGTACTGTCAAGTTGAGACACAATTACATAGACTTTAATAGAAAAAAACATGTAAAGTCAAAAAACACAATTATTATAAGTAAACTATATATAAATATATTATGTAAAGTGCACAACTTCCCTAGTTCATTTTTTTGAGTGTATAATATTTATTGAGTGCGTCGAAAAAATTACATTAAAGGAACTAACACATTAAGGGATACTTCAAGATAGCATTAAGCTTTGTATTAGTAGAAAACCTGAAGTATTTTCTAATTACAATGCTTTCCACCCTCATATCTCTCTGAGACGAGAGATTTATGTATTTTTTTGTCTGGAAAAAAAATCCTCAGATTACGCAAAATTCGTCATTTTGCATCATCGGAGGATTTTTTAACCAGAGGCTAAAGAATACAGTCAGTAACTAGGGGCTGTCCCGCATGTTTTCAACTCACAGAATTTACATAGTGTCAGCCATCTTTTCATGGAAGCTAAGCTAGCAGGCTCTTGTTCTGTGGAGAAAGCTGAGTAGTAGGGGTTACCATCCTCTTTTTCGCAGACATGTCCGGCCGTCGATGTCTGGGATTCAGATTTTGCAGAGACACTTTGATAGCACTTAACTTAGCCCAGTTAATTCAATAGGGGTCAAGCAGAAGAAGCGACCAAACAACTCCATATTTTCCCTATTTAAATACAGTTACACGAGTAGAGTACCTCGACCAAGAATAGTGATACAAAATAAAACGTTGCACTTCTCTAAG
>NW_024121888.1:2486674-2537937 GCF_016745375.1 Pimephales promelas | reverse complement strand
TGGAACGTCATTAAAAATAAATTTATCCATGCAGTCCTATTGGAATCCAGAGGAAGCATATGCAGCCACTGTCTTTTGTATTGCTCAGTAGTTCGATCTGGTTTGTTATCACGAGGTAGGGCTATGTTATTTAGCTATGCTATTTAGCTATGCGTGTAATGCGCGAATTGGTGGGCGGGGCTAAACCTGCCATGTTGAAGAAGTAGGCGTTGATCTCCTTCTGCGGGGGTGGTGTTTTATCCTCTTTGACGTCATAGTTCCCCACTTTTAAAAATGAGTCGTTTGCTGGGGCTGGTGTCAATAAAAGCTTTTATTGGACTAACAAGGACGTTTTCAGTTCTGAAACTTACAGGATATTCTTATTATATGATTACATCTTATCTGTCAAAATCTCAAGGAAATTTTGATTTCTCAGTTCATCACCCCTTTAAGCTTATTATGAGAAATTTAAATTAAGGTAACAGGCTTTATTGACATTGCACTCGTTAGCAGTAGCACTTCTGCAATTCAACATATCCCTTTTCCTTCGTTCAGTGGTTCTCCCATTTTTTTAGAGTGCCATACCCCCTCTCTCACACCTATTCCATTAAGGGACAATATTTGCCCCCTTTATTTTTTCCAGTTCTAAATACCTTTATAAAATAAATAATGCTTTAAATAAAACAATCTTCAATAAATATGCAATGATGGTACAAACAATGTGATACTTTTAAACATTAAATTTAAATCGCCGGTAGGTGGCAGTAAGTCACTGTCTTTATGATTGAGTCATTCATTCATTAACGAAGCAAGTTGCTGTATTTATGAAATGATCATTATTGAATCTCAAGATTCGTTCAAAGCCACAGGTTCGTTCACAAATGTAGTAGGCCTACATCAGTTATTGTAACTTTTATACTTATTGTAAATTTTGTATGTTGAACTGTTGTGTAAAATCAATGTCACATTTGAAATTGTGTAGATATTCAGGAAACACTGCATTCTTGCTTGTATAATATGATCAACAATAAAAACACTGCTGGAAAGCCTGCATTTTGATTGCAGATTTAGGCCCCGTACACACTACTGTGTTTTTGTTTAAAAACGGAGACCTTTTGCTACGTTTGCCCCTCCAATCGAGACTAAAACGGAAAAAATGAAGCCCTAAAACGGAGAAGTTTAGAAAAGGCTTGTTTGAGATGCGCCTAGCCTCGCCTGAAATGTATGCGAGAGTAGGCGGCTACAGTGAGAGGAGGAGTGAAAAAAGCGCAGGCAATCACCGGTGATCGGTTCTGCGGAGATTTTGTTCATCTCAAACAAGCCTAAAGCAGGTCAAAAGTTACCTGAATATTACCGCCGTTTTTTTCCCGCCGTTGGCTAGTGATGTACACAAACAAACAACAGAAGCAGAATTAAAATGAGACAGCTGTTGCTTTATTGTTATGAATATACATTACATTGTAGTGTATGTAGAGTAATTCCTTAGGCTTGGGCGATAAAGCCTGGCTGTATAATAATAATTCTCGTTATGTTTGGGCAGTGCAGACGGCGTCTGTGCGGGGGTACTATTGCGCAATACCAGCAAGAACACATCGTCTCAAACTGTCAGCATGCAGCGTTCTGTGTGCTCGTCACCTCGTGTGTTCGTTCTTCCAAGAACAACTAGCAAGAGCTTTTTTCCCAAGAACACAAGTCCGTTCTTTGCATTCTTAGTTTTGAGAAACGGATAGACCCCTTTTGCGCCGACGTCACAGTTACGTCACGGTGCTAGCTGGAGGCAAAACAAAGTGAAAACTGGAGGCGGCCAATGCAAACCAGCACAGATTCGGCTACATAATAAGGAGCTTAAATTACTTTTATTATTAAATGTCATCTTATTGTGTTGTTTGGTGCAAGTATGAATGAAAAATGAATATGCTGTATCTGGATTTTTATTTCTAGAAAATATTCACATGACTGATTAAAATCGCACCGTAATGACACTCTTTACATTGTCGTCTTCTCTGCCCTGGCTCGGCAGAACTGCGGATCGTACACACAAGTCTTGTACAGGACCATTCAGCACATAGTTATAGACATCTAAAGATTTATATGCCATCAGTTCCTCTTTACGATCGGTTTCTCTATAAGGTAGGTGTAGAAGTCAGGCCACTCACCCGAGGTAACGTAACGTTATAATCCTGTCAGATCGTCCATGCATTGAGTGAGCGTGTAGGCGGCTATGGGTCGGCCAATCTGGTTCTGTCCGTTAAAAATAACTTTTGGAAATAACAATCGCGGTCCTGGACACTGAGTGACCTTACACATTAAGATAATATCGGATTTTCTCCAGTCATTGTTAAAAAAACAAGCTAACAATCCTTGCTAACTAGCGTTAGTGAAGCGGCCAGAGGGATCTTTCTGCCTCCACCTAAGCTCCGCCCACAAAAAAACGTCACCATTTTTACCAACTGTAAAAGGGTCTATATGCAGATAAAATGCTGGTGTGGACGGAGATCATATTCGTTTTAATTCGTTTTAATTCTCCGTTTTTTAAATGAAAACGCAGTAGTGTGGACGGTGCCTTAGTCGCACAAACAGCGCAAGCGGCTCCTGACAGACCGACTGAATGACCCTTTAATTAGAAAATCTCAAATGAAGATCGCTGAACTCCAGCTTACTTGTCTGTGCAGGGAAAAAAAAGGTCATTAACAAACACCTGGAAAAGGGATTCCTGAAAAAAAAATTGAACTAATAATTGAGTTGTATCTTCTGTTGTCTGGGTGTCTTGTGCCACCTGGTACAATCTGTCCCTTTTTATGGCAAAATAGGGAAAGAAAAAGCGGCTGATCAGGCTGGAGCAGCTGTCCATCGATGGCGTGGACCCTTTCAAATGCATGCTTGAGCGTTTCATCAAAGTCATCCAAACTCAGGCGGCATTAGCTCCACCCTCGTTCTCGTTTGCTCTGAGGCGATCTCCTGCGACAGCATCCCCAGCCTCTCCTCTCCCTAGCCCTAAGAAGCATCCACACAAAGAATTCCCAATAATTAGGGAAAAACTGGCCAATCCATTCCCAAAATCAGTGGATGCCTAAAGCGGGGATTAACCGCCACCTTTACTCTATGGCGTTTTCCCCCTGAATTGGATATTGGCAGGCATTAGAGGGTATTCCACCACATTGATGTGGACACACATCACCTTAACCTTGTGGCTCATATCCAATGCCCTGTTTTGCTTTTAGGTATTGATGAATGGAGGTTTGGTTACAGACTGAATCCACCAATGCCTGATATTTAATATATGATATATGAAATTTAAGCCCTTAATACTAAGATGCATTAGCTACTGCTTGATCGGTGCAGCCCATGGGGATCAATGGACATAACTGTGTGATCACAGTTCAGTGATCACATGCTACTGATCACATGCACTTAAGCATTTTCTGAAGTTTATTGGAGAATTTTTATTTTGGGCCATGGTAATCAGAATTTATTTTTTAGCAAAATTTGGCCAAAAATGTTTCTCTGACATTATTCCATTTGTTTTCTAGCTTTACTGCCTGGATCTTCTATGGTATGACAGTATCGGGTCTTCTGTATTTAAAAATCAAGAAACCTGACCTTCCCCGGAAAATTACGGTGAGAACACACATTCATGATCCATTCTTTAAAGGGTTAGTTCACCCAAAAATGAAAATTAAGTCATTAATTACTCACCCACATGCTGTACCAACCCCGTAAGCCCTTCGTTCATCTTCGGAACACAAATGAAGATATTTTTGATTGAATTTAAGAGGTGGATCACTGTTACATAGGCTGCCTAAGGGATCGAAACTTAGTACAAGTATAATAGTTTATACTATTATTAGTTTAAGTATAAGTTTATCAAGTGACGAGAATACTTTTTGTGTGAAAAAAGACAAACAAAAACGACTATTCGACTATTCCTTTTCTTCCTTGTAGCTCTGAAACAAGAGTTGAAGAGATTTCCATTTGCGCGAGAATCTCCTTCAACCACTTCAGTTCAGTTCTCGCGCATGCGTCATGGAAGTCTCTTGAACTCTCTTGTTTGTTTTTTCGCACAAAAAGTATTTTCGTCGCTTGATAAACTTATACTTGAGCCACTGTTGTCACATGGAATATTTCTTCTATAAACATTTTCTTCATTGACTTTCTGGGCCGTCAAGTTTCGATCCCTTAGGCAGCCTATGTGGTAGTGATCCACTTCTCAAATTTAATCAAAAATACCTTCATTTGTGTTCCGAAGACGAATGAAGGTCTTACCGGGTTGGTGCAGCATGGGGGTGAGTAATTAATGAACTAATTTTCATTTTTGGGTGAACTAAACCTTAAACCCATTCATTCATTGCAATTGTGTGTTATTGCATTTATTCTTGTGGGAAATTAAATTATCACTCATAGAGCTGACTCTTTTAAGTGAACGGTATGATAAGTGAATATGATCAGATGAGTATGATAAGATAAGTGAAGTATCTTTTTAAAGGGATACACCACCGTTTTTTCGTATTAAATAAAATGTTATTCCCTTAAATGTGCTCTAAGCGATGTCACACGTTTTTTAGACCCAAACATTTTTTTTCACATACAGCAAACATCCGCTCACTATCATGTAGCAAATGCAACATTTAATAATATACATAAAATGTATTTAAGGGGGCAGAAGGCCAATTTAGCTCAAAGGGAAATGATTCATTAATTTGCAATGAATCTATGGAACCGAATCACTGAACCGAGCAAATGACTCGCTTAGAATTCATTTGAACGGGCCGTAATTATAACCAAATCTATAGTGAAACACTATGTCTTAGCAAGGTAACTTTAAATCGAACAGTACAAGACATTAAATGTGCAAACACGACACAAGAAGATTTATCTTTTCAAATATATGGGAGACTTTATTAGCTATTCTAAACACAACTCTAAGGTCTATACATAATCACGCACACACACACACACATTCATACAGTCGCGAAAGGGAAAGAGTGAGTTGGAAAGAGTGAGAGAGAAAGTTTTAACTTTCTATATGCACGTAAGACATAACCTGAAAGGACCACCAAGCATTAATTTGAACCTTCATTTCTTAGAGAGGTTATTCAATTAACATTAAAGCACAGTTCAGTTAGAGCCTGGAGTACTTGCGCTTTGTAGTGGCTGAGGGAATTCCTTTGTCTGCGTCGCGTCGAAGGGGGGTTTCCCGGCCGGGTCCGTTGCGTGGTTGTTGTCTTTGAAGTGCAGGGATGGAAGTTTCGCCGCTGGTCACGTGTGATTAGCAAGCGAATGAGAGTCTTTTCCAGTTCGAAGCGCGTTGCAAACTTAACTTTGAAACGAGACTTTTACGAAAAAGGAAATAAAGGAAAGAAATGAAAGTAAGACGAGTCGGATGGCTTGACTGAGCTGAATTGTAACCCTGATCTTGATGGGTTATTCGTCTGCGGGTCGAATTTGGTCTAGTCGATGTAGAAGCATGCGAACACGTTCTTTGTTTCAGAGATAAGCACGAACAGAACACTCTCTTGCTGGTTTTAGAGAGAGGCACTAACTTAACAGTTACAGAACTGAACGAACTGAACAAAAATCTAAACAAAAATCATCTGAAATCTTCTAAAATCTACAAAA
The DNA here is from genome assembly GCF_016745375.1 of Pimephales promelas. The sequence goes on along the minus strand of NW_024121888.1, from coordinate 2,532,342 downwards.
ATCTGATCATGAGGTCCTTTGTTCGGATCTTTAACTTAAACTCTAGTCCAACCTCCAAGAAGCTTCTGGCCAATTGGAGGCGGATCTACTTCTTGCTTTATCATAATTTATGCATGGTCTGTGAGCTGGTCTCCAGCACTTAGCAGAGACAAAAGACCATCGTTTTAACCTTATGATAATTATAATAATAAAACAAAACCTTTTACGCAGATTTCAATCAAGCCATCTTTTGAATTAGGAGAATACGATTCGTTTAAGAGTAAATGAGGCATTCACACTTCTAATGGTTGTATAACAATTACAAGAGTTAATAGTTAACAACAATTACATGATTCATATGTGATTAAGCATTAACAAACAACACATGAATTGCAGAAAGCAATGAGACTTGTGAGGTTTGATTAAAAGTTCAAGAATTGTTCTGTGGTGAGTTTATATGATTTTATGTGTGAGATCTCCGATCTCAATCGTAAGGTTACTGAGAGTTCAACTCGAATGGGGACGAGGCAAAGGTGTTCTGTGGAACATCTCTGTCAGGGCATCAGAGGGGTCTTTGATGTGAGCCTCTCGTTCCACCATTTTGGAGCTGATTTGTCTTAGTTAAAATTACCATATTGACACGTTCGTCCTGTTTAGTGCCCATCTCTTGGGCCTGTGGGGCAATAAAAGTCCTTATCTGCAGACAGCACGGAGTCGTTCCGTGACTCTGGAATGTGGGCTCCAGAACTTGGAGTGTTGAAGCCATGTGAATTAATCCCATGAGAGATTAATTTGATTAAGTTGTGTTTGATTCGCCTCGATTCTCTACATATTCCCCCCTCGATCGATGATGGGTTGAGAAGAAGACATCATTGAACGCTGGAGAAACAGAAGAAGTAGAAGCAAACACACACAGCAAACAACAAAGCAACTCCTCCATGACTGGTCACTTTACTGGTGCAGGGCATTAGGTTATCTAGGCCTAACGAGTTCACTCTCTCAATATAGTCAATTATGTGGAAAAAGTTTAGTTCAATTTTAGGACCGTTATTCTAGTTTGTGTTAAACGGTGATTGATCAACTTTGTGACTAAATTTGATTTGTTTGTTTTATCCACTTCTAAATTGTTCTAGGTTTAGACCAATTTACCTTCCAGATTTTGATTCGAATGATGCAGGGAGTTCTCTGGCTAACATTCGTTCTAAGGTGACTTGCAAACGTCAGGCGTGGTGCGTCAATCCTTATATTGTAACCTTGACCCTTATGGGGCAAAAGGGATTTTACCTAATAAGAGAAGAAGGGAAGGAAGAGGTAAAACAAAACAAAGCAGTTGAGTGACTCCAGTATGGGTACTGTGATGCAGTGACAGGTGTCAACATGTAATGAGAGGTGTTATACTTGTTGGGTGTATTGCTATATGTTTCCTGTGGTGGAAAGGTTAGCTAATACAATGAAAAACATGTTTGTTGAATGTTTTCATGGTAGATGTGTTTAACTTGTGTATGTCAGTACAGTGTAGTGTAGTGCATGTACTGTATGTATGCTGTATGTATGTCAGATCTGTCTCAGTCTGTTTTGCTCCCCCCTTTGCTTGATGGCTTAGCTTTGATGAGCTTGTCACATCTTTGCCTTGGAAAGGGATCTTCTGTGATCTGCTGGGGGTCAGTCCCGTTAGGCAGGAAGTTCTCTGGCAGACATTGGGAGGTGGTTTGGCACGGATGCGTGAAGCTGTAGTGCAAAACGTGGTCTCCTTGTTGCATTCCACTTGTGATGCCTTCTGGTTGTGACAGACAGTCTGACTTCTGTGCTTACTGGTGTTGCGGCAGCACACAGATGGTTCTTGAGTTTGGAGCTTGTGGTGTGATGGGTAACCAGGATGGTGTTTTCTGGTACCTCTGGGTGTTTGTCAGTGGTTGACTGTGAGAGGCCACTTTGTTCTGTGTTGTTGTAGAACAGGTGGTCGTCTCAGGAAGGTGTGCAAGGTGATCACTGGTCTTCTGTGTTCAGCTTGTCTTTGAAGAACACTTGCAGTCGACTCAGTAGTCGCTCCATGTCCTCTGAGGGGAGACTGTCGTGTTCTTGGACACACTCAGTGTGGTGTGGAGGTGGGTTTCGTTGTCGCTTACCCACATAGAATGCTTTTGGATGCACTCGTTGATTCCAGTTGTTTCCTTCTGGTGGGTCCCATGACTTTTCCACGTGGTTGGAGTGGTAGCTGTCGTTAGCATGGGAGTAGCATTCTCTGTGCTCCTGATGAAGGACTGTGGCGTTGTCATGCCACTGGGTGTCTTCCAGTGCAAGGCTTGTGTCTTGGCTGCTGGAGTTTGACACTGTGGATGTTTTCAAACCTTTCTTTGAAGTCATCTTTTGTTTGATGTAGGCCTTGTGTGTCAGGTCACGTAGCTGTTGAAGCGTCATGGTGACTGGGCAGGCCATGATGCCGAGATGACGACTCAGTCCTGGGTGCAGGTTTCTCAGGAAGAGGGTTTTGAAGTTCAGATCCTCTTCAGATTCAGGTTTGCTATGTGCACCGAAGTAGGCTTGTCGGAAACGGTGATAATAGGCTTGGGGAGTCTCTTGACGACCTTGTTTGGTTTCCAAGGCGACTAACACACCATGTTCTGACTCTGGACTTGTAAATTCTTTAATCAGGATCTCACGTAGCAGCTGGTAGTTTGACTTGACATGAGCAGGTTGTCGGTCTAGGACGCTTCGTACCTCTTGACTGGATGTGGATCTGAGGAGGTATAAAATGTCTCTGTCAGTCATATGTGGTCTCACCTCTAGGAGGAAGTCGATATCTTGGAGGTAGGCCTGGATGCAGTGGCCCTCCGTGGAGTTCGGGTCGAACTGGGTGATGTTCTTAGCCAGCTGGTTGAGATCTTTGAAGGTCATTCCAGTTGCAGCTTTGGAGTCTGGCTGGATGATCTCTCTTTGTTGGTTGGCAGGGAAGAGTTCTGTGGTGAAGGCCGGTGACGTTTTGGGGTGTGGCCATTCACTTCTTCCGTAGGATGACAGTTCTTGGATGGAGGACTCTGTTCTGCTCAGCAGTGATGATGCTGAGGGAGGTCTCTCCCTTCTTGGCTCTGGTTTCTGTGTAAAGACATGTTGGAGTTCATTTCTGACCGCGTAGAGCTCGTCGTTGGCGTCGTCTCGCTGTTGGGTCAGATGGTCAATTTCAACGCTGCACCTTCGCAGGTGGTCTTCCAGAGCAGTGAGTTTAGAGTTCTTACTTTCAATGTCAGCTTTGGCTTTCTCTAGCTGATGTTCAGCAGACTGGAGTTGGTTTTCCAGGTGCTTCTGGACAGTCTTTAACTCTTGTTTGTCACGTTCAGTGACTGCAAGGGCTTCTTGGAGCTTGTCAACTTGGGTCTTTGTTTCATGCTCCGCTTCGTCGGACGCTTTGAGCTGGTCTTTGCAGTGTTGAGTGTGCGTCAGCTCTCTCAGGAACCCGGTGGTCTTGAGGTCGTCCTGGACTTTCACTTCCAGCTTGTCTATGCGGCTTTGGGCACGTGTCAGCTCCTCCTGAAGGTGGGTGACGTGCTGGTGGCTTAGGTTTAGCTGGGCTGTGAAGGCATTGCTTAAGGAACAGGTTATTTTGGTTAGTTCCACATGGCTTTGGTTTTGGCTTGAATCATGTGTCAGGAATCTTCTCAGAATTATGATTATTATTAAGAATAATAACAGTTCAATTGTCTTTGGTGTGAGGCAGTCTGTAATGCCTCTGAGCCAGGCGTCCATGTCTTCCCGTTGGGCAGTGGGGTTTGTCGTCCACGACATGTTGGCACGCTCGTGAAGAGACTGACACAGATCTGTGTGGTATAAGCCTATATGTGGTTGCACGGCTGAGTGTAGTTTCAGTAAGTGTGCACCAATAGTGAAGTGTCGTGATGACTAAATGTTGGTCTAAGTGTACACAGTGAGGCTAGGGATGTGAAGATCTCGTCACTCAACTGGGTAAAGGAAAGAAAAAGAGAGAGGTTAAAACAAATCTCAAATGGAAAAAGCTTTTTTTTCAATGGGAGAAAATATTTTTGTAAATATTTTCTATCACTGGAAAGCTGGTTTCAACTCGTGATGTGAGGACTTCGTAACTGAGTAAGAGAAGAAGAGAGAAAAGTTAACAACCAATTTCAAATGAGAGAGAAACGAAACAAAAAGGAAATTATTAACTAGGGAAAGTATTAATTTCTCATAAATGTTTCTATCAATGACAATCTGTTTCCAGAAAGGTAAACAATATTTTTGATTATGTTTGCAATGAAAAATAATACAATAATAATGCTGATACCTCTTTTCTGAGTTTGACAGGATTGACACACACACCTTCGGTTGGACCGCTTACAGCAGGGCTTACAGCAGGGATGCTTTGAAGGCGGAGTTTGCTCAACACTTGTCTCTGTTAATTAATCTTGGATAAGATGTCAAAGTTTAAATTGCGTTTACAAATGCAGGGAGAGTGAGAAGAACACAAGAGGGGTTTGATTAAAAATCAAATACCTAATAATCTGTTTGGGAAAGATTATCTTTGTCTCTTTTAGAGTTGGTTGATGGTTCTTCCAGGTTTGTTCCCTACAAATGTGCAAAATTAGATGGAATAAAGCAGGACAGAACAGGAAAGATGTGATGAGGAGGAAATGAAGCAAGGAGGTTGGATCCCGCTACCTTTAGATCTACTACGAGTATAGAATTGATAGTTGATGAACAACTAAACACACAAATAAACTTTGTAAAAGACGATTGTCTCTGGTTTATTTGAAACTCGTATTGAGATGGTAATGTCTCCTATTGAAGCGTCACGCAAATGAATTATTCCAATATAGTGGTTAAGTTTATAACCAACAAGACGAAAGGATAAAGCGCAATGACGATAATAAGCAAATCTGAGTCTAACACTATTTTTGTAATAGTAATAACAACTTTCCAAATTTTAACTTTCGAGTTCTTAAGTTTCAAACCTAATTCACCTAAAGTGATTAGATCTCAAAGAGAAATGTAAAAATTATGAAAATTATGCAATTAGAATTATTACAAAAATAAATCTAGAAATCATTAGAAATGATCTGTTTAGAAAGGTAGAATCTCAATTTTGCAATTTCTTGTTCTTTTAAAATCAAATTCGAAATTTGACAATTAATAATCATAAACCAGTATTTTCTTTTTCAAGTAAAATGCAGGTAAAACAATTAATAATGGTACATCAGTATTTTCCTTTCAGGAAAAATATGGTTAACTTTAAAGAAAAGTGTGATAAAGTTAAAAAGAAGAAACAGAAAAGATCGATAGGTGTCTAAATGGTTAAATCGCTTTAACGTTGTTCAAACAGACACTATAGCTAACCGCTGGGGTTAGTATTGATAATAGTAACTGATGCTAAAGGCTTTAGCACAGGCCTCAATGCAAACAACCGCTCAGCTTTAGCTTAGCCTAGCTTAGCGTAGCGTTTGTTTGGTTTGTTTACAAAGTTCGAGGGGTCAGAGTTCACCCGGAAGTGTTGGTTAAGACTTCCGTGTCACGATAGCAACTAAAGCGATCCAGCGAACGCTAGTGGGCGAACCGTGAATTGCAGTTGGTAAGCAGTTTGTTAGAGTTCCATGCAATGTGAGCGCATTTCCATGTTCACAGAACATGTACAGTAAACAATCGACCATATTACGGGAAATGTCGGCGCATTTCACACTGTTCAAATAAAATACACCACTCGTAGCTGGGTTTACGACATGGGGCTTCACTCAGTTTGTTGAGAGTGATAATTTTAACTTTAAGCACGCGGCGGTGCGCTGTATGAGAACGATGATCTCGTCTCTGTCTTTGTGGCAGGTTTAGTTTCACACAAAGTAACAGGGTCTAACTTGGTTCAGTTTCTAAACAAGCTTTACTTGNAGTCCATTAACGGAAAAAAAAAAAAACTGTGCGGGAGAAAGTGAGAAGACCATGAGGTCTTATCCCCAAAACTCATTAAAATGGACATAAAATTACATGATCAAGCAGACAATATAATCAATACATCAATCATGTTAATACAACAAATTAACAAAATAAACTTAATTATATGTTAACATTTTTTCAGCTCTCTTTTAAAGTGTTTATAGTGATTTTAGTCTTTAAAACAGGGTCCAAATGATTCCAGAGAGAATTTACCTCTGTATTTCAGTGTAGATTGATTAGCTGTAGTTCTACAAAAGGCAAGATACAAATCTTTACAACGCCTGGAATAGGCATGAACATCCGAAGAATACATGAAAAAATGATTGAAAGCTCTGGGCATAATATTTGTCATATTCACACATACAAATATTTATGCAATATATGTTAACATTAAATATGGTCAAATGTTATATTTTATGGCAAATCGCGCGTCCCTTGGCTGTCGAAACGCACGCGTTTGACGAGTCAATCAGACGCCTGACCGCGCGACAACGTTGCTTCCATTATGAGAACGTACATTTGAAATGACAAACTTGAGTGCGCAAAAGAAGCGATCTGTGAACGGGCCCTATTCTTTGTCTTACCAAGTCATGGTGTTCATGTGAACAATGAGCCTCGTCTACTCTCCTTGCAAGGGTGTCGAAGTCTGGACAAAATATGTACAGTGACATGACATCACTGCCAGATTCAAACTGTGCGCTCGCTGGCGCTGAGCCAGAGATGACGCGCTCAGCGCTTGTCATATCATATAAAGTGTTGGGCGGGCCCTATGGCCAAACTTAATTCATTATTATTATGAAAATTAAACATTTAAATTGTTTTTATTAATCTGTTTGGGTGGGACACCTGTCACTCTGGCCGCCCATAAATCCGCGCCTGTTACAGAGTACAGACGATTGGTGTATGACGTCACAGTACTGATTCGAAAGCAAACAGCACACAGTGATTGACTTGAAACAGCTCTCTACAGAGTACAGACGATTGGTGTATGATGTCACAGTACTGATTCGAAAGCATACAGCATGCAGTGATTGACAAGAAGCAGCTCAGTACAGAGTACAGACGATTATGACATCACAGTACTGATTCGAAAGCATACATCATACAGTGATTGACATGAAGCAGCTCAGTACAGAGTACAGACGATTGGTGTATGACATCAGGACTGATTTGAAAGCATTTTTTTTATTTATTTTTTTTTTTACTCTGAAACAATATTCTCATGAGTGATCAATCAGCTTTGATATTTAAATCACCATATTGTAATTTCTGCACCGTTAAAGGGCATCCATCCCCAATATAATTAAATGTATGCTTCATCTTTCATTTTAAATTCCTAAATTCGATCAATAAATTCAATTATTTCGAATAATAAGACAATATATGGCTGTTAACCTAAAACACCTGCAGACAGAAACAATCTCGTTTAAATAGCAGATCACACGTCGAGGACACACGTTTTGCTGCAAACCCGGGAGTTTCTCATGCGCATTTTCCGTGACCACAAAGCACACGTTAAGAATGCGAGCTTTTAGATTTTATTTATTTGCACATATAACATTTAAAATACAACTTTACAAGTCCATTAACGGAAAAAAAAAAAAAACTGTGCGGCAGAAAGTGAGAAGACATGAGGTGTTATAAAACCACTTCCCCAAAATCTCATTAAAATGGACATAAAATTACATGATCAAGCAAGACAATATAATCAATACATCAATCATGTTAATACAATAAATTAACAAAATAAACTTAATTATATGTTAACATTTTTTTCAGCTCTCTTTTAAAAGTGTTTATAGCAGTGGCGGCTGGTGAAAAATATTGGAGGGGGGGCTGAATAAGAGGGGGGTCTGGGGGTCCCCCCCCAGAAAATTTTTAATTTAGTAGATGTGATTTCCTGCATTCTGGTGCATTTTAGGCCTTAGGCCATGCCCTTACCTATACCAATAAAATAACTTAAACCAGTCAATACCAATGGTCAAATAATACAATAATAATAATAACAGTTTCACAGTTAATGATAATGAACAAGTTGCATGTTTATTATGCTCTGTGTGCTGACAGAAAAAGTGCAAACGCATAATATTGATAAATTATAATATAGGTAATACAAAAAATAATAGGTAATACAACAATCTAGTTTAATCAATCCCCAGCTGTAGACTACATATTTTTGACAAATTGACAATTGGATAATGGATAACAATGTGTTGATACTAGAGAAAGAGAGAGAGAAAAGGCTCTGAAAGAGAGGGTGGGACAACATTCTTGAGGGTAACACCCAAGTATGAGAAGAAAGTTGATTTTAACTAGTATGAAACAGTAATCTAGCTCAGAACTTAAAAACATCAAAAAACAAAGCAAACACACAGGTATTAATATTCCTATAACTATTTTAATATCAAATGTGTGTGAAACAGTGTTTATGTGTGTGTGAGTGAGTGAGTGAGTGAGTGAGTGAGTGAGTGACAGAGACAGACAGGTCAATTCCCACGACTAACTTTACATTATTTCCACTCGACGTCACTGGCGCTGCCATTCTGCTCTTATCTGAGGTAAAAAAAAAATGTCCCGTGGTGCGCGTGCACGGTGCTCCCCTCTTGAATCTGATACTGTGGGCGATATTTTCAGCGCCCCCAAACCATAAAATTTGACGACGCTGATTGGCGAAATATAAACTTTTTTGCATAGCAACCGGGGAACCATTGGCTTAAATTCCAGCACTGTGGGGCTGAGCGAACTGGCGCCCTGAGAAGACAGCCTATTGGCTATACTACTACACCAACATGATAAACGTAACGAAAGTGAATGCAAATATCATTCTGTTGAGTTCAAAACACTTTTCAAAGTGAAACCATTATTAGCATATAAATAACACAGATTTTTTTTTTTTCAAAATGATAAATTATAATATATATTAAAAAAACAGACGGACAGGTCGGAGGAAGGGCGGCGCCCCAGCGCCCTCTATGGGCGAGCCGCCCCTGGTTTATAGTGATTGTAGTCTTTAAAACAGGGTCCAAATGATTCCAGAGGGAATTCCCTCTGTATTTCAGTGTAGATTGATTAGCTGTAGTTCTACAAAAGGCAAGATACAAATCTTTACAACGCCTAGTGGAATAGGCATGAACATCCGAAGAATACATGAAAAAATGATTGAAAGCTCTGGGCATAATATTTGTCATATTCACACATACTTATACATAAAAATATTTATGCAATATATGTTAACATTAAATATGGTCAAGATGTTATATTTTATAAATGTCGTCAAGATATTATATTTTATGGCAAATCGCGCGTCCCTTGACTGTCGAAACGCACGCGTTTGACAAGTCAATCAGACGCCAGACCGCGCGACAACGTTGCTTCCATTATGAACGTACATTTGAAATTACAAAATTGAGTGCGCAATCTGTGAACGGGCCCTATTCTTTGTCTTACCAATGTGAACAATGAGCCTCGTCTACTCTCCTTGCAAGGGTGTCGAAGTCTGGACAAAATATGTACAGTGACATGACATCACTGCCAGATTCAAACTGTGCGCTCGCTGGCGCTGAGCCAGAGATGGACGCGCTCAGCGCTTGTCATATCATATAAAGTGTTGGGGGGCCGTAAGGCCAAACTTAATTCATTATTATTATGAAAATTAAAAATTTAAATTGTTTTTAATAATCTGTTTGGGTGGGCCACCTGTCAATCTGGCCGCCCATAAATCCGCGCCTGTTACAGAGTACAGACGATTGGTGTATGACGTCATAGTACTGATTCGAAAGCATACAGCATGCAGTGATTGACATGAAGCAGCTCAGTACAGAGTACAGACGATTGTATGACATCACAGTACTGATTCGAAAGCATACATCATACAGTGATTGACATGAAGCAGCTCAGTACAGAGTACAGACGATTGGTGTATCATCACAGTACTGATTCGAAAGCATACAGCATACAGTGATTGACATGAAGCAGCTCAATACAGAGTACAGACGTTTGGTGTACGAGGCCTAAAAAAAAAAATTTGGTTCCGGTTGGTTGTCAGTTGAGGTCATGGGTCGGTAGGTAATTTTTTTTTTTTTTTTTTTTCAGTGGCAGCAAGGGATGGGTAGGAAATTATTCAGGGCTCGACATTAAGGGATAGTCAAACCTAAAAATATCAAAATTGAAACTACTGTGGAAACAAAGACACCTACATCTTGGATGCCCTTGAGTTAAGCTAAAACATATCAAAAATTAATTTCAAAGTAAACTATCCCCTTAAGCCTTTTCACGTGCTTGTCCTCCGGACAAGTAAGTAAATCTGTCAATCACTTGTCCGAGTAAAAAAGTTGCTTGTCCGGATTTTTAAAATGTATTTATTTTTTATTCTGAAGCAATATTCTCATCAGTGTTCAATCAGCTTTGATATTTAAAAAGGCAAATTGTAATATATGCACCTTTAAGGGCATCCCCATCCACCAATATTATTAAATGCCCTATAGTGTCTTATTATTCTAAATAATTGAATTTATTGATCAAATTTAGGAATTTAAAATGAAAGATGAAGCATACTGTTACCCTAGGTAGGGCTGATGAAATTAAATCATTTACACTGAAAAATTACAATTTCATAAAATAATGTTATGAAATTGATTTAAATGTGCAAATAAGAAATATTGAAAAGAATTATACTAGGCTACTTATAAACATAACACTAAACTGCCAATAGTTGGCGGCAGGCGGCCGTATAAATGAGTGAGTTATTGATTCATTAATTCAAACGATTCGTTCAAACGGTTGATTCATTCAAGAATGAGACAGTTGATGTTTATGAATGGGTCATTGAATTCTTGACTCAACCGATTCGTTCAAAATGCTGAATCATTCAGTAATGAAAACAGGATGAGTTCCTGTGAGATGCTTCGTGGTTCTGCTGTGACTTTTCTTTGGAACTATTTTCGCTGCTGAAATGGAACAAAAACACCCAATATTGCTTATAAACAGTAAGTGACTTAATCTTAACTGTTTATTGAACTGTTGTAGGAACAGTGGCGCCTCCAGAAATTTTTCATAGGGGTGGCCAGATGGGGCCAGTTAAAATCTTGGGGTGGCACACAAAAACTACAGTATAAACCATGGTTTAAACCATAATTTCAGAATTGTATTCTACAGTTGTAGTAAACCAGCCTGTAGAAAAGTATCAGAAAGACTTAAGGAAACTCTTACTGATATACTTTGGTTTATTGTGTAATATTTAATGTTACTAATGATATAGGGCCCAACTAATATATATTATATTGTATATAATGATATTATATGATATATATATAAGGGCCCTTGCCCCACAGCAAATTTCCAGATACTTACATAATTGTGATGAATTTAATCATTTTTAAGTTATTATTTTGCAGTGTAAGATTACAGTTAATACCTTTAAATATTACATAAATGTATTATGAATTTTTAATAAACTTAATGAGTGTATACATCAGCAGCAAAAAGTAATTCTTGAAAAAATCTGCACAGTAATTTTATAAAATCTAAATATGTTAATAAAAACAAATTACTATTAGTTCTCTTTTAAAATTTAATCAGGCAATCATGTCACAATTTTATATTTATATATTAATGTCAAGAATTCAGAAGTGCATATATAGCCTAAACTACAAATAAATAATATACAATTAAATTATGCTTATTTAAAATGTATTGAGCAGGCTAGGTATAACAAAATATATTGGCTTTTAATAATATTTCAGTGCGCAAACCCATGATAACATGAAAAACAGAGCACACAGCGTGTATGCGCATCGCGGGTGCAGAATGATGTGCTCAAAGCAACATGGAGTCACAGTGTGCAGCAGCACTGCGCTGCATAAGTGCGCATTTAAAAGCTCATGTCACAAATCGAAGAAATGTTAAGCGCACAAATCCTAGTGCGATTTGTTCCTTTGTTTCACAGTTATTGTGCGTTTGATGCCGATTCATAATCCTTGTGATATGTGTGATCTAACAGTAACAAGCACACGGTAGTGAGTCGTTTAAAAACAGCAACAAACTCCAAGAAAATAAAGTAATTTTATGCGAATATACAGCCTTTTATCTACAGATCATGCATTTATAATGTGAATATATCATATTGGAGAGAGTTTTACCGTGCATCCAAGAGGCGCGCGTGCTGTTTGAATATGAATGGAGAATGATTGACAGCCGCAGTTTACGTATACTTTAATGACGAGTTTACGTATACTTTAATGACGTAAATATACTTCAACAAGTGTTCTTGTCGTTTGATAAACTTAAGATTGAGCCACTGTAGTCACGTGGACTATTTTAACAATGTCTTTAATGACTTTTAGATGCCATCAAGTGTCATTCCCTCAAGAAGCCTATGGACTAGTATGCAGGAGCGATCTTAATATCTTAAATATCTTAATTTGTGTTCCGAAGATAAACGAAGGTCTTACGGGGTTGGAACAACATGAGGGTGAGTAAATACTGACAGAATTTTCATTTTTGAGTGAACTAACACTTTAAGTCTCTGTTTTTCACCTCTTTGTCAGTTTATTGTTTGACTGTGGCATGCATGCTATTTATAGACACTCTACTTTGTGCTTTACCCACTTTGTCCAGTCTAGCCTAGTCCTGTCCTTTCCTGTCTTGTGTGTCCAGCATGACCTCTGCTCAGTGAAGCTGCCTGCAAGACTGCTGAGTCTGCGCTCATTTGTACCTAAGTGTCTCCTGTCTACAACCATATCTCTTACACTCTGCCTAGTTGCTGCCGCCAGACCAATCAGTTTCCTTCTTTAGTTCTGTGTCCGCCAAGATGGTCGGTGAATGGCAGACTGCCTTATGTCACTGAACTGTAAATTTCAGTAACCAGCTTTCGCTTTTTGGTCCTTTCTCCACATTGCGACAAAGCTGAATTGTGAGTTTTTGAAAGTGTGTATGTTGGTGGAAGTATGTAAAGTACACTCATGGTCAGAATTAATGGCACCCCTGGTAAATATGATCCAAACTGGCTGTAAAAAATAAATCTGCATTGTTTATCCTTTTGATCTTTCATTCAAAAAATTTACAAAATGCTAACTTTTCATTGAAGTAAAAGAATTGAAAGTGGGGGGTAAATCACATTATAAAATAAATGTTTTTCTCCAAAACACATTGACCACAATTATTGGCACCCTTTGATTAAATACTTTTTGGAATCTCCTTTTGCCAAGATAACCGCTCTGAGTCTTCTCCTATAATACCTATAATGAGTTTGGAGAACACCTGACAAGAGATCAGAGACCATTCCTCCATACAGAATCTCTCCAGATCCTGCAGATTCCCAGATCCATGTTGGTGCTTCATCTCTTCTGTTCACTTCACTCATCAGGTCAGGGGACTGGGATGATCATGGCAGAAGCTTCTTTTTGTGCTTAGTTACACATTTTTGTGTTGATTTTGATGTTTTGGACCATTGTCCTGATGGAAGATCCAACCACGGCCCATTATAAGATTTCTATCAGAAGGCGTCAGGTTTTGATTTTTTATCTATTGATATTTGATAGAATCCACAATGCCATGTATCTGAATAAGAAGTCCAGGACCTCCAGCAGAAAAATAGGCCCCCAACATTAAAGATCCAATGGTATATTAAATTGTACACATTGGGTACTTTTTATCCTCATGTCCACCAAACCCATCTAGTGTGTTTGCTGCCAAAAAGCTCTTTTTAAGTCTCATTTGACCACAGAAGCCTGTGCCGTTTGAAGAGTCGTGTCTGACCACTGAATATGCTAGAGTTTGTTTTTGGAGGAGGGAGGAGGATTTTTCTTGAAACCCTCTCAAACAACATGTGGGGATGCAGGGGTTGTTTGATAATTTTTTGGGGCTTTCTGACCCCCAAGACTCCAGTAATCTCTGCAATTCTCCATCTGTGATCCTTGAAGAGTCTTTGGCTACTCAAACTTTCATCCTCACTGTCCATTAAGGCAATATAGACACACATCCTCTTCCAGGCAGAATCCTAACATCTTTAGTTGATTGGAATTTCTTAATTATTGCCCTGATGGTCAAAATGGGGATTTTCAATTCTTTAGCTATTTTCTTACATCCACTTTGTATTTTGTGAAGCTCAACAATATTTTGATGCACATCAGAACTATATTCTTTGGTTTTATTCATTGTGATGGATGATTAAGGGGATTTGGCCTTTGTGTTTCCTCATATTTAAACTCCTGTGAATCAAGAAGTCATGACTGGACAATTTCATGTTCCTAGTCACCCTGGTGTGCTAAAAAAGGTAAATATTAATGGGAATATACTTCATAGATATTTTTCTCATAAAATATTCTAGGGGTGCCAATAATTATGGCCAGCGTGTTTTGGAGAAAAACATTTATTTCATAATGTGATTCCCACCCCACTTTCAATTATTTTACTTCAATGAAAGGTTAGAATTTTGTAAATTTTTCTAATTGGATTTTTTTTTACAGCCAGTTTGGATCATATTTACCAGGGGTGCCATCAATTTTGACCATGACTGTATGTAGGTTTTGTGTTTTTGTTGAATAAAAAATGTTTATAGTTTAACAGATTCAGTGTAGTGTCATACATCCCCTATTATATTATATATATATTATACACTTAAATACATCAGCAGCATCACTTCAGTGAGTTATGAATACTGAAAATGTAAAATTACAGGAGGGGGAACCACTTTTTCTGGGCCAGCAAATAAAACTGTTCCTCCTGTGTTCTCAGTGGAGGAGACTGATCGACGGATGACAGTGTTTACACATGTAGATGACACTTAAATACATGACCAGCATCACTGCAGTGTAAATGAATACTGAAAATGTAAAATTACAGGAGGGGGAACCACTTTTTCTGGGCCAGCAGGTAAAACTGTTCCCCCTGTGTTCTCAGTGGAGGAGACTGATCGACGGATGACAGTGTTTACACATGTAGATGACACTTAAATAGATCACCAGCATCACTGCAGTGTGTTATGAATACTAAAAATGTAGTCTAATTTACAGAACAACATTTTCTGTAGTAGACAAATGTCATAAAATATCGTAAATGATAATAACAACACAGATTACAAATTTGTGCAGTGCAGTATAGTTTATTTATGTCTACAGCAAAACGACACACACGCAGTAATAATTAATAATAATAAAAAACCCGTATAACTAGAATTAGAAAGTAGGCCTACGATGTAACGTTAGTCATTTAAATCTGACTGAGCCATAAACGTCTGAAAATATACATCCTATGCTTTAAAACCTGTATGTAAATGCAAATTATCTAAAAAAAACTATGTAAAATGTACATTACTGTGATGGAGAGTAGCAAAACACGGCGATTCAGGCTGAGATTCTCAACGTCTTGCTGAAGGGGAAACAGGGGAACCGAATTTTCCGGAACACCGGAAGTTAAGTTTGGGCCAGAATAATGCACATGCGCAGTACTGTTTGTTTATGTTGTCACTGCTGAAAGCGTCTATAGAATCGAAGTTCATATTTAAGTATAGAAATACATTCTTATCCAAGCAAATGACACAAAATAGCAATGTGTAAAGACACAAGGCGGTCCGATCAAGGGAGAATTTGCATATCATAATTAATAATTGATAATTAATAATTATTCATACAGATTTAGATCAGACCGACCGTTACATGTTAACAAATCTCCCATTTAGGCAAGGCAAGGCAAGGCAAGTTTATTTATATAGCACATTTCATACACAATGGCAATTCAAAGTGCTTTACATAGAAGAAATTAAAATAATCAAAAGAAATCAGAATAATTAAAACAGTTTAGAATAAAAAATAAGAAATAATGAAAAATAAAAATTATGATGAGAATAAAATACAGTAAATTAAAACCATTTAGAATAAAATGAAGTACAGTAATAGTCGGACGAACAGTGGCACAGTGCTCATTCAGTAAATGCACAGCTAAACAGATGTGTTTTGAGTCTGGATTTGAATGTGACTACTGTAGGAGCACACCTGGGGCCTCATGTATAAACGTTGCGTACGCACAAAATGGGCATAGAAATATGCGTACGCATTTTTCCACGTGCACATCGGGATTTATAAAAAATAAACTTGGCGTAAATAAGTGCGCACCGTAAGGATGCTCTTGACCGTGCGTACGCACTCTTTTAGAAGATTATGGGTTTTGGCGACACCGATGGTGAGCTGTCTTTTTGTCAAATGTCAAATGTCTTTTTGCTTACTATTAGACAGAGAATCTAAAGAAAATTATACATCTACAGAAAGATAATACAAATATAATTTCACAAACCTATCATCACTTGAAGCAAACATCCATCCCTTCTTAAATGACCGCGCCAGCACGCGCGTTGGGCCGTTTGGTGAAACTGACGCACATATAGCCTATAATCTAACGGCAGATGGAGTAAAACCGTAAATCTTCATTATGAGTCCAAATCATAAATACAGTCCATATTCACAATAATAGTTTAAATAAATAAAAGAATGGTAGGCTACTATGTTTTACTTCTGATATAAACATTTAGATTAAATATGCCATTCTCATTAATGGAGTTAAACTCTTAAACTACATGAAATCATTACTGAGAAGTTACAATATATATATATATATATATATATATATATATTCAATAAATAGAAAAAGACCTATTTGTTGTGGATACATTGCTTTTGAACACTTTTCTTCTGGCATGCTGTGTTTTAATGTTTTAACGAGATTGTCTGAGAAAACTGTTTCGTGCAAATAATGCACAACCATGTCTATCTCTTCCATTAAAATCTCTTCCATTATCCATTAAAATATAAATCAATTAAAAATACTATTTGGCCAGTGGAAAAGATTGAGAAAAACTTTCTCTGAAATGTATTTAACACTATTTGATTTATTCATTCAAAAACAAGGCAAGGATATAGGCTACAAAAAAAAATGTTTGTAATAATGTGACGGCACATCCGCATTTCATATTTTCCTAACGTCTTGTACCGTTAAACTTGGTATCACGTGGATGAATAATCATATGCAAATGATATGCAGATGAGGATATGCATAGTAAAACTAGGCGTTGTAATCTCCATATATGGTTATTTCGGGGAGGAGACGCACGTGCGCATAATCTCCCGCTGACTGGGATTTATAAAGTGAATTCTGCGCAGGTTCTGGCGTACGAACGGTTTTATAAATCTGAAAACTTTTGTGCGTACGCAAATTCTGCCTTATGTGCGTACGCACACTTTAAGGATGAAATCTACGCAAAGTTTTATGCATGAGGCCCCTGATCTCTTCTGGAAGCTGGTTCCAGCTGCGGCTGGCATAATAGCTAAAAGCAGACTCCATGCTTAGAGTGAACCCTCTGTATTTCTGGCTGATGTGATCCTAGTGATCTGAGTGATCTGTTGGGTTTATATTCAGTGAGCATATCTGCAATATATTGAGGTCTTAACCCATTAAATGATTTATAAACCAGTAATAATACTTTAAAATCAATCCTAAATGTAACTGGCAGCCAGTGTAAAGACCTGAGGACTGGTGTGATGTGTTCATATTTTGTGGTCCTGCTCAGAATCCTGGCAGCAGCGTTCTGTACGAGCTGCAACTGTCTTATGGTCTTTTTAGGAAGGCCAGTGAGGAGGCCATTACAGTAATCCACCCTGCTGGTGATGAAAGCATGCACAAGTTTCTCTAAGTCTTGACTGGAAACGAAGCATAATTCTTGAAATATTTTTCAGATGATAGTATGCTGATTTAGTTATTGCTTTGACATGACTATTGAAACTAAGGTCTGACTCTAGAGACACACCAAGATTCCTGACTTGATTTTTAGTTGTTAGACCCCTAGCGTCAAGGTATGCATTCACCTTGAGAACTTCATCTTTGTTTCCACACGCAATGACTTCAGTTTTGTCTTTGTTTAACTGCAGAAAGTTTTGACACATCCAACTGTTTACTTCATCAATGCATTGGCACAGGGAGTCAATGGGGCTATAGTCGTTTGGCAATAGGGATAAGTAGAGCTGTGTGTCGTCTGCATAGCTGTGGTAAGAGATGCGGTTCTTTCTCATTATTTGGCTCATTGGGAGCATATGAAGAGTTCAGATGCAAAAGCCTCTAAGTGCCATTTGAAATTTTCTTCTAGATTGATCATTTTTATCAAGCTTGTATATTTAAGTTCAGTGATTTCACTTAAATGGCAATGATAATTACCCATTAATTGTTATTTAAGTGAAATTACTGAACTTAAATATTCAAGTTTGATAAAAAAAAGGAAAATTTCAAATGGCATTTAGAGACTTTTGCATCTGAACTCTTCATATACAGGTTGAATAGGAGTGGCGCAAGAATCAAGCCCTGAGGGAATCCGCAGTTCATGGATGTCCACTCAGACTTATGTTCTCCCATACTCACAAAATAACCTCTCCCTTCTAAGTATGACCTGAACCATTTTAGGACTATCCCAGAAAGCCCCACCCAGTTTCCCAGCCTGTTAAGAAGTATGTTGTGATCGACAGTGTCAAATGCAGCACTGAGGTCGAGTAGTACCAACACGGATAATTTGCCTGTATCAGTATTTAAGCGAATATCGTTTATTATCTTTATGAGCGCTGTCTCCGTGCTGTGATGCGATCGGAAACCAGATTGAAAATTGTCAAAGTATCCATTTGAGCTTAAGAATTTGTTCAGCTGATTGAAGACAGCCTTTTCAATGATCTTGCCTATGAAAGGAAGATTTGAGATCGGTCTGTAATTGCTCAAGATGGTCTTATCCAGATTGCTCTTTTTCAGGAGGGGCTTGACAACTGCAGTTTTCAGGGAGTTCGGAAAACTCCCAGAGCGAAGTGAGGCATTTACCACTTCTAGGAGATCTGCTTCTAAACAGTTTAACACACTTTTGAAAAAAGATGTGGGAAGTGCGTCAAGGGCACAGTTTAATGTTTTAAGTTGCTGTACGGTTTCTTGCAAAATTGTGCCATCAATTTCTTCGAAATCAGACATAGTAACTACTTTCTCAGGTTGTGGTCTGACCTGCCTGACCCCAGAGCAACTCAAGGATGTGCTGATCACCTTTCTAATGTTATTGATTTTCTCAGAGAAGAAAGAAGCAAACTCACTGCATTTCCTTTCTGAGAGCATTTCTATGGGAATCTGGTTTGTCAGTCTCTCTACAGTAGCAAAAAGAGTGCGTGTGTTGTTTATATTGCTGTTTATAATATTTGAGAAGAAAATCCGTCTAGCTTTGCCTAGTTCCCTGTTGAAAGCGTGGATGCTGTCTTTGTAGATGTTATAATGGACTACAAGTTTTGTCTTCCGCCACATGCGTTCTGCTCTTCTGCATTGTCTTTTCATATTTTGCACAGCTGTTGAGTTTCTCCAAGGTGCTTTTTGTCTGCCACTATTCTTCCAGACTTTCACAGGAGCAATGTCATCAATTACACTCTTAACTTTTGAGTTAAAAGAATCAAGGAGAAAATCAACAGAGTCAGCAGATATGCTTGGTTTTAAAGATATAGCCTTCATAAATAGCACACCAGTGTTTTCATTTAAGCATCTCTTCTTGACAGACACAGCTCTAGCTTCAATGGCAGGAGAGATTAATATATCAAAGAAAATACAGAAATGATCAGACAATTCTACATCCTTAATAACGATCGATGAGATGTTTAAACCCGTACTGATTAGTAAATCTAGAGTGTGTCCACGATTGTGTGTGGGACCATGTACATGCTGTGTCAAATCAAAAGTTTTTAAAACAGTTTTGATTTCTTTTGCCATATTGTTTTCTGCATTATCTATGAGAATGTTAAAATCTCCAGCAATGGCAAAACAGTCAAACTCAGAGGCAATTGTTGATAACAGTTCTGTAAAGTCCTCAGCAAAGGCTGGAGAGTATTTTGGAGGCCTGTAAACAATGATAAGTAAAATACGTGGAGCACCTTTTAACAAAATACCCAGATATTCGAAAGACGAGTAATTCCCAAATGAAATTTGCTTACATTGATAAACATATTTAAAAAGAACAGCTAAACCCCCACCTCTCTTACCCACTCTGCAGACACTCATATAAGTAAAATTTGGAGGGGATGTTTCGTTTAGGACCATTGCACTACAGCTGTCTTCTAGCCAAGTTTCAGTTAGAAACATGAAGTCCAGGTTGTATGTGGTTATTAAGTCATTGACTTGAAGTGATTTATTTTTAATGGAGCGGATGTTTAAAAGTGCTAAATTAATAGTCTTACTTTTTGTCCCCACAGCAGTCTTAGTTTGGTGTGTAATAGGCACCAGATTAGATGGGTTTGCTGTACAGCTGTTGAAGGCCTTAGATTTCCTATCATGCAAATGAACAGCAATAGAGAAAGATTCAGGCACACTGGGTTCCCGCTTGTTCTGTAAACATTTGATAAAGTTATTGTTTTCATAGGGAGGACCCGAAGTATATCACTTAGAGCTAGTGTTGTCACGGTACCAAAATTTCAGTATTCGGTACCGATACCAGTTAAAATTCACGGTTCTCGGTACCAATTTCGGTACCAAAGCTTAGCTTAGTTTAAATTTACATATATTTAAGTGTTTATCACGGTTACAAGTATGGAAACTGTACATTTGTATTATAAACACTTTAGAAAAAGATTAGATAAAATGACCTAAAATAAACAATAGTATACACTAACACATTTTTAAAGTTGTTTGTAAAGTTTTAATCCATTATTTATTTAATGCACAATGGAATTAAGTGAACAAACATGAACAATCAGGTGTTTGTATTTTCAAACATTAATGTTGTAAAATATATTGTTCACTCAATGTGTTGATAACTAAGTAATGTTTATGAATGGTATCTTTGTAGCATTACCATAAAACATGTTTTATTTGACTTGACTGTCCTTTTATTAATCTAAATCTGCATTCATATTTAATTTTAAAAAGGCTTTTTAAACCTGCTGAGTTATAAAGGCAAGCCCAGCTAACAGGGAACGTTCTTAGAACTTTGGCTAACATTCCCTAGAGGTTTGGTTAATGTTTTAAATAAAACATTTGAATGCAATGTTTTAAGAATGTTTTAAGGATGTTTTCTCATTTCAAATAATGTTCCTATAAGGTTAAATGTAAACTAAGATATAACATTTTCACTGTAACATTTTGAGGATGTTTTGGGAATGTTGCTGAGATAACAGATTAAACAATGTTCTCAATAAAACATTAGCACAATATCTCATAATAACAGAGGAGGAACATTATCAAATCAACGTCCGCAAAATGTTTTGAGGATATTATTTAGTCCTGAGATGATGGAATGTTTTTATAAAACGTTCTTGTAATGTGACGTGTTAACAAAACTAGAACATTGTCACTGTAACATGTTGAGGATGTTTTGGGAATGTTGTTGAGATAACAGATATTAGAATGTTATCAATAAAACATTGGTACAATGTCCCATAAAAACAAAGGAGGAACATTATCAAATCAACGCTCGCAAAATGTTATGAGGATATCATTGAGGCCTGAGATGACTGAATGTTTTTTATAAAACATTCTTGTAATGCGACATGTTAAGAAAACTAGAACGTTTTAAATTTAACATTTTGAGGATGTTAATGAGGTAAAGGTTTGTAGAATGATCTCTTATAAAACATTGAAACAATGTTCCATAATAACAGAGGAGGAACATTATCAGGTTAACGTTCGCAAAATGTTTTGAGGATATTATTTAGTCCTGAGATGACGGAATGTTTTTTATAAAATGTTCTTGTAATGTGACATGTTAACAAAACTAGAACATTTTCACTGTAACATGTTGAGGATGTTTTGGGAATGTTGTTGAGATAACAGACATTACAATGTTCTCAATAAAACATTGGTACAATGTCCCATAAAAACATAGGAATAAAATTATCAAATCAACTTTCGCAAAATGTTATGAGGATATCATTGAGGCCTGAGTTGATGGAATGTTTTTTTATAAAATGTTCTTGTAATGTGACGTGTTTAACAAAACTAGAACGTTTTAAATTTAACATTTTAAGGATGTTGATGAGGTAAAGGTTTGTAGAATGATCTTTTATAAAACATTGAAACAATGTCCCATAAAAACATAGGAATAACATTATCAAATCAACGTTCGTAAAATGTTTTGAGGATGTTATTTAGTCCTGAGATAATGGAATGTTTTTATAAAATGTTCTTGTAATGTGACGTGTTAACAAAACTAGAACATTTTCACTGTAACATGTTGAGGATGTTTTCGGAATGTTGTTGAGATGACAGATATTACAATGTTCTCAATAAAACATTGGTACAATGTCCCATAAAAACGGAGGAGGAACATTATCAAATCAACGTTCGCAAAATGTTATGAGGATATCATTGAGGCCTGAGTTGATGGAATGTTTTTTTAATAAAATGTTTGTAATGTGACGTGTTTAAACATTAACACTGTAACATGTTAAGGATGTTTTGGGAATGTTGTTGAGATAACAGATATTACAACGTTCTCAATAAAACACTGAAACAATGTTCCATAATAACAGAGGAGGAACATTATCAAATCAACGTTCGAAAAATGTTTTGAGGATATCATTGAGGCCTGAGATGATGGAATGTTTTTATAAAACATTCTTGTAATGTGACGTGTTAACAAAACTAGAATGTTTTAAATGTAACATTTTGAGGATGTTGATGAGGTAAAAGTTTATAGAATGATCTTTCATAAAATATTGAATGTAGGCCTACCATAATAACAGAGGAAGAACATAATCAAATTAACGTTCGCAAAATGTTTTGAGGATATATTATTTAGTCCTGAGATGATAAAATGTTTTTAATAAAACATTCCTTTAAATTGACTTTTTAACAAACATTTTGCATGATACATTTTGAGGATTTTTTGTCGAAATGTTGTTATCTTTTATAAATCATTGGCACAATAACAAAGGAGGAACATTATCAAAGCAACATTCATCAAATGTTTTGTGGACATTTACCTGAGATGACAAAATCTCATAATAAATGTTAACAAAAGCTCATAAAATTGTAAGGATATTTTAAGGAAGCTGTTTAGGTAACAGATTTTAGAATTATTTTAACCTATAGAATAATGGCATAACTTTCCATAATGAAAGAGGAACATTGTCAAAACAGCATACGGTAAAGTGTTTTGAGGATATATTAGGCTACTCTGAAATGAACTGTTGCGACAAATGCGTTTACAAGAGATGAGAAGCTGATTGGAGGTCGCTGTAGATCGACGTTTAAAACCACCAATCACAGCGCGATGTTCCCATGACGTAAGAACATTTGAACTCGACAAACAGCGCAAATAAAGCAACATTTCTGTTGAAGAAATCGGCGCAGAATGTCCGTTGTCTAAATTGGCGACACATTGGCCCAAAACAACAGAACTCCTGGTCAACGGAACTCTTTCACAACTGTAAGTTTTTGTGTGTATTTTTTCAGTTTACATAGCTTTCTCTTATCCTTGATGTCTTTCAGTATTAGACCTAACTTTCTTAGAATTGTATGACAGTCGCAATAAATCTGAGTGTATGCTACTTTTGAATAACAGCTAGATTTGTTTTAATGCAGACTCCAAACGGACTGTTTCAAGATGATTAACTTACCGATGACACAATAAAGTCTCCATTTACAACCAAGGTAGCCTACTATAATGCCGGTAATGTGTTCTATGCATACGAATACTGTATTTTTACTTAAAAGTGATCTTAATGTCTTTTGAAAGTAAAAGTTAATAATAATTCAGTAATTCATATAACGTTAGAGGTTAACGTTAATGAATTGGAAAGAGCGTTTCTCAAGGCTTCAGGTGTATATAACATTCTTCTTTCAGATGAATACTATCTGAGTTATATTTAAAAAAAATGTCCTGACTCTTCTGACTTTTAGAATGGCAGTGAATGGCCGTCTATCAAGGCGCATCCATCCATGATAAAAGTAATCCACCACATGACTCTGGCGGGGTTATAAAGCCCTTTTAAAGCGAAGCATTTGTGTAAGAAAAATATCCATTTTTAAAACTTTATTGTATTAAGATATTGGATACATGGATTAAGTATGTTTTAAATTACAGAAACAAAAAAGATACTCATAATTTATCATATTTATACTTTCAATAAATTAGTCTTTACATAATTTCTGACTGCTAATTAGGCTGGCTAATTTTGAAAGTTTTCAATGTCAATATTGCTTGTGATCTTAATGTATGTGTATTCTTTATGTTTACACTTTTGCATGATCTTCTTTTTTAGGCTATGAGGAAAAACTCTACCGTGCACACAGAGAACAGAGCTCAATGCTAACTGGGGGTGCAGCTGGACAACTAGAAGAGAGAATAGTAGAACACTATTATTAATACAGATTCCTGGATTATTTTTTTAAATATGGCAAGAACCAAAACAAGCAAAGACTGATGATGAGTGCTCTGAGCAAACACCGCAGTCAAGACGCATGAGTGACTTTACTGAGTTCTTCATGTAATGTTGGGCATTTACTGTACGCAGAACTTCTAATAATTTATGTGGATGCCATTTAAACCTGTTAGATTTTGATGTTTTAGTTTTGAGATTAATAAAATGTTATGCTTTAACAATGTTATAGCTAATCATTTTTGAGGGGTTTTAAGAGAACATTTTGGGAACAAAAATAAACTTCCGCTAAAAACTTTATAAGAAAGTTAGGGGATAATGTTTTAAAAATGTTATGATTAAACCTTTATAGAAGGTCATCACAAAACATTTTCAGAGTGTTCTTAGTGAATGTTATGCCATCTTATAAGAGAACATTCTGGGAACAAAAAGAAAACTACCCACTGAAAATGATATAAGAACGTCAGGGAATAATTTTCTAACAATGTTAGCATTTAACATATTTAGAATGTTTTTAGAGAATGTTATTAGAACTTTTAAGAGAACATTCTGGGAACAAAAAGAAAACTACCTGCTGAAAGTGTTATAAAAACATTAGGGAATAATGTTCTAACAATGTTAGCAATAAACATATTTAAAATGTTTTTAGACAATGTTATTAGAACTTTTAAGAGAACATTTTAGGAACCAAAAGAAAACTACCCGCTGAAAATGTTATAAAAACATTAGGGAATAATGTTCTAACAATGTTAGCAATAAACATATTTTAAATGTTTTTAGACAATGTTATTAGAACTTTTAAGAGAACATTCTGGGAACAAAAAGAAAACTACCCGCTGAAAATGTTATAAGAACGTCAGGAAATAATGTTCTAACAATGTTAGCATTTAACATATTTAGAATGTTTTTAGAGAATGTTATTAGAACTTTTAAGAGAACATTTTAGGAACCAAAAGAAAACTACCCGCTGAAAACATTATTAGAACACTGCATGGTAATGTTCTCAGAACATTTTTAGAACAAAAAAATCTTAGCTGGGAGAATACGCCTAGAACTGGCATTGACATTAAATGACAATACTAATACCATAGTACTCTGGTGTCGGGTAGATACTACTGTGCTCATGTACTCGTAAAACTACCCCGAAAGCACTTTAGAGGCCGTTCACATGTCGCGCGTGTTTTTTAATTATATTTTTGCGCGTGCTTATTCTTTCCAAAGCGCTTGCTCTCACGCGGCGTCTGTCGTTGCTATGCAACGCCAACGAGTTTTTATTAGGAGCGCGCTTGAATCACGCCTATATTTGAAATTGCGAATTTGCATGTAATCGGCCTCTTATGGCAACGTGACATTAGCCTAATCCAAAATATTTCCATATGTGGCTCTTTCCTCCTTTTGTTTCAACAAGTGGATTCAGAGAGAGAGAGCCATCCCAGATAGCAAACTGACATTGAATCAACGTGGAAATATGACATCGAAACAATGTTGATCTGACATTGTTTTGCTCATCGAATTAACATTGAACCAACGTCAGATGCGTCATTCTTTCAAAACTAACTAAAAATCAACCTGAAATCAACGCGTTGTTTCAACGTTATGAAAGCAAACCAATTTTTAGATTTCATTTAGCTTTGAAGAATGCCGCGTCTGACGTTGGTTCAACGTTAATTCGATGAGCAAATCAACGTTGTTTCAATGTCATGAGAGACGTCGTTTCCACGTTGATTCAATGTCAGTTTGCTGTCTGGGATATGATATCAGCGTTATGAAGAGGACGCAACTGTGCACGTTTCAGACATCGCGTCTAGAACAGAACTGGATTAACCTGGTACTCGGTACCTAGAAAAGCTGGTACCGTAACATTTTTTTTTTTTTAGTACCGACTTGGTACCGAAGTACCGAGTTTTTTGACAACACTACTTAGAGCTGGTATCAGTTGTTTTTGGTTCCCCTCGAGCCGATGGAGGAGGGTGTGGGCCCTGGCGCTGTGGCAGAGGCCGAAGAACTCTCGGAGGAGGAGGGGGAGGGCGAGTTGGGCCCGCAGGCTTTGGTGGTTGTGGGGCCTGCCGTTTTTTGGTTGGTATCTGGGGGCTTGCAGCAAAAGAGTGTGATAGTTTGGTTCCAGCAGACACCAGTTGTTCCATTTTCTCTGAGAAGCACAGAAGTGGAGATGCTGGAGAGATGGATAACGTGTCAGGTGAGATGGGCTGTTGCTCTGGTGTTATTGGAGGGTGTAAAATGCTGTCCTGGTTTCCCTCGCGGTTTTCCATAAAGTCGTCCTTGTGTGCTGAATCTGGGAGCAGTTCTGATATGTCACAGTCTGTCTGTGGTGAGCTCTGTGGGGAGGGCTCTGCTGAGATTGTATCCGTGAGCAGAGGTTGTTGTTGTGGCTGAGTGGTGTTATCATTGTCCTTGTGTGATGTGTCAGCAATATGCCCATTCAGGTGCTGAAGTGAAGTCCTGTGGTCATTCATACTGTGTCCAGGTGTGTGAGTGCCATTTAGGTTGAATGGATTGGCACACACAGCAGAAGGATGATCGAGGGAGAAGTAGATATTGTCCTTTAGCACTCTTGAACCAAGTTTGTTTGGGTGATGGCCATCCCGTTGAAACAGTTGCCTCTGACTCCAGAAAAGATTAAAGTTGTCAATAAAGTTCAGTCCTTTTATATTGCAGGTTTTTTGCAGCCATGTGTTGAGCCCAATCAACCGTGAAAACCTGTTTGTTCCTCTTGCTGGGAGTGGTCCAGTGATGAATGTTTCAACTTTCAGTCTTTTAAGTGTTTCATAAAGTTCATTGAAATCCTTCTTAAGGAGTTCCGACTGCTCTTTATGAATATCATTTTTCCCCACATGAATGATGAGTCGATTTGCAGTCTTTATATGTTTCATCAGAATGTTCAGAAGTTCCCTGTTTACATCAGAAGTTGTTTCTTGTGGAAGGCAGTATGTAGTTATATCCTTGCCACTAATGTTTCTGATTATGGAGTCGCCCACTATCAGAGTCCTGGGCCCCGCTGTGCTCTGAGCTGAGTGCCGCTGTCTGCTCAACCTTGAGCGCCGGTTAGCATCAGTGTTAGCTACAGGTTGACTCAGTCTGTGTTCGATCACATTCGTCAAATTCAGGGATTCCTCATTCATTAAAGGGTTAGTTCACCCAAAAATGAAAATTAAGTCATTAATTACTCACCCCCATGCTGTACCAACCCCGTAAGACCTTCGTTCATCTTCGGAACACAAATAAAGATATTTTTGATTGAATCTGAGAGCTGTATCACTCTTCCATAGACAGCCTGAGGGACTGCCTCTTGACGGCCCAGAAAGTCATTAAAAGAAAAGGTTTAAATATTCCATGTGCCTACAGTGGCTCAACTATAACTTTATCAAGCGACGAGACTACTTTTTGTGCGAAAAAAAAACGTAAATAATGACTTTATTCGACTTTCCATTACTTCCTTATGGGCGCATGCGCGAGAACTGAGACGAGACCGTTCTTCTTCGACTACTTTTTGTTACCGGCTGCTCACCGCTTAGGAGTTTTACCGCCCCCTACCGTATAAGATGACGTACTGATATAGCCGGAGGCGCAAAACGTTCTGTTTACAAGCAGTACGTCATCTTATACGGTAGGGGGGCGCTAATACTCCTAAGCGGTGAGCAGCCGGTAACAAAAAGTATTCAAAGAAGAACGGTCTCGTCTCAGTTCTCGCGCATGCGCCCAAAAGGAAGTAATGGAAAGTCGAATAAAGTCGTTATTTACGTTTTTTTTTTCGCACAAAAAGTAGTCTCGTCGCTTGATAAAGTT
This sequence comes from Pimephales promelas, assembly GCF_016745375.1. The sequence continues at coordinate 2,504,263 of NW_024121888.1, read as the reverse complement.
ATAGTTGAGCCGCTGTAGGCACATGGAATATTTAAACCTTTTCTTTTAATGACTTTCTGGGCCGTCAAGAGGCAGTCCCTCAGGCTGTCTATGGAGGACTGATCTAGCTCTCAGATTCAATCAAAAATATCTTTATTTGTGTTCCGAAGATGAATGAAGGTCTTACGGGGTTGGTACAGCATGGGGGTGAGTAATTAATGACTTAATTTTCATTTTTGGGTGAACTAACCCTTTAATACTTCAAATCTGTTCTCAAGATGAATAGGCAGTGGTAGGAGGCCAGTGGTTGCAATCCTTGTCAGAGTCATATCTGGGGTAGATGATGCTACTGCTGAAATATGTGGTGCTCGTGACAATCTGATGTCTCGAGTGCCTTTGGGTCTCGCTCCCTGTTTGTGCCATCGATTTGTAAGACGATCGGCTTGTTTCTCTACAGTCAGTATAGCCTGTCGAGGAGCACTAGATTCATGGGACTCACCGGCTGTGTGCTGAGGGCGTCCATGACGAAGCTCTGTTGTGCGTTCCGTCTGGTTTGTCGGTCCCGAATTTAACTTTGTTTCAAGAACTGCAATCCTTTGTAAAATTCTGTGGCAGTTAGAGCAGCAAGTAGATTCCAGAAGAGGCATTTTCTTATCCTTATGAATGTAGGGAGTTGTGTTTTCTCTTCCCCGGAATGTAAGCAGTGAGAGGCTGGTTGAATAAAAGTGTGAAGTACTTTTTAAGTAATCCCAGCGTCTGAGCACTGTGCTGATTTGCTGAAGTTAAAATTAGGTGAAAAGGAGATAAAATATTTTAAAAATATTAAAGCGATAGAGCAAAGTGCGGAGCAGTAAGCAGGAGCGTCCGAACAGAACAGATTTAGGGAGGCTTATTTATGTTACCCACATGCATGTGCATCTCTGCAATTAACCACAAATTAATTGTAATTAATTACACGGACCACGTTTTACAAGACAGGCACAATTAATTAGCTCAATTAATTTATAGAGTCGTGAAAACAAATTCTGTGGCCACAAGAATTAGCTTTCCTCCTCTATAAAAACATACCCTTTAAGGTATCTTTGATTAGCTTTGTAGTCTTTTGGATCGACACTTCAGGGACTTGTATCATGAGCAAGACAATGATTCAGTCAGAAATTAGCATAATTGTATTTAATAAAGCAACTACTTAAGCATTTACTACGTTACAATGATACATGTATTTACAAACATTAAAAACACAAACTAAGACGACGCGGGGCGTTTAGACAATGGGTACCGTGTAAATGAGTTGGAGAGAGAGAGAGAGAGGGTGTGAGAGAGAGAGAGAGAGTACGTAGAGAGAGCATGGAGAGACATGGAGAGACATTCACCAAGACAATCACCGTTCTGAAACACCACGAAAACCTCATCTTAATGCTTCTTAGAAGCGCTGAAAGAGAATATACTTGCAAAGCATATGTCTGTCCCGAACTCCTTGCTCGGCCCGTTCGGGCCGCGTGTTGACTGGAGGTGCTGCGTGCGCCCGTCACGTGGAGCGCAGCCGCAGCGTCCTTGCATGGCCCGTCCCGGCGCGTGCATGGTTGGTCGCTTGCGCGTGGCTCCTTTGTTCCGTGGGCTCCTTAGTCACGTGGTGTTCGTTGGCCTTCGGCGCGAGTGTTTGAGAGGCTTAAAGTCTTTGAGGTGACGTTACCTAAGGAAATAGTTCTGCAAAGTCCACTTCCTTTCCTGGGAGGTGAACTTATTAGTAATCTTAAAGAAGAGACGAACTTTAGACGAACAAAAGAAAAGATCCATGGTCGGATCAGATTCCTGTGAGGTTTACATGCTCCTGATACGTTGGGTTTCCAGGAAGAGGGGCGGGGGGAGCCACGCTCCTTCATTTATCGTCTTGGAGAAATCCATCCCCTTCCTGTTGGCTGGAGCCAATCGGGAGAATGGACGTTGCACGCAGGAACTCTCAGTTTATTGTCCTTTGTTCCAGAGCGCGCTCTCCTCGTGGGAGGGGGTGTGTTCAAGGAGGCTAATAGTAAAACAGTTTGATCTTCATTGGCAGTAAAACATATTAAAAATACACTTTCCTTTACATCTCTATGCATATTCGAGTGTTTCATTCAATAAGCATTCTGGAGATATCAAGGAACATTGTGTTACATTAAAGGAATATACACTCAGGGACGTGCACAGGAATTTTGAGGGGCAGTTGCTCTGACCTGAAAAAAGGGCACCCCCCCCCCCTCCCTCACGGGCTATATGAAGGAATATATTCAGTTGAATTTGTCACCTTCCAAATTGCCTTATCTGGCCGTGTTTATGTCCAAACGCAATGCCTCATCTTATGGTCTTATTATTTTTTATAAAGATTGCAAAATGTCAGAGATGAGACAAATGAGCAAAAGAGTTCCTCATATTGTTGTTTATTGTTTTTTTTTTTTTAATTATTATTATTTATTTATTTATTTGAAAAGAAATAATCTGGATTGAATGGAAAAACTCGAAAAAATAAAAAACGCTTAGATTTCGGGAAAAAATACAATCCTTTTTTGCCAATCCTGACCTCCCCCTGGGGCCCTAAGCAAAATTCTGCTATGGGGCCCTCTACCTGATCTGTGATGCCGTGAGCCATGTAAACCATTTGCCATTGCCACTCAATACCGCCCAATAACAATCATCCCTCCTTTAAACAAAACAGTCAAAGAATAAGTACAACAATATAGAACAGAATGAGGTTCAAACAAATAATATTTACTGAATAAAGCATTTTTATAGAATGTTAAGATAACAAGTGAATATTAACGTAAACATAAATAAGAAGAAAATAATAAAGTACAACCCTGAACTTTGGCTTTTGGGATTAATTTTGATTCACTCTACAGCCTGGGTATTTTTTGGAATCAGTAGCCTATGATTTTTATTTATTTATTTTTTTATGCATGTTGAAGCAAATCTTGATTTATTGTTATTTACTGAGGGATTTGCATTCATATTGACCAGAATGTCCAGCTAATCATCATTTTAAATTCAATATAGCCTATAAATCAATAGTCAATCAATGTCAAATTGCCAATACATTGGTTTCTATCTTGCATAATTAGTGCAGTTGTTTAGAGTTTTTAACTACACTGAGACTAGATAATCAGTGTCTTTATAATGTGTACTTTGATTGGGAGTGGCATCATTCACGTATTGTACAGTATTTCTGGTCTCCACATTTCTGCTTGAAAAATGCGAGTTTCATTTCGTGCACGCGCATATGAACGCAACACACGCGACGCGGTTATGTTTTCCGAGCTGTAGTAAACAAACACTGTTGTTGCACTTTGTCGTTTATAAAAAAAAACCGTAATAAATAATGGTATTTTACTCTCACTTTTGTCAGGCAAAAAGTGATGCAAGAGATGCACTGCCTACCCAGATAGGTTAGCAAGACCAAAAACCTTCAAACTTTGCTGACATCAAACTAGAGAGGAGAGAACACAAGTTTACCTGACTGCTGTTCCCGCAATTCACTCTCATGTTTTTCTTCTTCCTCTTTTCGTGACGAGAAGGATAGTTTCGCTTCATTTTGTCATGGACTTCGTACACATTAATTAGCGCGCGACACGAGATGGAGGCGCGGCCTGAGTAATTTGCGGTGCCTTACCATACACACCGGTCGCGTGCAGTCTATGGTCGCGTGCGGCACTGCAGCCACGTAAACAGTTTGACTTTCCCTTTCAGTGCCCGAATGGAAGTGAATGAGGCTTTGCGATTTTTATATTATTTTTTTGTCTAGGCCTACGTGAAATTCTACATCCATTGTACGATTTTTTTTTTCCTCGGAAGGGCAACCTGAGTCGAGAAGGGCATATGGGCAGTTGCCCGGGCAACCTGAGCAACCCCCCTGTGCACGTCCCTGTATACACTTATGTTTAAAATGCATAACGAAGGTATTTCTAATTTCTATTTACGCTGTGACCAAACAGTTATTTCACTGTGACATGGGGGAGAACACACATACATAAAACCATTGAATACCTTTGTTAAATGTCTTTAAAACAAAAGAGATGTATTTCTCTTTATTCAGAGACATTCGTTCGGCCACATTCCATTGGTGTCATAGAAGTCTTGTAAGTTGTAACTCGATGCCACTGGGGTAAGTGAGTGAATGTGTGCGTACGTTTCGGGGGAGGGTTGAGTCGCCTGGCAAAGTCCTTTTACATTTTTCACATCCATTTTTATGACTAATAATATGATGGGTTGTTTGTAATACTAAATAAATAGACATTTTTGAAGTAAAAAAAATAGTTTTGAATGAGGTTTGCTTTTTGCAACATTTTATAATTTTATAAAAATGTGCACAAATAGAGAGACGTAGAGAGTTGTGTAAAAAATGGGTTGTTTCAAAAATTGTATAAGCCATTAAAGGGATACTTCACTTTGAAATTAATTTTTGATATGTTTTAGCTTACCTCAAGGGCATCCAAGATGTAGGATTTTCAATTTTGACATTTTTCAGTCAAACCGTTGTTGTCTGTCAGTCATATAATGCAGGTATGGGGGTCCACGTCAAAGAGCATGCACAGAGAAGTCAAAATAAAACATAATTTAATTACTCGTGAAAGTAAGTACACACTGATGGCCTAAGACACGAAACGAGCGGTTTGTGTGAGAAAACGAACAGTACTATTTATATAGTTTTTACCTCGTTAACATACATGTCGAACTGATCTGAATCAGATGTCCAACTGAACAGTGTCCAGCGTTACGCCGGAAGTGATCTCTCGCGCGTCTACGTCACGCATTGTTTATTTGTATATCTAAATGTTTAGTGAAAGGTAAAACTTCCAAAATCTCCATGTAAACAATGCGTGACGTAGACGCGCGAGAGATCGCTTCCGGCATAACGTTGGAGACGGTTCAGTTTGGTTCAGTTGGACATCTGATTCAGATCACTGTGACATGTCTTTTAACAAGAGGTAAAAACAATATAAATACTGTTCGTTTTCTCACACAAACCGCTCGTTTCGTGTCTTAGGCCATCAGTGTGTACTTACATTCGCGAGTCATTAAATTATGTTTAATTTTGACTTCTCTGTGCATGCTCTTTGGGGTGGACCCCCTAAATTATATGACTGACACACAACATCGGTTTGACCGAAAAATGTCAAAATTGAAAATACTGTGGAAACAAAGACACCTACATCTTAGATGCCCTTGAGGTAAGCAAAAACATATCAAAAATTAATTTCAAAGTGAACTATCCCTTTAAAGAGCATATTGCAGGTAAAAAAAAAAATCGAAATTTATAGATAACCTTGTTTGAAAATACCATATGAAAAGTTAATGCAGGATTTAAAATGTTTTAAAACAACATAAGGGCACTAATTTAGAAGATAAGGTGAGCGTTTCTTGGACTGCTAGTAAAAACGGCTTTTTTTTCAACATCGCGTCATTTGACGTCATATCAGGGAGCCGCAGCCTCGGCTCAGAGGAGAGCAGGCTGGTGTTCAGTGAGAGCGCTCGTCAGTCGGTGTGCTTTCGTTAGTTTTTGCATTTTAATTTATCATCGTCATGGTAAATTATTGTGTTTGTGGAGATTGCAAAAACTCCAACCTGTCAGGACTTCAAGATCGAGTCCACAAGTTTCCATTACAATAAAAGTGACGGTGCTATATATAGCCTATCTTTCGTTCCTGGTGCGGTTTGAGCAGGTGAAGAGACGGGATTTCTCTTCTGCATCGGCTCGGAAAACGCGGTCGTGCGTAGCATTCACTTCAGATCAAATGATTAGCATCCCGGCAATATGATGGAGTTCAACATGGTATGCCGAAGCAAGAATATTGATCGTCGTATACTACCAATATGGCATCAGATAGTGTTATATAGGTAACCCCAGCAAACACAGAACGTTCCCCTAACGTTCCCGTATGGTTCCCATTTGGTTATTTTTTGGGGAACCAAACAAGAACGTTTTAGGAACGTTCCCTGTATGTAATTTTTAGGTTCTATTTTTATAACCTAAACGGAACGTTCCCAGAACGTTCCCTGTAGGTTATTTTTAGGTGTAATTTTATAACCTATGGAGAACGTTCTGGGAATGTTCCCTGTGGGTTATTTTTAGGTTCTATTTTTATAACCTAAACGGAACATTCCCAGAACGTTCCCTGTAGGTTATTTTTAGGTGTAATTTTATAACCTATGGAGAACGTTCTGGGAATGTTCCCTGTAGGTTATTTTTAGGTTCTATTTTTATAACCTAAACGGAACGTTCCCAGAATGTTCCCTGTAGGTTATTTTTAGGTTTAATTTTATAACCTAAGGAGAACATTCCCAGAAAGTTCCCTGTAGGTTATTTTTAGGTTCTATTTTTATAACCTAAACGGAACGTTCTGGGAATGTTCCCTGTAGGTTATTTTTAGGTTTAATTTTATAACCCAAGGAGAACGTTCTGGGAATGTTCCCTGTAGGGTTTTTTTTTTTAGGTTCTTTTCAGCAGTGATCAAATGCTTAATTACATGTCCATTATCAGTGCTCATTGATTGGCAGTCTTTTTTATTAAATTAAATATTTGTGCAGCCTGTTTTGTTTTGAAAACAAGAACTATAATTAAGTAAACAGATTATTGCAAAGATCGCTTTCAAAACCTTTTTTTATTTAGCAGATTTCAAAAGTTATTACATTTGACATTGACAAAAATGTGTTTACTGTTTTTTTTTTTTTTTTTAAATAGTGTAAGACATAAAGGATGGTCATGCACAATGTTTTAATGTTGCCTGAACATTTTCCTTGGAGTTCCCCAACATTGTGATCAGTTTTTAGCAAATTGCCAGTTATTTAAATCAGGAGTTGAATCAGGGGGTCTATACCATGAAGCCGGTTTAGCTGGCTAGCCAGGTAAGTTTAAGTTTAGTTTGCACCAATCCTGGACCATTAAAGTGGCTTGGTTAGCTGGGTTCATTGCCATGCCTGCTCCAGGGCAGGTTATGTTCTGAGTTAGAGATTGCAAACTGAAATTGGACCAATCAGATGCGAGCAGATGAAAGAAGTGACATGTCTGACAAAAAAGTCACTTTGTTCATCTGTCATCATGGTACAGACCAAGTGCTCCTTTACCACTTTTATTTTCAAACAGAATTTACAAGTATATGTTAAAAACATATCACCTTCACAAAGGTTTATCCTCATGCACAGAATCACAATGTGCTTAATCACTATTTATTTACTTGATCATTTTACAGTGTTGAATCCATCACCTGATAACTGTAACACAAGTGGAACCAATTGTAAGACTGTACATAAAACAATATTATATAAATGTCCTTCTAGAATAAAATTACATGGGATGCCTTTTTTTTCAGAAAGTGCCCACAAGCCTGCTCTGCTCGAAACTTACAGTTGAAGGAAGTTATAAAGAGTGTTTTTTACATTGGAATACTTGATCACTGGCCGGATCTGCCCTTATGTTGTTGAAGTTTGGTTTTTTAATAAATTCATAATGAATATTAATAAAGAAAGGCTACACTGTTTAAATATCTGAGATGTGTGGTTTATATAAACTTCAAAGGTAAATTATAAATTAAAATGATTGTGATCGATGTGAAGGGGAGGAGAATTGACACGAGCGTCACGTTTAGTCAATAAAACAGCTCCGCATAGGATACACCTGTGTATCCTCACTCATGCCTCCTCTGGAAGTCTCCTCACTCCTCGATCCTCGACTCCTCACGGTGGAATTAGAGAATTGAGATGTCCTTAAAGATGGCTGAGCTCGATCGGTTTACGGGTCATAGGAGGGAGGAGCGAGGAGACGAGGAGGGATATTGAGAAGCGTCCATGGAGTTTTACTTTTAAAATACAAAAAAATTAAATAAATAAAAAAGTCAGAACTTTACTGTTAGACAGAGAAGCAATACACAAAAATGATGCTGTACAATTAATGAAAATAATACAGTTATAATATGGGGTACTTAAATTCCATTCAACTTCTGTTCTTGTTATGAAACACAATTCACTTCAGTTCAGGAAGATGTTGAAGAAAAAAAGATTTCCAATTCTTTCCAGTCCATCGAAAAATGGACGAAATCGATGCCTTGTTCAGTTAAAAAAACAGACCCAGATACTGTGTAACAGGTCGCCTTTGCAGGAACAGTTGAAACAAAGATGACGTCACAGTCAGAATTGGCCTGCCATCATTACTTGCAGATCCTCTCCTCGCGCACCACAGAAGAGTTACTGTATAAATTTTGTGGAGCCATTGAAGAGAATGATGGTTTCCTAATGGACATCTCACTAGAAAAGAAGATGGAAAAACAGGTATGATGTTTACAGACTTATACATTAAAATGATAAACCATTTTTTTCATGAACTAATCTTCAGGTAAAATTAAGGCAAGCTACTTTACACAACAGGGCAAACATGAGTTTTTGGGTGCTTTTAAACTACTAAATTCTTGATTTTATTATTGTTATTGATGACTTAAAAGTGACAATTCACAAAATGTCAAAAATAACTTTGTTTGATCTTATGGATTATTTCAAGCATGTAGTAAAATTGAACTAAGTTAATCTTAAACTACTCATATGATTGTTCACATTTTGTAAATAATGAATTGTTTCTTAATACTCTGTTTACTTTCATCCTATATCAGAGAACGGATCAATATTTAGGTAGTGTTGAAATAGAAGTACAATAAAAAGCATATTTCTCAGAATTTCTCCAAGATTACTTGAGCCCCTTTCACACAGAGATTCCGGAAAATACACTGATAATGTGACCCGGTATTTGTCCCGGGATAGTTTGATTTCAGTTCATTCACACTGCCAGTGATTTGCCGGGATCTGTGAGTGCGTTGACACACAACCCGTAAAGATCCCGGAAAGACACATGACATCAGGATGAGACGAGTAACTTATGCGTCGAAAACATTTACACGCGCATACTGTTCCACAAAGTTCCGCATGCACACTAGATTACAGGATATTTTAACTAATTTGCGGTAAAACTAGTCGATCACGAGTGGCTCAACAGGTAGATCTATAGATAAACTCATCTTTCAGGTATTCAACCGACCAGGTTGACCCATCAACATGAGAAATCGGGGGTGTGGCGTGAGAGAGTGAGAATTGGGTCAATAGGGGTTATGCACAATATTGTTCAAGGTTGTAAAAAACAGGTATAACTACTTCCGGCCATCAGCTGCTGATGTACAGTGTAATTGTGTTATATTGTGTAATTTTCATATCATCCTATCATCAGCCTGTGAGGTGGGGCTTACTTTTTTGATTATTAACTTTCTTTTTTATTACTTTATCTTATTTATGATATTCTTTTTCTATTTTGCTTGCAAAGGTGGAGTGTTTATTAATAGGCTAAATCAGGTTATTTACCTGTATAATGAGGTAAAAAAGATCTTCCTAATTGTTTTTGTATCCGACTCTGTATTTCAATATGTCAGCGGGAAATTTACTGACACACATTATCCTCTCATGCCGTTACAGATGCAGCTTTTGACTGTACTTCTGCACTAGATAAATGAGAATACGTTTTAATAATTTAGCGGGTCAAGAAAGAGTCGGAGTTTGTGATATATGTCCTTCTACCGATCGCATCAAAGCACGGAGACAGCGCTCATAAAGATAATAAACGATATTCGCTTAAATACTGATACAGGCAAATTATCCGTGTTGGTACTACTCGACCTCAGTGCTGCATTTGACACTGTCGATCATGACATACTTCTTGACAGGCTGGAAAACTGGGTGGGGCTTTCTGGAATAGTCCTAAAATGGTTCATGTCATACTTAGAAGGGAGAGGTTATTTTGTGAGTATAGGAGAACATAAGTCTGAGTGGACATCCATGAACTGCGGAGTCCCTCAGGGCTCGATTCTTGCGCCACTCCTATTCAACCTGTATATGCTCCCAATGAGGAAAATAATGAGAAAGAACCAAATCGCTTACCATAGCTATGCAGACGACACACAGTAGCCTATATAAGTAGCCTATAATTGAAATTTACATTTATTTGTATAAATCGTACATATTGTTTCAAAGCAGCTTTACAGAAAGTGCATGTTTCTAAATTACAATTTAGTGTGATCTGTTATCAGAGGTGACAATGCAATGCATTTCAATTAATTTTCATTCAGTTTCATTGTTAAACAATGCATTAAGATAAGGCAGAAACAATGAGCTCATTGAAGTAAAGAATACATGTTGTTAAATGATTAGGATACATACATACTGTAGAAAACTTTAGCATTGGTGCTTTTTTACATACTCAAAATATGAGTGTGAAAGTCAACAAACTGGAAAAAAAAAAATGTAGGTAATATTATATTGTTAAAACTAATTACATAAAATTGGTATCGAAAAAACTATCATTCAGGAACCGGTATCGAAGTTAAGGTATCGGTATTGAACATTTTGTTACGATACCCAGGCCTATTATTATTATTATTATTATTAAATATACGTTCTTTGAAACAGCAACATATATGTATGGAAGTGAAAAACCGGAAATGCTTAGACCCGTTTTCCGGTTCGAACGCTGGATGCGTGAGAATTGGCAGCCCTGCAACAATATTTGTACGACATTTATACACCAAGTTCGTTTGTAATAAAAAAAGTGTGTGCGTTTGTGTGCCTGTAATATTGAGAGAGGAAAAACTCAACTGCAAATCTAAAATCCAATCACTGTGTGCACCAGTGGAGCTTTGCTGGTAACCAATAGGGAAAGCCTGTTACTGCGCCCAAACAAAATCTTACTGAAAGACGGTATTTTTTGAGATATCAACCTCACATTTGGAACACAACTTATATTTACGGCTTTCTTAGATTATCTAGCCATTTTAGAGTTATACTTGTTTTATGAAATATATATTTTATATAAAATAATGTTCATAAATAAATGTACATTAACTTTATAACTTTTTTAAATGAGGCACAAGGGTTAAATAAATAATTAACAAATATATTTTTGTGTTTTTATTCTGTCTCTCAATGTTGTTGGTCTAAATACAGCCTCAAGAAGCTAGCTCAAGAAGACCACACAAGAACTTGAAATCAACGCTTACCTCTCAACCATCGCTCACGTGCACCTGGTTGCTAAATTATATTTAACAAAGTGGGACTCTCAAACCTAAAGGAAAAAGAAGAAAAGAAAACAACTTATATTTTGGTGACACCATTGCTTTGAATAAAGTATAGTAAAACAAAAATACTGCAGTATTTAACAAATCCCATTTTTTTAGACGTTTAATGCCAAGGTAACGCGGCCTGTCATTATAAAAGTACATACATTTTTTAAAAAATAAAGAAAAAAATAATAATAATAAATTATTAATCTCGTGCCAAGCCCGCGAAACCGGGCAGCGCTGGTCTATAAGCTAGTGTCTGTGCCCACCGCGCGCACAACCTGTCTACCCTTTGAGTGACATCCCAGCAGTGCGTTTTCCTGAGGTAAAGTACTTTTTAGTTAACCAATTTAGTTATATTACTTCTTTAAAGTATGGTCTGACAACAAAAGTAAATGACATTTAAAACTATGAAGAAAGAAAGTAAAGACATTTAATTATAATAACGTTAATTATAATAGCAAACGGTCTGAGGGAAGAGTTCGTTTTTCTCCACAAAAATAACAGCAGTTTTCTCTCATGAAACTCATTAAATTATTATAAAATTTTGACTTTTACAGTAAATGTACCACATCTCACACAAACAACGTTTCTTCGCGAAAAGAACCAACAAAAGTCGCACACAACAAAGTTCAAATTCTGACAGCAATCACGTCCTCGGGCTCCCTTCGCTCAAAATCAGTGTCTCTCTATCCTTGAATGTAGTTTCCCTGTCAATTAATATGCGGTATCTCCATACGCCTATCACTAAAAAAACAAACAGGTGTTTGTAATTAACACTTGACCCACTTACGCTAACGTTAACTTACACCTGTCTCCCGATCATCTCTCCCGTCAGACTTGCTAGATCACGCCCACCGAAAGGTAACGTTAAGTGTTCTTTTAAACCAACTTTTAAACAGCAGCTAGCCTAACAACTCAATGCTATCTCAAGGCAAGGTCAACAAGGTGTAGCTAAACCATCTCTTCGCGACAGCGAGCAAGTTAGCGTTAGCTCGTTTACAGCGCCGGCCCGAGCCTTTTGGGGGCCCTAAGCAGAATTTGATTTGGGGGCCCCTCCCACGACGCGGAGTCACCTGTGTTTGACGATTATTGACATAAATGTCACGCAAAAATGATACATTATAAATGAATACACTGAGGTTATGTATTAATAAAAAAATAGATGCCTACTTAAATAAAAAAGTTTGAAAACAGTCTTAAAACTGTCTCAAAACATATACAATAAATTATTTGCTAAAATTATGACAAAACTGAGAAATTAGAAACGTAAGAGCAATGATACTTTGGCCTATCCTCCTGGGACCCAGGAATAGACTTTTGTCCACTGTAGTGGACATTATATTTTATTGTATTTCTATGACACCATGCATGTCACATTTTTTTTTCTGGATGTCCTGTAAAGAGCACATTCAGGGCAATACAGAGATACCAAATGTTTGGAGGTTTCACCATGAAAACAACTTCTCCTTGGTCTTTAAAAATGTCTAACATTAATTTAGTGATCAAATGTAGCACTCTTATTGAAATATGGTAATATATTGTAATTATAATTTAAATCTAACTACTTTTCAAATTGTATTTCATCAACCAACATCTCATGAAAATGTTATGGGGTTTCAAATGAAAAAAATGACTTTCCGTTACAGGGCATTGATTTCATTCATGTCCACTGTAGAGAACATCAGGACATAAATCATGTTTATCAGGCATTCTGGGAGACATAACAAGTGAATATGTAAATAAATTATACGTCAATATTCTTATGACATATTAGACATTATTATTAAAATGTTGCTTATTATTACGCCAATGCTTACACTTCTTTCCTCATTAAATGTTGCTCCAAGAACACATTAATGTGCAAATTAGATACAGTGTATAGATACTTTGCATTGAATGGGAATATTAATTTATGCCAATTTGACCCATATATTGCATAAAGTAAATTGGTGTATCAATTAATTCCATTATATCTTTCATAACATAGTTGATAATCATCTTTATACAAATTTTAGTTCAAAAAAATCCTGAAACCCCAAAATGTATTGGTGATTGGAAAAAAAATCCCATTGTTTTTGCCTACACATTGTATGTCATTTAATTTTAACAACTGAGTCCTGGTGTCCACTACAGAGGACAAAGTATTACATATGAATAAAATATAATTTTTCAAAAAGGTTTTTTTTTTTTTTTTACCATTTGTTTATTATGCTCTAAACAATGATGATGACATGAAAAAAAAATCTAAAAAAAAAAAAAAACTTTCTGGGTCTCAGCTATTGTTGAAAACTAAAAATATTACTAGCCTATTTCTCAACTGTCTCAATACAGAGTAACTATCCTCAAAATCTTTATTATTGTTATTATTATTATTGTAACAGACTTTGTTATATAGTACATGACATAATCAACACAGTCTGTTACTATAATACCGGTTATGATGTTCTGGCGCTCGTTGTATGTGTGTATGCAATGTATTTTTCCCCTCGGGGCTTGCCGTAGATGGGTCGTGCGCACTTGCTAGGCTACTGGAGTGTCGCGGGTGTTTGGAGATCTGATGTGTGGTATAATAAAGTGGAGAAGAGTTCAAACTGCTATGTTTATTATTTATTCAAACTGCTACCCTTACACCTTGAAGGATAAGTTCTCCTGCGGGCTATTTTCTCCAACTTAAACCGATACCGTGACTAGGCGCAGTTGCGCACGAATTGTCTATGCACGCGCGAGGTGTCTAGAAGATTATGCGTATGACTTAAACGCTGGCAGACAGAGCAGCAGTTGTAACTTGTAGGCAGGTATATTGACCATTAAATCAGAATTTTGTTGTCTTGAACTATTCATTCAGTCATATTCATTCATTCATTGATTTATGTCACTTGTTTAAGTCATCTAAAAAAATAAAAATAAAAAATAACCTCGATTAGGGGGCCCCCTGGTGGCCAGGGGGCCCCAAGCAGCCGCTTAGTTCGCTTATGCCTCGGGCCGGCCCTGCTCGTTTACAATATTAGGCTATATTTGCATCCACTCACCATAGACGAGTGTTTGCAGTTGGTGTCCAGTCTGCCCTCTTGATGGCTGCAAGCCACTGATGGCACCTTTTTTCGTCCTGAGGTAGCCTGTAAAAGGATATTTTCGGGTCTCTTTTGTTGTTGCACCCCACCACACAGCATTTTGTAGGCATAACGTTAACTAGCTTGTTCCTTTGCGACTGACGTGAATCAGGTAACGGTTCTAACTCTTCTTTGTATTTTTTTAATGGCTCTTAGCAAACAACTTTTAATGCGCATTACCGCCACCTTCTGAAATGGAGTGTCGATCAAAATAGCCTACTTTACTTACCACTAATTAACTAAATAAATGCATAAAATCTAATAAAATTATTAATATTGATACATTATCATTCACACCATTAGCAATACAATTTTAATAACAAAATAAACTTTTATCCTTCTAATTATCCCTTTTTTTAAATAAATATTTTTTAATTAAAAATCATTAATATAATTTCCTTCATTTCAACTCGATTTTTGTCTTTACTTAGCCTAACTTTCAGAATCATTCTTTCCTGCTTATACCTACAAAAATGAATAATTAGGCCTACATGTTCAAATGTTTAATTTCTGTTACATCGCTCACACAACCCAGTTTCATGTTTTCCTATTATTTTAAGTTTAATTTATTTTTTTTAATTCATTTAATCCAGTATGCCTAAATATCATTCTCGAAATAATGTCCTCTTCCTTTTTATCTATTTTATTTTGTCTCATTCCTCCTACCTTCTACTGGACATTGTAGAACATTCTCGCCTTTGTTTCCATACCACTCCTCCTTCTTTTTCATTTCTGCTTTTATTATGCCTTCAACTTACTATAATTTACTGCAATATCCAAATCAGGTACTCAAGATGGCGGCAGACAAGTTTTAGAAGTGAGTGACGTCAGTGAGGAGACGTTGGTGACATCATCTGATATTCATCGATATAAAGTCCGCTCATCTGTGCCGATCAACACCGTTAAATGTCGTTACATCGGTGTGACGTCATTGCTTATGGAGCCAATGCGCTCTGTTTGAGAGACACTCTTTCGTTTAAGACTAAGTTATCTGTCATGATAACATTCCTTAAAAAGAGATAAATTCTACGCTTCATAAATTAATAAGATATGATAAGATAAAATTATGCTTCATAATATCTTTAATTTGTATGGAATTATTGTGTTGTCACTGATTTAAATGCGAGCGCGTGAGCTCCCTCTCACACTCTATTATTCTCAAGAATGAAAATGCATTATCTATTCATCAGAGCCTTTATAAACTTTGAAAATGTATACCATGAAAATAATTATTCTCTTCTCTCTCTTTTTTTCTCAGTGTTGATTGCCATCTTATTGTTGTAAGTATTAGAAGTCAACCTACATCTCTGATTTGCCAGATTCATCATAACATGCTAATTGATTAATAGATCAATTAAAGCAACTTAATGTGGCAAGTTATAAACTTAATGAAGACATTAAAAGGATAATTCTTTACAGATAAATAAATAGAATGGAATTGGCTTTATGCACAGCTGCATACTTCCTGAACTTCAGCCAGCTCCTTTGTTTCCTGTCTGCCATTATTGTACAGACACACCTGGATTAATCAGGTTTGTTCAAGTTTGTTCAATAATGGCAGACAGGAAACAAAAGAGCTGACTGAAGTTCAGGAAGTGCAGCTGTGCATAAAGCCAATTCTACATATCTGATTTGCCAGTTTGATCATAACATGTTAATTAATCAATAATCACTGATGGAGTTAAACACATTTGAATTTATACAGACATATTTTATTCATATTTGGTCTTTTCTCTCATTTGCTTGTCAACAGCATCTACATACACCCCAAAGGCTCTTTTAAGAGCCACATCCCGAGAGCGTCTTTGGCTTTGTGAGTATATATTTTGACTGACTATCAGAATTTGGGTTTAGATCAATCAGAAGCAAAATCATGCAGCATGTTAGTAATGTCTTAATAAAGACATTAAAGGGACAATTCTTTAAAAAAAAAGCAAAAAAAAAAAAAGAATAAATGATTAAATAAATAACAAATATACTGGAATTCTACATATCTGATTTGCCAGTTTGATCATAACATGTTAATTAATCAATAATCACTGACGGAGCTGAACTCATTTGAATTTGTACAGACATATTTTACTCATATTTGGTCTTTTCTCTCATTTGCTTGTCAACAGCATCTACATACACCCCAAAGGCTCTTTTAAGAGCCACATCCCGAGAGCGTCTTTGGCTTTGTGAGTATATATTTTGACTGACTATCAGAATTTGGGTTTAGATCAATTTAGAAGCAAAATCATGCAGCATGTTAGTAATTTCTTAATAAAGACATTAAAGGGGCAATTCTTAAAAAATACAAATAATAAAAAAAAAGAATAAATGATTAAATAAATAACAAATAGACTGGAATTCTACATATCTGATTTGCCAGTTTGATCATAACATGTTAATTAATCAATAATCACTGATGGAGTTAAACACATTTGAATTTGTACAGACATATTTTATTCATATTTGGTCTTTTCTCTCATTTGCTTGTCAACAGCAGCTACATACACCCCAAAGGCTCTTTTAAGAGCCACATCCCGAGAGCGTCTTTGGCTTTGTGAGTATATATTTTGACTGACTATCAGAATTTGGGTTTAGATCAATCAGAAGCAAAATCATGCAGCATGTTAGTAATGTCTTAATGAAGAAATTAAAGGGACAATTTAAAAAAAAATACAAATAAAAAAAAAAAATCTCTGATTTGCCAGTTTCATCATAACATGTTTAATCCATAATCACTGCTGAACACTTTTGAATTTGTACAGACATTTTACTCATATTTGGTCTTTCTGAATAACTGCGCATTCTCATAATTTTAGTTTAGATGTAGCTTTGATATTCATGATAGCATAATTTGCAGCATGCATACAACATTTGTAATGTTAAGTACTTTAATGTTTATGAGTACTATATCTTTTTTTATGTAATAGTTTTTGCATCATCTTCCACTGTCTCCCCACCTCCTTCACATTTTTTGTCTTGCCACAATTAGGGTAAGTAATATTCTTTATTTCTTTATCTTCATGTTAAGGTGCTCTCCGTAATGTTTGTTTAAATAAACATGCATTGATATATTTAAGAAAACTTTTTTATTTTTTGTTAATATAATTAAAATTCATATAAATTTATACATGTGTGTGTATGTGTGTGTGTGTGTGTGTATATATATATATATATATATATATATATATATATTTATATATAATAAACATCGTACTACACACACACACACACACACACACACACAAGATACTTGAGGCAATCATCACCAGTATAAAAAAAGATAAATTTGCAATTTGCTGTTTTGCCATTGTTCTTTTCATCTCAGTAAATGAATGGTCGAGGAAACGCCCTTGATATCTCCACCAGATTATCTGTTATACAATGTC